>JAVKPL010010147.1:0-422905 GCA_032173675.1 Gastrolobium villosum | reverse complement strand
CGATAAGCATCAATGACTCTTCCTCCAGCACTAAATGTTGATTCAGATGCGACTGTAGAGACTGATATTGCTAATATATCTTTTGCCACATTTGATAAAGTCTTATACTTCATGCTATTATTCTTCCACCATTCCAAGGCATCAAATGAAAGATGAGAACTATCCTCACTTATATAAACATCCTCTTCAAGATAACACTTCAGCTCTGACTTAACTGAATGAGTAGATTCCCTTGCACGTATCATACTCATGAGTTGAGCAAACCCAGATTCAGAATCTTTTGAGGGAGTAGAAGAGGAAGATCCTTCCACCCTAGTTCTGACATCTATATTAGAGGAAGATTCTTGCAAATAATCATTGTAAATGTCTTCTAAAGCTTGACGCACATTTTCTATGTTTACTTTGGCATCAAAATCTGATTTGTAAATAAGTGGGAAACAAAGGCTTACCATTTCTAATTTACACCTTGGGTCCAAAATACTAGCAATGGCCATCAACAAATTGCATTCCCCCCAATATTTATCAAATTTCTCTTTCATAAACCTTGACATTCCTCTCATAAAATCAGAACTATCTTCAGCTGCTTTATCAATCACTATTTTGACCATATAAACTTCCAGAAGATATAAGTTTGCTGTAGGATAATCACTACCTGATATGATATTAGTAGCATGAGAGAAAACTTATAATAAATGACATACCTTATCAACCTTTTCCCACTCTTCAATAGACGGCAAACAATTGTAGTGTGGGTACTTCCTTGTATTCTGGAAAAACATCTTTAAATCTTGAAGCAACATTCAACATTTCATAGGTAGAATTCCATCTAGTGGGACAATCAATCACTAGTTTTCTTTCTTTTATACTCATTTGCTTAACAATGTCAGAGAAAGTCTTTAATCTCAAGTCAGAATGATTAACATATTTGACACTTTCTCTAACATTCTCAATGATGTCTTTAATCTGAGTAAGACCATGTTGCACTAACAAATTCAATATATGTGCACAACAACGAACATGAAATAATTCCCCACTAAGAACTAATTTAGTATTTCTCGATAAAGTGCTTTTCATAGTTCTTATGCATACGTCATTGTAGGCAGCATTGTCAACAGACATAGAAAATACCTTATTTTCGATTCCCCATAATTGTAGACATTTAATAATTGCATCTGCAACATCGACTCCACGCCTTGGAGGTGGCACTTTCACAAAACTCAAAACTCTTTTTTGTAATTTCCATTCTGAATCAATGAAATGGCCTGTAATCACCATATATTCATCTATTTAGTGGTTAGACTTCCACATATCAGTGGTGATGCTAATCTTGTTCACCCTCATCAATTGTGCCTTTAGCGATTTTTTCTCAGCCTCATATAATCCAATGCAATCATTTTTTATTGTATGACGTGACACTTTCTCAAAATCAGGATTTGCACACTGAAACACCCACCTCCAGGCAGTATCCTCGACAAAGCTAAAAGGATTCTCATGAACCATAATAGCAGTAGCAATAGCTTCTCTCATTTTTTCATTGGAACACTTTCCTGTAGGTGAAAGGAAAGGGTTCACTCCAGAACCTGAAGGCTGAAACGAAAGAGTAGTTTGAGTGATTTCCTTCTTTCCGGATTGGGCCAATTTTTTTTTCAAGCAACTTGTTAAATGCCTCTTTAGATGGCTTGTGCTTGCTCCTGGTCCACCACGTGCAAATTTGGCTTTACAATGGTTGCATACGGCCTTAAGCCCAACATTGGGGATGTCCACTTCATGAAAATCATCCCACAACTTTGATGTTTTCTGCCTTTTATTTGTGGTGCTTGCATCTGCATCTTGTGTTGGTGGTTCTTGTCCTTGAACATCAACATTATTTACTGCATGTGAATTGGAGGCCATTTACCTATTTGATAAAGAAACAACACAAATAAATCAAAATCAATGAATGGAAAAGTCAACAAAGATGAAGACTGTGGACTTGAAAGCTCGCTTAAGCATACCAAGACGCTGCAATTAAAATTTATATGTAAAATAGTGACAAGAGAATGAGGCAACTAATGTTACGTTTAATATTGGATACTTGTTTTGTGCTTTCCCTGTATGTACCCAACTAATATATATATATATATATATATATATATTTATATATATATATATATATTATCAACCCTCGTGATCTGTAATGTAACAAAGTCGACAAAATATGTCTATGTGTATGCACAAAGTAATAGGATCTTCCATCAAGTCAAGTATCACAAAATTCTAATAAAAAAAATAAAAATCAAATTGTGAAGAAGTTAGAGTACGTGCAATTATAACATCAAAATGGATGCCTGTGTATTAGCCTTACGTGTTATAGGATTACGTGGAAATTCAAAGTAATAGCCTTATGTGTTATAGGATTTGATGGAAATTCAATAAAAAAATAGAGGGATAATGGATGCCTGTGTATTAACATTCCAAAATTCATTGTTTATTATTAATCTTTATGTGCACATGCTGTGTCAGCGTTTTATTACATCTCTGCATAATGGCAGGCTGATTTTCGTACAATAATGCAAGAAATCTCCCCTATAAAATCTAGGGATGGCAGCAAAAATTACAAACCTGAAATGAGATTGAACCAAAGTGGTGGGTTGTGACTTGTGAGTCTTGTGATTATATCAGCTTTGATGGACAGCTCGAAGTGCCTCGAACAACAGTCGAAATAGAGACAAATATGTTGGGTCTGCGTTTGCTGGGATAGGTTAGGGCTGGTGAAAAATATATTTAGGAGAAAGAGAACAGATAAGGACTTTTGAATAATTAGTATAAAGAAAGGTTAACGTAAACGGGCCGGCCTTGAAGGCCGGGCCTTTCATATACAGCCTGAAGCCTTTTAACTAATCGAGCTTTTACATGAGTACAGGTTTGAGCCCAACAACTGAAAAAGGAAGGCCGGGCCGGGCCGATGGAGGCCGAGCCTAAGGCCCCTGTCGAGCCCCTGGCCTTATTATCACCCCTACCTGTAAGTGTTGGGTTCTGTGGTCTTCTATCCTTACATGGTTTTTGTAGAAACTTTAAATAAAACACAATTATGTTTTTTTTTTTTTTTTTTTTTTTTGTATAACTCAATTATGTTTTAGTTGGCATGAAAAGTGTTTTCCTTATCTTCTTTAGATTTTTTTTTCTTGTTCTTTTGTCAAGACATAGATTCTCTTCTAATGACTTTTTTGTATTTGACATTGATTTGCATCCTTGCACAGGGTTGTTCATCCTTCTCATTGTTGCTTTTCTTATGTTTAAGACTTCCATTGAGGGTTGTTGAACTTTTATTTGATTTGAAAATCATAATTGATAACAAACAGTTGCTATTTTCAATTCTAATATTCTGTTTAGCTCAACTTTTATGTTATTTGATTTTAGTTTTCAACTCAATCAGATTGCATTGCTGGCAATTAAATTTCCTTCCTGTATTGTTGCATTGCATTACCCGGGTACACACCTACGTACCCGGGTAAGTAATTCAAAGAATTTCCAGAAACGAAGAACTCTACCCGGGTACACACCTACCTACCCGGGTAGGCCAGAAAATTCAAAAACTACCCGGGTAAGGAGGTGTGTACCCGGGTAGGCTTCGTGGTCAACGGTCAAATAAGGGCAAATTGGTGTTATATTTTTGGGAGTGGTTAAATTTTCGAATTAGTTTCAAATGAGGGTCAAATTAGTAATTAATTATTAATTAAGGGTCATAAGGGTCGAAAAACCAATATTAGAATCTTATCTTTTTGTTGGCAATCTACTCTATTTTATTATTTTATTTAACACTATATTTTTAATTATTATTTGAACTCTTTTTATCCATAAAAACATAGTGTCTTGGACACTTATCAATTTACTAAGCCTTCAAAAAATGGCATTAGGTGCTACCAATTTTGTAAACATCCACTGGTGAACTTTTTTTTTTTTTGGTAATCCACCAATGAATTAAAGAATTTTCCAACAAAAAATAATTACAGAATTAAAGAGAATAAATAAAAAATAAATCACACACATAAACATATGCCTAACAAACAAAATAAGATATGTAGGAGCAAATATGTAGTGTTCCCGGACTAATGCACCTCCATAGAGAGAGAGAGAGAGAGAGAGAGAGAGAGGGGGATCAGGGAATTAATTTTCGATATGTAGATGTATATGACACCAATAAGTTAAATAATGTTATTTTTTTAATGAAAATTTTGAAAAGATACAATTTTATCAATAGAACAAAAGGAGAGCAAAAAGTACAAAGAATGAGCACTTGTTATTCGCTCCGAAAGTTTTGAGAATCAATTATGAGAGATGGTTAGTTTAAAAGATATGAGAAATTGAGAAGGGAGTGTAAGAGTAGCAAGATTTGGAGAAGAAGATAAGAGCATGATGTCAAAAGAATTTATAATTAAAAAAAGATGTTACGTAAGATATGCATGAATATCTGCTGCTTACCTTAAAAAGATGTTACGTAAGATATGCATGAAGTAATGAGCAGGATTTATATTTTCTTGGGTCAGACATGCGGGAGGATTAGACGAGACAATTAAATGTCAATAGCTAGAGAATTTCCCAATAAAATATAATAATATATCGTTGCGATCTTTGCACTTGAAAGCAAACATTTAGTTATATAGCTAGCAACTAGTACGAGAGCGCCATTACTTGGGTTTGATATGACCCGATGGTCTATTGCGTGCAATGGGAGTTTTACAGGCTGAAATTTTGGAAACTTCGATCTTGTACTGTAGGTTAATTGGTTAAATATTGTACTTAAATAATAACATGAGTAGCTTACAAAGTTATAATTTCATTGAAATAAGATGATTAATAATAGGAAAAAGTATTTCTCCGAAGGTAAAATTATATTCAATGAGTTTAAAATGACATCGTTTTGAGTTATAAGATTAAGAAATTATAATGATAAAGATTAATATAATCCTGTAATATATTAGAATTACAAAAACACTTTGATTTTCGTCTCAAAACGACATCAATTTAGATTCATTGAAAATAATTTATATTCGTTTACCGGAAAAATCTTTTACCCTTAATAATATAATAATTTTCGATCCTAAGTGGATCGGGGATGTCCAATGAGAGATTTGTTGGTTCATATAGGATCAATATGTTCTCTAATATCTACTATGAAGATACTTTAACGACAATAAAAAAAAATTGTAGATCATTGTGCACTACGAGGAGCAGTGAGTGTGAGATGTGTTCACATCAACAATTAAGAGAGAGAACGTGAAGTGTGAAGTTCTGGATTTCTCTAAAATATTGGGAGTCCAATGTCATATGCTAAAAATAAGGAAAGATTGATATCTTAGTATGCAAATTCTTTCCTTACAATTGTCCTTTGTGAACCGGCCCACAATTCGGATCATAACAATTCGGATTTTTTTAAAATTTTAATTTATGGATATTATCATAACAATTTTTAAAAATTGAAATAAAAAGTTTCTATACCAAACATCACCTAAAAGAAATATTTCTATGATGCAGACCCATAGAATTTATAGGTGCTCGATCTCACATGTATGGGGTAAAAAGGGAAAATCAAAGAAAAAAAAGTAGGGATAAGATGTTGAAAATTTTGAATTCCTCTCTTAGATTGATATTTGAATAGTAAAATCAAATTCTTTTTCTTTATTTTGTTCTTTCTTGAAGAGCTGTGCTCTAACAGTTTCAAAATTTTAAGTTGGAGATAATAAATTAGATTTTGAAAAAAAAAAGAAAAGAATAAGAAAAACCTGTGTGAACACAGGACACATTCACAAGTCACAAATAGGGGAGTGGATCCTCTCATTTGGAAAAATGGTTATGTGGTAATGTTATTTAATCACAACCACTCATTGATGATGAGATAAGTGAGAGAAAAGTGTATCATTTTTAAATGAGTGATTGTGATTAAATAATATTACCACATGATCACTTTTACACATTAGAGGATCCACTCCCACCAATATCAAGTTTTATTTTTGGGGTCAAAAGTCACAACAAAGCAACTAGAGGAGGTTCTTCCGTAATTGACTAGTTGGGTCATCAATTTCTATCGTTTGCTATTGGACCATACTGCTGGGCTGGAAGGTGTTGCCCGAAGGAGGGTGTAGCTCGCCTTTTCTTCGAGACGAGGGATAGATATTCCCATAAATAACTAAAACTAAAACAAAAAATTCATTAAAATATATAAATGAAGGGTTAGTTTTTTCCGCATTATTGTAAATAAATTATCTATAGTAAGTCCAATACGATAATATTTTGAGGTGAAAATTATGGTATTTTTGTAATTTTAATTTATTTCAACGTTATAATAGTCTTTATATTTATAATTTTTTAAGATTTCAATACCAAAACAACGTCGTTTTGAAAATAAACGAGATAATTTATCTACATTAACTTCAGAAACATTTTTCCATAAATAAATGAATTTTTTTAATAATAACTGATACAATAATAATATTTGTTAAATATATATTTTTTCAATATGTTACTTCTGTTTATGTTTAGGTATATAATAATTTTTTAATTGGCTTACCAAAAAAAATAAAAAAATTAATTGCAGTGTTTGAGTTATTATTTATTTTAAATAAGAACTTTTTTAATTTTTTTTTATATTATCATGCATTTTAGTTAAAAAAAATTATTATTATCAATCAGATACCAAATACTCACTAGTTATAAAATAAATTATTATTATTATTACATGAGCAGGTTACTAGTAGAGAAAGACAATAACCGTATCTCAACTTAAGGTCAATATCACATTTTTTTTAAGGTGGAGAAAATTATAGTTATTGCATAATTATTATTTTTCATTTCTCACTAATTTTAATTTCTCAAAACATCTTCAATCAAATAAGTTAGTAATTTTTTTTGGTAAATAATAAGATGTAATTTTAGTCAAAATTTAATTATCTTATTGATGTAATATTTTGTATCAACGAATCAAACGATCATCCATTAAATTCAAAAAAAAAATAAAAAAATATATTAATATATGCAACTGTTAATTACAAATATAAAGTATGGTTTCTTATGAAATTTAAAGCCGTTAATTAATTAAAAATTAGAAATAAGAGAGCCCCAATGATTTGAGAAAAGAGAATTTTAGTGAATTAGATAGTTGCAGTAGGCAAAGTAAGGGGGAAGACTAAGAAGTGGGTTTCAAGTTTGAATCAAAGAATAGAAATGATAGAAGAAGGTGAAAGAGAAAGGTGAGTTTTCAGTAATTGAAGCAAAGAATTGAAGTGTTAAGATCGATAGCAGAAAAGAGGGAGAGAAAAAAAAAATGACGATGGACGACGATAGCTCCATATATGTTGGGGGTCTCCCCTACGACGCCACCGAAGATACCATTCGCACTGTCTTCAATTTGTATGGCGCCATCCTTGACGTCAAGGTCTCTCTCTCTCTCTCTCTCTCTCTCTCTCTCTCTCACACACACACACACGCACGCGCGCACTTTTTTAATTCTATCGATTTTAGGGTTTTAACTAAGTCAGGGTTTCAGCTTCTTGTTTATTTAATTCCCGTCACAAATAATCGATTCCAAGAATTGGGATTCCATTTTTATCGCCAAGTTTTTTTTTTTTTTTTTTGTTACTTCAGATTATTAATGACCAACGCACTAGGGGCAAGTGCTATTGTTTTGTTACTTTCACAAATCCTAGGTCAGCAATGGATGCCATCCACGACATGAATGGCAGGGTATGTAATATTTCTTCAATGCACCTTGTACATGTTTGTTGTCCTCTTTTTTATGATGTTTTTGAAAAAGGGGAAGGAGTAATATTTGGTTATGATTGTTGTGGTTAAGGGTTTAAGGCCTTTGACACTCTGTTACTCTGAATCAGACAGTTGATGGGCGAGTGGTTAAAGTTAATGGGGTGAGAACTCGTGTAGGGAGATCAAATTTTGGCAGAGAACGTTATTATTATCATAATGACGAGAGGAATGGAGACTGGGATCGTGGTAGAGATCGAGATAATGACGAGAGGAATGGAGACTGGGATCGTGGTCGAGACCGAGATCGAGACCGAGACCGATATTATGATCATGATAACGACAAGGATGAATACAGGAATCGGGATGGTGATTGGTCTCGAGAGCGTGATAGGTCTCGAGACCGTGACCGGGACAGAGATAGAAAATTTGATCAAATGCGTGATTATGATCAAGGAAGAGAACCTATGTTGGATAATGATTGGAGTCGAGGGGATGATCGGGCTGAAAATCAACAAGAAAACAGCAGGGCACATGGTGGAGATGTGGATAGAGACCACACCTTAGATTTGGATACAGATAGGAAGATGGATAGGACCAGTGATCCTGATAGAAGTTTTGATGAGGATAGAAAAGAGCATTCAAGGAGAAACATTGAGTAAGTTCTCCTCCATCATTTTTCCTTGACATCAGTTAATTTCCAACTATTCCTTTTTGTTGACTTATGTTGCATAAACCTTCCTTTCACCAAACTTATTACTGTTTTCCCTGCAGTTTGAATGTTACAAACCAACACGGCATGGATACTTCATCGGAATCAGATGGTGATCACAATGATCAGGTGATGTGATAATTTCTCATTTGTGTGAATTTATGTAATGTTAGCGTTTGCAAATTTCTTGTTCAGATAGCATGATGTCATAAAATAAACTGAAGCTGATTGTGGCACATTTTTATTTTATTTTTACTTGTTTGTGTGGACTTCAGGTAGACGATCAACTAGAGAGGTCAACCCAACAGCTTGATTTACTAAAAAAGGAGGTTTGTTATCTCTTTAGAACTAAATGAATGATTAATGGAAATTTGTTAAATGATCAAGTCTACACTATTAGGCTGCTTCACGATAGTGTGACATATGTTTTATTCTGAACATTTGCATTTTCTGGAGGTATATTGATATGATGAGTTGGGATATCACATACTTTGAAGTTCTTCCAATTCATCAAGTCGTCTAGTCTTTTATATGTTATTCTTACCTCTTCTGTGTGCTTATGGTGATGGAAAGTACAATTCCTTGGCATGTCAGGTTTCTCAGATGGAAGAGAGATTGGAAGAGAAAAGACTTCTTGTTATGGAGTTACAAAAGCAGTCTAGGGTACCTTCTCTCTTAGTTCCAAGCATCAAAATTTGAGCTTGTTTATTATACTTTTAATTGCTTGTCCCTACTCTGAACACAAAATCTGTTTTATATTCTAACCTAGAATATATACTGCAGAAACTGGAGGATTCACTGATCAATGTGAAGAAACACACTTCAAATCGTCAGATGCAGTTGACCAAGGTAATAACTAGTTGTCATAGACTCGTAGTCGTCCTACATTAGAGACTTGGGAGTATCAATTCTAACGTCAAATTCATGAATACTATTGCTGACATTGGGTTTGGGCAAATGAACTTCAGCTGCATAAATGTTTTGCGCAAGTGAAAGATTGCATGGAAAGTCTTAAAACCAGTGAAAGAGAACTTCAGGTTTGTGTCTACTGTCTTAATGTCATATAATTCTGATTTATATATGAAACTGCAAATTATGTGTGTTTTGTTGAGTGGTTACATTTTACAATGTGATCTTGGATACTATTTTTACAATTTCATATGATTTTGTGCATGCTGTTAGATGAAATTTATGCACTCTTATGTGACAAATGCTCCATTTATTGTTCAAGTTGTTGTGCTTCCTTTAATTCTGTCTGTCAACATAGAATCACTATATGGCAGTTGTATGCAAGACATGTCTTCTTAAGATTCTTTTTCTGTCGCTTCACAATGTTTTTGCCCCCTTTGTTTCTATTTTATATCTTTTCCATGGTATTTCTCTTTTGGGTGTTTTTCTTTTCAAATTGTTAAGAAATTTTTATAGAAGAAATTTTATTATGGAAAGTTAGAGAAGTATGAATGTACAGGATAAGATATCCAACGAAAGGCTTGGAAAAACAAGAAAAACATCAACTAAAGCAATTGCCACCATTAATTAAGCTTCATAAAGGGACCCAAAAGAAAACCATTTTATGCCATAAATTGCTGTGACAAAAAAAAATGGAGCAATTAAAATACATGTGATGTAAAGTCGTAAAGAAAATGCAACAGAAGGTCAATTCCTCATTATCAAGGAGGTGGCTGAAATAGGAATCTGTTGAGATTTGAAAGATCTCTGATGTTCGCTCATCATTATTGATTTGAAGTTGTGAATACGGTCTCGTTTGGTGCTGTCTTCTGAATATAGTGAATTCAGTTGCTTCTAAAATCCCAGTTGCTATCTTCCCTTTCTTCTCCATTTCCAGTTGTCCCAAATGGATTTGATGAACTTGAACTAGTAGTATATGCTAATTAAATTTTTTGGGCTTGCAGGCTCTAGTTGATACAGCAATGTTAGATAGTGATGGTGATGGTGTTGGCTTAAAGGATGGACAACTCACAAATGGAAGTCTTGATGGTAGATAGAAATCTTTCTTTTTGAGGTTTTCAGATTGTGTCAATGATGCTCAAGGTGGGTTTAGCACATAATTTTTGCTGGGAAATTTGGTTAGTGTAACTTTTGCTGTTTAAATTTTCAGTGGATTATACAAGCTGTGGATGGTACTATTAAAATTCCACTAGATTGATAGTTTGGTAAGCGCACTTGCTACTAGCTAGATGTTTCTTGTCATCTGTGCTTGACTGGTTGGTCAGATAGATTTGGGGGCTCTATTTTTTACTCTTGTTGCATGGCACGGATTATAGAGTATAGACTGCCATGTATTTTCGTTGTACAATGGCGATAATAAAATTGAACATGCAAATTATCCCGAGTTCCTCCAATTGTTAAGTGCAATTAAATATGGATTGTCTTTTTAAGAAGTAAATCTGAATTCTGAATCCTGAGTATGGAAAATTTGCTTGACCATGGCTTGGTAGATTGGGCCTGTCTAGTTTGGTCGATTTAATGGGACAAATATATTTTATAACGTGTTGCATAAAATTTAAAATTTATTATATTTCGCTGCACGAAATAGATTATGTGGGTATAACAGGCTTAGCAAACAAAGTGAGGTTTACCTAATCCAAACAAATTTTATCTTGGTTATTTCAAAAATAAAGAGAGTATTTAGCTGCAAGTTACAGTTGCTCCACAACATAGACGGGTAACCTCTGATATACATTCAAGACTCTGGATAATTGAGTGCGGATGGTATCGTATGCTACGTTAAAACTGAAATACTAACTTTGATTTTCAAAAGGCGAATGAAGCAATAGTGTGGCTAACGTGTTTGAAACAAGACCCGTGGTATGGTTAACTTTGAAAGATAACACTTCTCCATTTTCGGTGCCGTTAGACCGGTTAAAGCGTCACTTTAACACATCCATTTGAGCAGCTCTGCCTCCTAGAGAAAGCATGTCAGAGATCTCATCAACAAAGCAGCATGAGACAACGCATTCCACTGAGTGTTGTCATGAGCACCACTTTTTTTTTTTAATTCACTATATAAAGCTGCCAGTTTGTTAGGATACCATATAAAGCTTTATATTAGATGGGTAAAAAATAATTCAATCCATAAAGAATTGAACGGGCGTGTGTGTATATGTATATATGTTCAAATATTCGAATATTACATTAGTTGGTAATTGATCCATTTAGGAGTGTAAATGGGCTACGCCAGCCTACAGGAGCCTACGACCTCGCCTATATTAGATCAGGTTTGGCCTATTACAAATAATAAAATAGAACATGTCAAGGCTTTTAAAAAAATCTATTTAGAAATAAGCCATAGGCTTTTTTGTACAGGTCGGGTTTATAAGCTTATAGGCTGGTTTATATCATATTATTTATCTTAAATAAAATTTATTTTAATAATTTGAAATAATAAAATAATATTATTTTAAGTAATTTTTTTTTTTTTGATAACAATAAGGGGCATAGCCCCAAACAAAACACAATAGAAAAAAAAAACAAAAACTAACAAACTATACAGGGTCAATAATCCCCTCGAGATCTTGATCAAAAAGATGAATAAGCCGATTTGACATGATGTGATGATGCCAAAATCCAGAGTCTTTCTGAAGAGCAGACTTAGCTAACCAATCTGCACATGAATTTGCGTCTCTAGGAATATGATTAAGTGTAACCTCCCAGTCCTTAGCAATAAGTGCTTGTATCTTAGCCACGATGCGCGGCTGACAAGCTGCATTGCAATCTGCAAGAATAGAGAAAACTCCAGAAGCATCTCCTTCTAGTTCCACCTTCCTAAACCCCAATTGCCAGCCCAACTCCAAACCTTTAAGGGTTCCCCACAATTCAGCCATAAATTAGGTACAAGCACCAATATGATACTCAAAACCTCCAAGCCATGAACCATCAGCAGATCAGATTAACCCACCACAAGCAGCCCTTTCGCTAATCCTTTCAACCGCTCCATCAACATTGATCTTCACCCAATTTATTCTCGGTGGTATCCACTTAACAGAACGGATATTACTGGAGCTACCAGTCTGCGAAAGCTTCCTACCCCTATTGTTGCACAGCTCCTCAATATACATACGAATTAATTTCAACCCATGAGTGGGATGAGTGAAAGTAGAGTCATGGACACTTCTATTCCTCCAACTCCATAAAAACCAACAAGAGATGAAGAATAAATCACGCCAATCATCTAGGCTCTCATGACTCCATGTTATTGTAATATTCTTTTCAACCCAGTCTCTCAAGTCGACGCTATAGAATGAGCGCATATGATGAATGTTTAATACGCATAAATAGGTTAACACAGACTTTTATTTTTAAATACAGGTTAGGTCAGACTTGTAATTTAGGGCCTACACAGGCCAGGCCGAACACAATATTTTTACACAGGCCTGGCCTAACCTATTTACACCCTTAGGTCCATCCACATATATTCTGTTAAATATCGAAAGAGAAGAGAGGAACATTTGAAAATAATACTGTGTGTATCAACTACACAGCGGAGTCTATTATATAACTTAAAAGAAAGAAAATACAAACAGATATACTCGATGTGGGACTTCTATACTACTATTCTAAACTATCATATACTCGATGTGGGACTTCTATACTACTATTCTAAACTATCATTTACAACACTCCCCCTCAAGCTGGAGCATATAAGTCATATGCACCAAGCTTGTTACAAATAAACTCTATTCGAGGGCCCCTCAAAGATTTTGTAAACACATCTGCTAATTGCTCATTAGAGGGTACAAAGCTAGTTTTAATTTCACCAGCAAGAATCTTTTCTCGAACAAAGTGACAATCTATTTCTATATGTTTGGTTCTTTCATGAAACACTGGATTTGATGAAATGTGTAGAGCTGCTTGATTATCACAAATGAGAGTTGCATGTCCAGTGTCTCCAAACTTAAGCTCTCTGAGAAGTTGTTTAAGCCAGATGAGCTCGCAAGTAGTAGTCGCCATGGAGCGGTATTCTGCTTCAGCACTTGATCTGGCAACTACGCTTTGTTTCTTACTTTTCCAGGAAATCAAGTTGCCTCCAACAAAGACACAATACCCAGAAGTAGATCTCCTATCAGTTGGACAACCAGCCCAATCAGCATCACAGTACCCAACCAATTTATCATGACCTTTATCTTCATATTCAAGGCCTTTTCCTGGAGATGCCTTGATATACTTAAGAATACGAATGACTGCATTCCAATGTTCTTGACATGGAGAATTGAGAAATTGACTGACAACACTAACTGCAAAGGAAATATCAGGCCGAGTGACTGTGAGGTAGTTCAATTTTCCAACCAATCTTCTATACTGCTCAGGATCTGAAAAGGGCTCCCCTGATTTGGTAGAAGCTTGATACTTGGATCCATAGGAGTTTCAACAGATTTTGAATTTAACAGAGCAGTTTCTTCAAGAATATCCAGAGCATATTTCCTCTGAGATATCACAACACCAGATTTAGATTGGGCCACCTCGATTCCTAAGAAGTATCGAAGTTTCCCAAGATCCTTAGTCTGAAAATGATGACATAAGTGTTGTTTCAATCGAGTGATCCCATGTTGATCACTGCCTGTGATGACAATATCATCCACATATACCACCAGATAAATAGAACCAGAAGCAGAATGACGAAAAAAGAGAGAATGATCAGCTGCACTCCGAGTCATGCCAAATTGTTGAACAACACTGCTAAATTTACCAAACCAAGCTCTTGGAGATTGTTTGAGGCCATAGAGAGACTTACGAAGACGACAAACAAGTCCTGACTCCCCCTGAGCAACAAATCCAAGAGGTTGCTCCATATAAATTTCTTCCTCAAGATCACCATGAAGAAAAGCATTCTTGATATCCAGTTGGTAGAGAGGCCAATGGCGAATAGCAGCCATGGCAATAAAAAGGCGAACAGTAGACATTTTCGCCACAGGAGAAAAAGTATCAATAAAATCCAAGCCAAAGACCTGAGTGAAACCCTTCGCCACCAAGCGAGCTTTAAGACGATCCACTTGACCATCAGGTCCAACCTTAACAGCATAAATCCATCGGCAACCAACCACAGATTTTCCAGAAGGAAGAGGTACCAGATCCCATGTGCCATTATGATGAAGAGCACTCATTTCATCAATCATAGCTTGTCTCCATCCCGAATGTGAAAGTGCATCACCTGTAGTCTTAGGGACAGATACAGAGGACAAAGAGGAAAGGCAAGCAAAATATGATGGAGAAAGACGATGATAACTGAGATTGACTGCATACCTGGCCGGAGGGCGAGTATCACGAGTACCCTTACGAAGAGCAATGGGAAGGTCACTATCCGAAGGTGGGACCGAAGCCGTGGGAGGAGATGCAGTTGAATGTGAGTCCACGGATACATCTGACGAATTAGGCTCGATCTCATCAGCAGAAGAGGTGATAGAAGGAGAGTCAGAAACATGGTTGGGTAAAGACGGAAGGTAAAGAAGGTCACTTGGGAAGGATGGCTGTACAGAATCAGTATCCACAGGAGTAGTAGAGGATCCAAAAAAGGGAACTGATTCAAAAAAGGAGACATCCGCCGAGATAAAGTATCGACGTAAAGTGGGAGAGTAGCAACGGTAACCCTTCTGAGACCGAGGATAACCCAGAAAAACACATTTATGAGACTTGGGAGCTAATTTATCCAAACCTAGACCAAGATGATGAACAAAACACGTAGAACCAAACACATGTGGAGTTAAAGGATATAAAGTTTGATGGGGAAATAAAATAGAGTGAGGTACCTTATGATTGAGAACAGATGATGGCATGCGATTAATGAGATAGCATGCAGTAAGTATAGCATCACCCCAGAATGTGTATGGAACATTACCATCAATTAACAAGGCACGAGTGGTTTCAACCAGATGGCGATTCTTGCGCTCGGCTACACCATTTTGTTGAGGTGTATAAGGGCAAGATGTTTGATGGAGAATGCCATGAGATGAAAAGAATTGTTGAAATTGATGAGATAAGTACTCACATGCATTATCACTACGAAAAGTACGAATAGGAATACCAAATTGAGTTTTGATTTCATTGTAAAATAACTGAAAAATAGAAAACAACTCAGACCGATTTTTCATTAAAAATAACCAAGTACACCTGGAATAATCATCAATAAAAGTAACAAAATACTTAAACCCTAAAGTAGAAGAATGACGACTTGGTCCCCAAATATCAGAGTGGACCACAGAAAAAGGAGAAACAGCTTGACGGCTAAGACGACTTGGGAACGTACTACGAGTATGTTTCCCATACTGACAAGACTCACAATTTAATTTAGAAAGAGACGATAAATGTGGAACCATCTTCTGAAGCTTTGTAAGACTAGGATGGCCCAGACGAGCATGTATAGTAAGAGGAGAGTCCACAGTGGAGCAGGCTGAATAAGATGGAAATAGTTGATAGAGGCCTTGAGACTCACATCCTCTGATAATCTCCTTCCCCGAACTCCGATCCTGAAAGATGACAGAGGTTTTAGTAAAAGAAACAACACAGTCAATGGATTTTGTCAAACGACTAATAGAAAGTAAGTTAAAAGGAGAATCTGGAACATAGAGAACATGATCCAGAGATAAATTAGGTAAAAGAAGAACCGTGCCAATACCCCGTGATTGGACCAGAGACCCATTGGCCATAGTAATAGTGGGAAAAGAACCAGTAGTACAAAGGGAAGTGAATAAGGACTTATTACCAGAAATGTGATCAGAAGCCCCAGAATCAAGAGTCCAAGGGCCTATAGAGTGCAACTGAGAGATTGCAGCAAAAGAATTACCAGTGGGAGCAATAGATGTAGTAGGACCTGATGGTTGCTTCTCAGACTTATTACCAGCCGGAGACCCAGAAACATTGGAGACGGGAGAGTCCATAATCAAGAGTAGAGGAAAAAAAAAAAAAAATCCAAAAAGACTGATCACACAACTAACCGGAAGAAGAGGGATCAGAAAAATAAGACCGGATCCAGAATCGTCTCAGCAAGACGAAAAAAAAAAATCGCAACCAGCCGTGGCCGGAACGGAGTCTGCACGCGCCTCCACAATCGCCCGGAAACTGACAACGAGACAGTTCCGGGGAAAAAAAATAATTTGTAAACTATGATGAACAATGGGTTCACCGAAAAAAAAAATTCAAACGTTCCTTAGGCTCTGATACCATGTTAAATATCGAAAGAGAAGAGAGGAACATTTGAAAATAATACTGTGTGTATCAACTACACAACGGAGTCTATTATATAACTTAAAAGAAAGAAAATACAAACAGATATACTCGATGTGGGACTTCTATACTACTATTCTAAACTATCATATACTCGATGTGGGACTTCTATACTACTATTCTAAACTATCATTTACAACATATTCATTTCACTTAATCCATTACCAACTAATGTGAGACTCATTATACTTGAATATCCCAACAATCTCCACCTGAAGTGTGAAACTCAATATTGATATGCTCCCCCTCAACCTAGTACATAGATCCAAAGTACTCAAGTCGCCTCCTACCTAAACTCTCGAGTTCAACCCAACTCTGATACCATTGTCAGGAGCGTCAAAGGGGAGCTCATGATAGGAGACCACCACCAATGGGTTAAGCTACACCAATTGTAGAAGTGGGTCCGACACCACATTTCAACCCATAATCTTAAGGCATTGGGTCCATGAGTCCATCCACATATATCAACTTCACTTAACCCATTACCAACCAATGTGAGATTAATAATACTTGAATATCCCAACAATCTCCCTGTCAAGTGTGAAACCCAACATTGGTATGCTCCCCCTCAATCGAGTACCTAGGCCCAAAATACTCAACTTGCATTCCAATCAAAACCGACTATCCCAAGCATAACCCGACTCTGATACCATTGACAGGTAAGTCCAAGAGGAGCCTATGGCAGGAACCATCACCAATGAGCTAAGCTACACCTATTATAGCAAGTGGGTCTGATATCACATCCCAACCCAAAATCTTAAGGTATTGGATTCACGGGTCCTCCCATTTATATCCACTTCAGCTCATTACCAACCAATACGAGACTCATGTCACTTGAATAACCTAACATATATATCGGATTGAATTGAGTGGTATGATTCAATCATTAGATATGCCACGCTAGCAAACTGGTTAGAGTTGGTAAATCAATCCTAAATCGAGTTCAACTGGTACTCAACCAATACCGATATTTTGGTTGAACCAGTTTCTCCAATAACAACGAGGGACTTAAACCTAGCACATGATGAAGGGTATGAGTGACCTTTACCACTAAGCCATTGTATTACATGTGTAATATAGCCATGATTATTATATATTATTTTAGGGTTTTATAAGAGTTATGTTGTAGGAAAAGTGATTGTGTTATGTTATAGAGATTCATTTTGCGTGCCAGAGTTTTTTTTTGCTGCGGGCCCCACAAAATGTTTTGTGTGTGTAGGAAATTTTTTATGATATGTTAAATGATAGATGATAAATCCATTATTTTATGTTTTAATTCAACCAATCTAATCGGTAATTCAGTAATTGAACCAATTATCCATTAATTCCGTACATTAAACTGAATTAATGATCGATGCGAGTTTAGTAGGACTATATCAGTTGGTTAACTTCGAGGATTCATGTGCAAGTAAAGGAGTTTACCCATCTAATCATACGGAAAGGATTATGTACATTAGAATTGTTTTTACATAAAACTTTCAATGAGTCATCATACCAAATGGAATAGGAAACCTCGCAAGCAAAAGGTTTCTCTTATATAAATATTAAAGGAAAAAGAATTCTTATATTGCATGAGAGCTCTATTCTCATGTTAGTGAGAGTCCATTTTGCGTGCAATAATTTTTTTTATTTTTTATGTATGGGTCCCATCATGAATTTGAGTGTGTAGGAGAGTTCCCTCCTCTCCAATAACATGAGAAAAACATTGCCCATATATTAATCACTAACAAACTCGGACTTCAAAAATATTTGGGGTTGGGAAAATACTTCCATAGACTCTATTGTGAATATTATTATCATTTAAAAAAATTAAGGGCAAATTGGTAACCCAGAAAATGACAAGAGTCAAAATCCAATTCTTCCTTGCAAAGCAAAACAAAACAAATGCTCACTTTTATGGCCTTTTTACCAACTTCACTCAATCTTTACTACAGAAATATATGTAACAAGAACACCTAAGATATTTTGTTCTATTTAATTAATTTATTTATTTTTTCCCCCATTCTTGTTGAATGATGAATATATCAAGGTGCATGGGAGGAGCATGCAAGGAAAAACCCTAATTCTAAAATCATAAAACCCTAGAATTTGAGAGTGATCTCACTCCCATTGCTCTCCTCAGCTAACCCTTTTCTCTCCCCTTCGTTCTCACCACTCTCTCCCTTCCAGCTGCTACTCTCCGACTTCCCATCCTCAATACTCTCCGACGGATCCCCACCTCCCGGAAAGTCGGATTCCGGCGAGCCCTGGCCGTGTGGCGTAGTCTTGTACATGTTCAGGTGGTGGCGATGTTGACGGAAGGCGTTGTGGTGCGGCAGAGGCGGCGGAAGCAGCTGCTGCTGCGGCGCGGTGGTGTAGAACTCTTGGGGCACTGGGGTTGCAGCACAGTAGTGCGGTGGTGGCGCGTGGGAGGCAGGGTGCGCGCCATAGAGGGCAGTGGTGGCTGTATGGGCGGCGGCATATTCCGGTGGGACCCAGATTCCTCCTAGAACCACAAGCTGTGGTGGTTGTCCACCTGTTTGTGGACTTGGACTGGGTCTTCTTGTGTGAAGCCTATATTTCTGTTAACAAAAATAAGAAATCGAATCAAATGATAAATTTTTGGGAAACACGAGAAAAAGAAAAAAACAAAAGTTTGTTTTGAAAATGCAGCAGAATGGTACGTTGTCCGGTTTACAAAGAATAACAGTACAACAACAGCAACAACAAAAAGTGGTCTTTCAAGACTGGCCTTATGTATTGTACATACATGCAGACACACACAATGGGAGAGAGAGAGAGAGAGAGAGAGAGAGAGATACCTGAAGATGGCTTTTAACTTCATCATTTGTCAAACCATCCACCTTCATCAACTCCCTAATCTGTTTTGGGGTTGCCACTGTACTAAATCATTAGTGAGTCAGTAATATGATTATGATGTTTTAGATTTTTTATTACCATAATGAATAATTATACTGCCAGTGACAAACAATCATTGCTTAAAGAGATAAGGAAACTTGTACAGTACAGTATTCAAATCAAACTAGTTGAACTTTGGATAATTAACTAGTTGGGAAAAAAAAAATACTTTTGGCGGAGAGGCTGAGTCGAAGCCGGGACCTTGAACGTCACGGTAAGCATGCTTACCACTGAACCAAGCCGGCAGGATTTTTTTTATTGTAAAAAAATATATATTGTACTGGCTGTAGTTTTGTTTTCATTTAAAAGGATTTTTTTTTTATGTATTTAAGCTAACCTTAAAATTGTTATATACCTTGAGATCCACCAAGCATTTGAAGAGCATTAAGAAATCGACGGTGCAAATCTGGGGACCAGCACCTTCTTGCTTTCCTATGAGTTTGGTTAGTAGTGTTTGTTTGTGCATGAGATTGAACTGGACTCCCTTTTCCTTGATCAGCTACCGCTACATCATTTCCAGAATTCTCCCTCTTCTGACATGAAACTCCCTTTTCTGGCTCTGCACGTTTCTTCTCCTCCATTTCTTTCTCAGCAGAGGCAAGGGCTAGCTCAGGGAGAGCCCGAAATGCAGAGTCTTGGCATGTGTTTCGTTGTTCTTTTGAGAATGGGAGAAAGGCTCCACCATTCCTCTGTTTGTTGTCTAGAATATTTAGCTTAGGGCTGATGTTGAAGCCAATATCAGCTTCTTTAGGTGATGTAACTGTGGATTGTTGTTTGGTTCCTTCGCTTGCTTGGCTCCATAGTTGAGCAGATGTCATCCAATTTGCCTTATCAGATATGTTTGTTGTCTTCTCTGAGCTTTCTGAGGTTAATTGCTTCATGGGTATGAACTCTTCAAGAACTGGCCTTGTGTTTTGATTTACTCTGAAGGCCTGAAGTTGCTGCCTTGAAGCCTCCATGGCTGTTCCAACCAAAAGGAATTACAAGGGTAGCTAAATTGTTTGGTATGCAAAATAGAAGATTGAAAGAAATTATGATTGCATGCTATTTCTACCCAGAAGGATTCATGTCTTATCAATGCTTAGCATCCAGATATATATATATATATATATATATATATATATATATATATTGTGTAGAAAGGAAAAAGCTATTTCTCATTTCTATTTGAGGGTAGAAAAGCAGAAGAAGAAGATGATGATGATAAAGGTTAGTTTTTAAATATTAGACTTTAATAGGAAAATCAGAAAAAATACATAAATATACAGATTGAGTTTGATAGTATATAGTATACATAAGTTTTTCAGCATGGCTATCTTGAATATTTAAGGTTTCGGATTCTGTATGTTTGATTAATTTATTGGGGGATTTTGAATTAGCTTTTGCTATGCATGTTTGTAAAAGGATGATTTTGAAGGTGTACCGTTGGTAAGAAGTTGCATGCAGAGAGGAAGCTCACGCTTGAAAGCATCAATCTTGAGACGTTCTTCCTCAAGGCGAGAAAGGAACTCTTCAAGCTTGTATGTCTGATCAGTTTGATCTCCAAATGATTTCAGTAACATAGAATAGCTATGGGGCTTGCAATCAAGACTTAGTTCTGATGGTGATGCCATTTTTCTAACGTATAACAACTAACAAGCACTGTTTAAGATATGCCAAAATATGAACAGGGTGGTATGTAGGAACAAACAAGAGCAAAAGAGGGTGTTTGGCTTCTTCCTTAGTTTCTAGTTCTGGTGGGGGCGAGAGAAAGAGAGAAAGAGAGAGAAAGAGAGAGACAGAGACAGAGAAAGGGTGGCGATGTTGTTTGTAAAACACAAGGAGGATCGAGGGAGGATCGTCTTCTTTTTAGGGATGAGTTCAAAGGGAATAAAGCAGGTTTAAGAGAGAGAAAGAGAGAGACAAAAGAAAAAGCATGGGATAAAGCAGAGGGAAGTAACTTCCTACAAAGAATCAATGCAAAAAAATTAAAGTAAAAAAAAAAATGAAAGAGGTGCTGTGAGAGAAGGAATCAGAGAGTCTGACATTAGAGGGTCATGTGCTTAGAGCCTGGTTTTAGAACCTCTCTCAGTGTTCTTTGTACGAATTCAAAATCACTAATACAAAAGATGATTCTTCTTACTATTACCCCCTTTTTTCCCTTTACTCCTTTCTCTCTTTTTATCCCACCTGTACTCTTTTTATTTTGGCTTTCTTTTCATTAGAGTTAAGTGGAAATGAGACTCAGATTCTCATACAATTTCAAATCAAAACTTCATTAACAGTGTATTATTATCTCTGTTCCTTTTCTTTTCTTCCTCTATATATTTTCTTCTTTCCATTAGATTTTTTTTTTGCTTTAAAGTATATATCCGAAGGGAATGATTTGTTTACAAACTTTTTTTACAAATTACACTAAGTATGACCGGTCATACACTCTTGATTGAAGTATGACTGGTCATACTTAATGTAGTTTATAAGAATTTGTAAATAAAAAAAGTTTGTAAATATAACTTTCCCCTATATCCAATATTAGTTTTTGTTTCAAAAGTCTTTTAGGATTAAATACAAGGATAAGGATGCATAGATGTGATCATGAATATCAAATGCTCTTACTCCATCTTAAACAAAGACTAAAAGGTAAAAATCAAGGGATAAAATTTGTGAAGCTGCAAATATCATTTATAATATGAATGCCTTTAAGGATTTGAGCAACAGATTAGGATTAAACATACAATATATGTAGGATTATGTTTGCTCTTAATTGGATCAGAAGGACAGAGTAACTATATGGTATATTATGGTTGCACTTGCTATAGATCATGCTCAAGGAATGACCAATAAAATCATTTATCAAACGAGCATGATGCCAGATGCTGGCCACGTGTTATACAATGTGGTTCTTGTGTGTGTCCTTACCCATGTATGCTATTGATGTTGCAGCAGGAATTAATGATTCTATCATGATTAATTAATTGCAAAGACTTTGTGAATTGTGGTGGAGCATATACCATCAACATGATTTTTATCAACACAGTGTGTAAGAGAAAGAGGGGGAGGGAAAGCACATATTCAAATAGGTTTTAGTATCAATCCACCTTGCAACTTTCTCTTTTGAGTCCAAAAGTTGCATAATTGTCATGAATTTGAGTGCATTCAGAGAAGGGTACGAATATCTAATCTAAAAAACTAGACATTCACCATATAGAATAAAATATTTGCCTCCAAGGAAGGAATATCTTAGTTCCAATTCTGCGACTCTAAATTAAGGGAACACAACCCACGAAGCTTAAAGGAGGAGGAAAAAAAAAATCACCCTTCAAAAGAGCGATAAAGGAGCCAAGGCCAAGCAAAAGAGAATCTTCTTCAGCTACTATCTTTAATGAAGTGGGTAAGAAGCTAAGAAGATTCTCTTTTACATGTTAAACAAATTTTTATTATTTTGCTTTGGAAGCTAGGTACACAAACTCCAACACAAAAGGGTCCAAATATGATTTTGAAAAGTTTTTAATTCTAAGTAATTTCTTGATTGGATCACGTCTAGTTTACTTGATTCCTCCCGGGTTTCACACAAGCAAAATGAAACCATATTTTTTTGCTTGAAACTATCCATAAACAACATTTCATAAGTGTAGCTCTCATTTTCAACCTCACTCTCAGTCTTATTAATTTAAATATCTACTACGACTTTGTTTTCGAAGTAGTGTTGTTTATAATATAGGAAAAATGTGTATCATTTTAAAATCCTTTAAAAATAGATAAATTTCGTAATATATCTTTTTCTCTATTGTAAAAAGATATAATTTTATATCCTTTAAAAGAATACACATCTCTTTATGGGAAAATATATATATATATATATATCAAATTGTACTGATAAAATTATTTTCATAAGAAAATGACGTCATTTTGGGTTATAAGATTGAAAAATTATATTGATAAAGACTAATATAACCCTGCAATATATTAGAATTACAAAAATATCTTGATTTCCGTCCCAAAATGACGTCGTTTTGGGTTCACTGGAAATAATTTTGTCTCCAGTGACCGGAGAAATCCTTTACTTTTTTTATTATACTATATATATATATGGGTTTTATAATTCTCATTTAACAAAAATTTAAAAATTTAAAAAATAAAGTTATAAAAATTAATTTGGTTTGGTTTGAAAATGGGTCTTACATATAATTTTTTCTTAAACCGGTTCTAAAAATTGTTTTTTATCCGGTCTACAAAGTGAGATTTTAATTCTCCTTCAAAACCGGTTCGGTTTATGAAACCCTATATATATATATATATATATATATAGGGTTTTATATAGAGTTATGTTGTAGGGTTCATGATTGTGTTATGTTATAGAGATTCGTTTTGCACATCCCTACTAGTGGGACAATGATCATATTGTGACCGTTTCGCCAAAAATTTATCGGATTGCCATGTTAAAATTATTTTTTTACCAAAATGTCACGTCATGTTAAATGATAGTTTTATAAACTCATATATATATATATATATATATATATATATATATATATATCAAATTGTACTGATAACAACATAACATAAGAACGTACATGCCATTCACTTGCATTGATAATGAGCTTCATTAAGCAAGAAGCCGGTATATACGAACATCATTCTGGCACATGGGCCGAGAACATTGCAGAATGAATGAGTTAATTATACATTGTGCGAAACTAATTCGAACACAATTATTTTGTATGACTTAAAAACTTTTCCTTAAAATCTGAAATATTATGTGATATCTTGTTCCAATACAAATATTATACATCTTCGTTAAAAAATTAAAATATTTGCATTTCATACTTTATAGGATGCACAAACAAAAGATTATACATACGATTTTCAATTAAAAATTAAAAGTAAATTTTGTGTGTGTGTGAAAGTGAGAGGAAGAGTGCATCGAATTCCCTGAGCCTGCAACAAAAATGGTTGGTTGCTTTCCAAGTTCAGTCTTCTCGTACAAGCTACACTCCAACCCACACCTTTTCTTCGGATTCTTCCTTTTATTTTCTTTTTTTCTTTCTCTCTTAGAAAGGAAAAGAGTAATAAAGAAAAAAATATCCTCGAGACGCGTGTCCGTAATATTCTTCCCTATCGCCCTACTTCTGAATATCCCTTTTGCGTGGCCCATTCACAGAGCCTGTCAGAATATTCCTCCCTTCTGCACATTTCTTCATTATCTCTCTCCTCCATGCATTTTTATTTTATTTTTTTCCCAATACTCTTTTTTTTATATATATAATATACAGTACATCTACTTTACTTATTTTCCAAAATTTAACTGCTTTATCTAATCATCATTGAATTAAATTTTTGAAAAAAGAGAAAATATTAATTCAATGGTGATTAGAAGTGTATGAATTCCTTTTTAACTGTTTGAATCATTTGTAATGTATGAATTCCTTAGGATCATGACTAATTGCAAAACTGAATCAACTTTGTTAAATTTGCGCTAGGGGTCTCTAACTTACACACCAGTCACCGTAACATGTGGTCACACTCACGCCAATAGAAAACTCACCAACATATAAGAAACTCTTATCCACCAATCATTTCTTCTATTCCGCATATTAAAGCTCAAATAACAACCAACCTATAAATTATATCTTGGGATAAAACGTAATTAGTTTGATATTTTTCTAGATTAAATTTTAAACGAATACTGAACCAATAATGATAAGAAAATGTTTTGTAATAAAAGTTTGCTAATTGTTTTGACTGATATGCTACGTTGCACCAATACCAATACAGAACGTGAGATACGACACGACATGCCGACACGGTAATTCTAAAATTTCGACATATTAAGATATATTTTGATATTAAATAATATTTTTAATATATATAATACAGTTTACATTTAATACACATAGTATTCATAATAAATCATATAACTAATCAAATATTCAAATTCCATAACATAACTATAAAGCAAATATAAATTTTCATGCCTTGTTAATTTTTCATATCAAATTCCATAATAAAAAGTATTTGAGTTATAAATTAATTTTTCATATTTAGTTAAAAAAAGATAAAATAAAATAAAATTTGGATCTTAAAAAAAAAAAGTGTTCGAAAACGTTAACCACGTGTCAGAACGTGATAGAGCATTGACAGCGAGTCAGAATGTATCAATGTAACACACATTTTTTGTAAAATAGAATGTGTTGGTGCATTCTTGCTGACATGTATGTTCGTACATTTTAGATGTATCTCCAGGTCTTTACATATAAACTAACTGTTTAGTACTTAGAGTCTATTTGGATATTCTTTTTTAAGCTAAAAGTTACTTTTAAGTTAAAATTAAAAATATGTTTTGAAAATAGAGTTACAAGTTATTTGAAGATTATATAAATTTTTCAGTTTAGAAATTACTTAAAAGCTGTTCATTTAAAAAAAATAGCACAATTTTCAAAAAAAAAATGATATAATTTTTTAAAAAAATCCTTCTAAGAGCTTTTGATTTTTAATTTTTTTAACTATAAAAAAATTATTATAAGAACTTTTATAAAAACTTGTTAACCTAACTTCTGTTTAAAGAGGATGATAAGTTAAAAACAAAAACAAACCGACAGTTAGAACAATACTTGCCGTCTGAGCGACAAGTCCTGCGTGCTAGGCCAAGTGACTAATAATATATAAAATGTTAGAAATGGGCCCTCAGAAGCCCAACAATAACACGCCCTGACTAGTGGGCCCATATCCTATTTCTCCAACCGCGTCTCACTTCACGTACTTTAGTAGTAGTAGTAGCAGTACTAGCAAAATTTCTCTCTTTTTTCCCTCAAACAAATTGGGAAAACAAAAAAGAATAAAAGAAGCTCGTATTAAGGAATTTTATTTTATTTTCTTTAAATTTTAGGAAAGAAAGAAGGGAATGATACTTTGTCTATGCGTCAAAAGCTTCAACAAAAGCAAAAGGCATAACAAAATGAAGTTTTAGATAAAGAATGCTGTAGGTACGTAGATCATTGGTCCGCTGTAGTGTAACGAATGAGGTTTCTGTATAACTAGTGAACGAAGGGATGCTACCTTTTAACAACAATTATTGCACTTCTAAAGTTTAAAAGAATAAGCAGAATATCACTTACACTACCTAATAACTAATATATGTTTTCCTTTCTACACCCACTATGCAGGCAAGCATACAAAATAAAAAATTGTAACTGGAATTAAATTAAACAAGGTATTGTGAGTGGTCACCTTATTAATTATTATTTCTTTGGAATATTGGCCTTTGCACATTACTATTTTGGTATGATTTTTTGCTTTATTTTAGTTTAAGGTGAGTGAGAATTTCGACAGAGGACCATATGTTCAGGTTTTAATAATAATCTCTTGTTCGTATGAATGATTATATATTTTCTAATTTCTTTGTAAGAACTAAGAAGAAAAACAATGTAACTAATTAAGAAGAATATGTTCATATGATTTATCTTATATTTTCTTGATTGTATATGTATTTCTAATAGGCATCTCTTAAAATATGATATCAAGAGTCTTAAATAATTGATTGGAGTTGGGTAATAAATTTATAAGTATTTTCATAAGTTATATTTACAAAAAAAATTGTTTTACAAACTATACTATGTCTGATTGATACTTTAGGATTCAATTGAGCCACCAACCACACTTGGGTTGATATCAAGAGCCTTAAATCTTTGATTGGAGTTGGGTAATAAATTTATAAGTATTTTCACTATGTACAATGTTTAGTTCATTTATTTTCAATGCTGAGAGTTTTTATCACTCACACTTAAATTCTCTACTATTCGTACATATAGAAACAAAAATTGGCATAATCATAAAGCAATTAAATGAGACTAAAATGCAAGAACAATTATTGTGGCCTAAGATACTTGGAATAAGAAACCAAGTTGATTGGTGAGGAGCATGAAATATAAGAAATTTGAGATTCTATTCTTTTGAATCCAATTATTTATCTAAAGTTCTAATTCATGCAATATAGTCATCAAACGATGACCAAATTCAAAATCAAAATTCTATTCAACTTGGATAAAAACAGAATGGTATTATATGAGTCATGACTCATGAGAGCTAAAAAAAGGATAAGGAATGGATTTTCAAGTAACATAATATAAAGATATTCTAGTGGGCTTTGCAGAAAGCCAAGGAAAGGTACGTCTACGGGTCGAAGGATTTTGCATATATATGAGATGAGAATCACTAAGTACTGGACCCATTAATTAAATAACTAGTATATCACAAACAGGATTATTCTACTAAAAATTCCCTGTTTCACTTGAGGTTAGATTCTCAGCCCTTTTAAGCATCCAAAAAAACTCACTCACTCAATTATTATTCACTCTTTTCATATTATAATCATTGCTAGCTGTTTGCATATTTAATTTATGCTCACACGTGGGAGAGTCCATGACTTTTTGCATGATTGATTTTCAACCCTCGTTTTTCCTTTAAGTTTTGAGTTTTTATTTTCTTAATTGCTTAACTTTAAGCTCAATAATATAATCAGCTTAAGTTGAGTTGGATTATTAGATTCGTTAGAGTTCAAACCCTCTTAACTTGATCCATCAAGTTAGTTGTTAGGGTTAATTAGGCTTTTCAATCCAATCAGACACGATTCAAATTGCCTTACTGGACACTTTAAAAATACAATAATAAACATGAAATGTAATCCAATTTGCTTTTGCTTGATCAAATGATAAAATGGACTTAGCCCAAACCAACTTTTTATTTCCAATTATGCAAACTACAAGCCTTAGGAATGTGAGTTTCTATAAGGATATCCAAAGAAACATATAAGTCTCATTAAGAGCTAGTAGAAATGTTGTGCAAAGTACGGTAGATAGATTAGGTGAACTAGTAAAAATGTTGTGCAAAGTACGGTATATAGATTAGGTGAATATTGTGCATCATATCAGAGCAATCACACGGCATATATGGCGACACAGGACCAGCGTATCTTTTATCATATATAGCACTGTACTACACAGGACAAGCACTCGAGTTAGCGTCTCTCTCTCTCTCTCTCTCTCTCTCTCTCTATATATATATATATATATATATTATATATATATATATATATATTATATATATATATATTTTTCCTTTAATAAACTTTCCTACACACACACAACATTTTGTGGGGTCCACACATTTTAAAACAAAAAGAAAAAGAAAAAAATATGGCACGCAAAACGAATCTCTATAACATTACACAATAACTTTTCGTACAACATAATAAACATAAAACCCATATATATATATATATATATATATATATATATACATATATATTACTTTTCTTATGTTACATAAAACAAATATTATCTCCTACACTCACATTTTTCAAATGGGTCCCACAAGATTTTTTTCTCTCACCTTCAACTTTTTTCTCTCTCCTATTTATTGTTTGAGCATAAGATAATACTTCTCTTATGCAACATAAGAGAAGTATTACCCATATATATATATATGAGGTTTGTATTTGTCATTTAACATGACCACAAAAAATTCCTACAAGCATAATTTTATGGGGCCCGCACCTTTTTGAAACCAAAAAAAGAAAAATTACGGCTCGCAAAACGAATATCTATAACATTATTCAATCACTTTTCCTACAACATAACTCTTATAAAACTCTATATATATATATATATATATATATATATATATATATAAAAGAAGGGATAACATTTTCTCCTTTTAAAGGAGAAATTTTTTCTCTTGTTAGTGACTCATAGCATAAGAGGGGCCTATAAAATAGTGGAGAGAAAAAAAAAAATTCAAGGTGTGACCTACTTGTACTATGAGTCACCACTAACATGAGAAAAAAAAATTTCCTTTAAAAGGAGAAAATATTTTCCCATACAAAAAAGGGAAAGCATTTTCTCCTTTCAAAGGAGAGAATTTTCTCATGTTAATGACTCATAACATAAGTGGGTCTCACCTTGAATTTTTTTCTCCACTATTTTGTAGGCCCCACTTATATTACGGGTCACTAACATGAGAAAAATTTTCTCCTTTAAAAGGAGAAAATATTTTCCCAAAAAAGAAAGTATAATTTTACACCAATGTGAGATTGTTTAGTTTGATATCAAATCTTAACTATTAATCTTTATTAATCTGACAAGTATAATTTATTAAAAATTAATATGTGTGACCTAATATATATATAAGGAAATAAATAAATAAAACGACATAGTTTTGGGGTAGTCGGAGAAAATTTTATCTTAAGTTGTCGGAGAAATATTTTTTCCATATATATATATATATATATATATATATATATATATATATATATATATATATATATATATATAAGAAAGTATAATTTTAATCATGATGTGAAAATTTTAGTTTGACATCAAATTAATTAAGAATAATTAATTAATTTTCTTCAATCTGGTAAGTATAATTTATTAATAATTAATTAATAAGTGTGACCCAATATATATATATATATATATATATATATATATAAAAGAAAGTATAATTGTACATCGATGTGAAATTTTTTAGTTTGACATCAAATCTTGATTGTTAATTTTCGTCAATCTGACAAATATAATTTATTGCAAATTAACAGGTGTAACCCAATAACCGTTATATTGACTGAAATCAAAAGTTAAGATTTGACGTCAAACTTTTTAATTTGACACCAACGTCAAAGTATCTTTCTTTTATATATATATTGGATTATTATATATATATATATATATATATATATATATATATATATAAGAGTGGAGTATGGAATAGAATCACGTTGGTCGGCCTCTATTGAAAAGATGAACTTGTTGAAAAGCAAAAGGCTACAAATATTCAGAGTATTGGCGAAGACTGGAATTTTGAACATAATGTTAAAATACTTGTTGACTCCCCATTATTGTTTGTGTCAAAACAAAGTAAACTACCAACCTCAAATATCATTGTCAAAAAATTCTTCACTTAGTCATGACACTGAGTTTGAGTTTTGTGGGAAAGTTCATGTATCAATCTTTTTTTCTTTTTTTTTTCTCTGTACTTAGGTTCCTTTTGTGCATTTAACAACATCTATCTTTTTAAAGTTGTAAACATGAATAAGATTAGGATAGAAGTCAATTTTATATATCCTATCCTTGGATTCCTGCAGGCCAGAAAGGTTAACGAAAGGTTTCATGAAACGTACCCAACTGAACCAACAGTGAAGGATTTTATGTTGGGCTGAGGGGTTAAAGAAGGGCTCAAAAGCCCACGCACCTTCAGAATTATTGTGGGCTGGAATTGATGAATGTCCATAGAGTAATGGTGTCCTTTTTTTAATATAATAATAGTATTAAGATTTGAACTTGATCTGGGTATGAGAAAAAGAAAAAATTACACTCTGTAAATAAATAGGATGGATAAAAATCCATTACAATTGAAATTAAAGGTTAAGTCACCTTCCCAACTGATAAAGAACCCACTTGTCTCACAACTAACTCAAGATTAGATAAAGATAACAAGATTCAAGACAAGTTTGAGAACTTGCAACACACTTTTTTTATTTATCAAATCTGCCACCTGCATTGCAAAATATCCTATATTTATAAAATAACTAGAAGCATAAAAATACAAATAAACATATAACTCCAAGAGTTGTGTTGCTTAGGAAAGAGTTGTGTTGCATAAAAATACAAATAAACATATAACCCAACTTTCAAAAGTTATGCTCCCAAGAATTACTAGCAACTAATAAACCTCTTTATTGCACTTTAAATGCTAAAACTCTATTTTCCTTCTCTATCATGACTTATAATCTCATCCAAAATATTTAAATTCCTCACCCTCGAAACAATGCTAGTGGCTTAATGTTTCAATGATATCTCCACCCATTTAGATGAGAATAATCCACTTAATAGCATAGAATGCGAATGTTTTTATCACTATTATTTTATTTTCAATTAGCTGATTCCGTTGTTTTTCATTGTAATTGCAACAAACTCCACCCCTCCCCCTCCCCATCTTCTTGTCAACCTCTCTTCCCTCCGTCCCTGTGAAATCTCGTTACATTTCATGTGATAGATACATAGTATATAGATGGATTGGAAAATCAGTAATACTTATTTTACGATGATAAAATGCATGTTAAGAATCACGTATTTGTTTTCTTCAACAATATTCAATTCTGACTCAATAAAATTATTGATATTAAAATTACTTTTCCATACGTTCAATTTTGTTCAGTAGGATTATTACATTCCGATTTAAATGGTTACCTTTTTTTCTTCATTTCGGTTACAAGTTTTGCTCTTCTTATTGAACATTTTTTTAGGTAAATGGAGAAGAAATAAAAGAAAATTTTTAATGTGCGTAAGATTTTCAGCGTCAATGTGTTGTGGAATGCCCACCAAATAACTACATAAGTTTTAATTTAATGTAGGTTACATTTTTTTTTTTGGGTAAGCTAATGTAGGTTACATTACTCAATGTATATATTACACAGCTGGAAATTTGAAATGGGTTCGTTAAACTGAAATTACACAGTCCCACTTATAAAGCAAAAACAAAAGATTTGAAATGGGTTTGTTAAACTGAAATTACACAGTCCCACTCATAAAGCAAAAGCAAAAGACTTCAAATTATTTATCGAGTTATTTTGTGTGACGGATACTCCATATAGGGAGGCCCATTATTCTTTTTACCTTGCCTAATTTTATATGGTCTAGACTATCAAACTCGGGAACAAGCGATTAGTTTTTTTTTTGGTTATTAACTGATATGTATTTATTATTATTTATAAGAATATCATCTTATATACAGAAAATAGAAAATAGTAACACAAAAAAAAAAAATTCTTCATTTCGTTCACAAAACTTTGAAAAAATAAAAGGAATATAATATTTTAAATTATTAACAAAACGAAAATTGAAAATAAACCAAATATTATCTTGATCTCCCTCTAAAATCTTAAAAAAATTCTTAACATTTTTATTATATAATCAGTATTTTTATGGGCACGAAATCAACATTTTTTAATTAAGATAAATAAAATACGTAATAATAATGTCCATTATAAGTTATAACCGTAGATTATTTTTTTTATAAAAAAAATAAGTAACTATGCCATAAAAAGTTTAAGGGTGTTTAAAAGCAGTTATGACTACAAGGTAGAAATTATTGAAAAATTACTATTTTTTATTTATATTTAATGAAATAATAATTATATTTGAAAGATATTGATATAGATATCCAAAAGGAAAATTTCATAGAAAGTAAAAATATTTACTATTTTATCATTTTCTTATATTTTTATTTAAGTAGATAATAATAGTAATATTAATAACTTGTATTGTATTGTTCTAATCTGCTTCTAATTTAGACCACACAAAATTTTATACGAGCGTGACAGATAACCATTTTCATGGTGAAACTTTAGTTGTTTGATTGAAGATAATTAGTTCAGCTACAACCAGTCCCGTAGACCTTGAGTCTTAATATTCACGTTTAGTTGTGAATCTCATTAACTAGTGTTCCTTGGGTGGGTCGGGTAAGCTATGTATTTTTGGACCCGATCCATCCACCAAACTAGAGGATTGAATTAGTTGGGTAGAGGAAATTTTTTAAACCCCACCCGCTCAAATTAAAAGTGAATTATGGAAATATTTAATATGTTTCAGGATCACTGGATTAATTTTCTCTTTTCTTTTTTATTTTTTTAAACCCCACCCGCTCAAATTAAAAGTGAATTATATACTTAAATCTGTCACGCTGACAAAGATAAATACTTTGCGAAAATTATCTGGTTAAAATAAATGTTGAAATATAAAATCTGAAATTTGTTACATATAATACATATCAATTAAAAACAACACGTCTCAGACACAATAAAATGTCACGCTTTACCGAAAGAAAAAAAGAAAGAGTCATGCAACTAGGTTTGCATAAATATAACAAGGGTTTTATTAATATTATGTTAAAAGAGATAAGTTATCTCATGTCATAGAGATAAATTTGTGGGCTCCACCATCTGAAAAAAAAAATGTAGCACAATTATCGAAGGGTGTATAGGAGAGAAAATTATCACATGTAACATAAGAGTAGTTTTTCCCATATAACAAATCTCAAACAAACTAAATAAACATAGGGTTTATCATCTATCATTTAACATGACCACAAAAAATTTCCTAGACATACAACATTTTGTTGAGCCCGCAGCAAAAAAAAAAAATTTCGGCACGCAAAATGAATCTTTATAACATAACTCTTATAAAACCAATAAATATAATAAGTCTCACAACTTAATTAACACAAGTCTAAAATAAACTACAGTAAGTTTCAAAAATTATAAATAATAAATCATATTAGTCAATTAAAATCAACGTCATCATCATAAAACGTATGAATTGGCATAATCAACCATTTCCCACTATCAATGAGCAAATAATTATCAACCAAACCATAGGTAATATTTATGTTATCATTTTGAGATTTCTACACTTGAGGACTATAAGCCCACACTATGTTTCCTTTTGGGATGGAGTTATTATATGGGTTATACTTCTAGCACAGAAAGAGACTAAGCTAGGAGACATAGTTCCAAGTATGAAGCTATCAGATAATAATGAGGATCGGGTGTGTGTATATGACTCAAGATAAATGGGCAAAATAACGATACATAAGATACCTTCCTTGTGTGCCCAGCGGGCTATTTATAGGGGAAGGTGATGCTGGTCTCATATGGGTTGGTGAGGAGGGGGTCAACCCTCCTCGGGATCTGTTGGGGGTGGCACTGCTATGGTAGCAGTGATGCACTCCTCGTGCCTGGCGATGTCAGCATGTGGCAAATGGCAGTTTCCTCTTATGGTATCTGAAGCAGTCTCCTTGGGAGCTAGAATCATAAGATAAGACGTTATCGTGTCTCTCCTAGGGAGTGTCATTGCATTGGGGGTTGGGGTGCTGAGAGTGGGTAGGGTTGACGTGGATAAGAGATTTGGGCTAGGACCTTTGGGCTGCTATGTTGCTCGGCCATCCGGAACAAGATTCAAATCCTAACTTATATTAAGTTATAATAGCAAAAACATAAAATAAAAAGGTTATTATGACAATAATATTGAGCTTTAATTTAGAGAATCGTTATTAATTTTTAGTTTTACGCCCTAACTCATACTAAGTTTCAAACTCTGACTCAACTAACCAAATTAGGACAATTATACAAGTGAGTTTAAAGCTATATCAATTTTTGAATAGGTAAGAAGAGATGTTTAAGTTTCTAAAATTAAATAGAAGTTGAACCGGTTTATATATATATATATATATATATATATATGTTTATTTCTAAAATTAAATAGAAGTTGAACCGGTTTTTGTACATATAAACTTATTACCAAAATCTTCTACTACCAATTCAATATCTAATCACCATTGGATCAACATTTTCTCTTTTTTTAATTTTTTTTTTTAACATTCTCTCTCTTTAATTCAATGGTGATTAGATAGGTAGTAAGAATATCCTTCCTCATATACTTATATATCTTTATTGTTTAGAATACATGCCTATATGTTTTTCAAATTTATGAAATTATGTAAAACGATATAACATATATATACGTTAAATATATAATAAGTAAAATAATGGAGAAAATATATTAAATATATCTTAAACTTAACACATCTTACATTGTATAAAAAAGATATTCATACAACATATATAGATTATAAATTAAGCTTAGCGGTGAATAAATATCTAAAATGTTATTTTAAAATTCAGCATATTCAGAAATTTATGATATAGCTAATATAATGCGACAGAACAGCACAAACAAACGCATGGCCTGCGGTGAAGCAAGACACCCTTTGAGGGAGCAGGTTGATTCATGTGCAAGCAAAGACCACACACTTGTTAAAAATATTTAAAATTCTATGGGATCTTAACTAAGAGGATGTTGAGACTAAAAGCTATCTAATTTATATTAGGATTCTGTATGGAAATGATTGGAAGTTGTTCTTGGCGTTAAACTTTGTGGAGATCCTCAGAACATACGCACACAGTAACAGACACTTCAATCTAGGTTGGCCCATTGCTGCTCTGGATGTAAATATGTTACTTTAAAATAAATATTTATTTTAATGTTCATTCTGTTTTGTGATAATGATCGTGAGTCGTGATTTATTGTCAGGGTTGTATTCTCTACCGTACAATAAATCCAATTACCATACAATAGATTACTATAGGATTTAAAGTTTAAAATCTCAGAATAATCGAATCCAAGAAAGCCTCTTTGCAATTATAATTATGCAAAAATAAGACTACGTATAAGTATTTCATCTACCCTACACTCGCTAGTCTAATTTAACGGGGAGTGGTTTTTGATGGTTTATTTCGTACTATTGATTCTTCTAGTTCAAATTTGCTTTACTCAAAGAGGACCAGTTCCAACCCCAATAGGCAAACCTAAAACCATTATTGACAATGTTGCTCAAACATGAACGTGCACGGCAAGAAAGGTTAGTCGTTGATGATGCCCATTGCCCAGCATCAAGTGGCGATGAATGAGGAATAATGTATTCCAGAGTTGCTTGAGTAATATCCTACACTTATAATGTACATAGAAAGTTTGGAAAGTGTTTTATAGATTAACATTTGTTTTCCAGATTAGTTCACCAACTTCAAAATCTTACAATTTACCATGAAAAAACCGAAATGTATATTTTTAAAATAAAAAATGTTTCTCCCGTTACATAGATATAACTTTATCTCGACAAGAGAAGCGTTAATATGGGAAATTAATTTGCACTGAAATTAATTTGCACAAAAGGTTTTTTTAAAGAAATTTATTCCATTTTATAATCGATGACATAAGTTAAAATCCAAAAGCATTGCTTAAAACCCTCAACCGTCAACGCTGCCAACTAAAGTAAAAAGAAAAAGGTATTCACTTTACCATTTTTATGGGTTCACTTGTCTCGTTCACTTCATTTTTATCGCGCAAAAGGCAAAATGAACCCTACGAGTTTTAAAAAGCACATTTGTGAAACCCACAAAAACGGTAATAAGGAAGACATTATTACGTCAAACGGCTTTACACTGAATTTAAGTTTTTACCGGGAAGGTGTGAATAGTTAAGGTAAAGAACCAGTTCAGCGCAAAAGTTTAAGCGGTTGGGTGGGGCTATATTATTAGTTTTATATATCTCAACACGCCTTTCACACGAGATTCCGCTGAGCTTGAAGGATGGACAATGTACAGACTCACCTATGCGAAGAAAGAAATTTCATTACAAAAAAAGTGGGGGGCGGTACGAGGCTCTGACACCATATATAAAAATCAATTCAACCTAAAAGTTTAAACCCAGTAGGTCGGTGAGACTATATTAATGATTTTATATCTTCCATGCAAATTAAAGAGGTAATTAAATCACCAGAAAGTAATGGCAAAGCTCCCATGACCCCACCTTACCAAATGGCTTTTGCTTAATCTTGAATCTTGTTATTTCTCGAGGCAGAGCAGAGCATCTTACTTTATGAATTATGATATGAACATACTTTTTCTTTTCTTGTATGGACAACAAAATAACATATATATGAATATGAGCTAGTAAGCAGCTGAAGACCACAGGGGTTCTCTAACGTATGTATCAAATATTGATTATCGCATCACGAGCTTTTTGAATATCACTAATCATTTTGAAAATGCTCCTTTTCTGATCTGTCACAAGACTGAAATATTCCATGTTAAGCCTTTTGGCACCTCTCTTTTCTTGGCCTGCCTTACATCACATCTTAATATCTATAAAAGTTATTTAAATACATTTGATGAATAACGCATTTTTAAAATGACACAAACTTATAATATAAATAATATCTTCTTAATAATACTTTCCAAAAACTTTATAATACATTCATTGAATACATTAAAGGAATAGCAATAGACTGAGTTCGTGATTTACACTCTAATCTCTATCCGTTGGGCATATATGATTTATATCAAATTGAATACCTTTAATTTGTTTCGCACTGGGGAGACATCAGAGTATTGTATTCTACGCTCGCGCGGTTTCATGTCATGTTAATTATTAAGGGAGTATTTTGAATTTTTAGTACTGCATCATGTAAAAGTTTAAGATAAGTCATGTAAGTCGTTATTTTAAAAAACGAATCAAACCAATAGGTTCAATCAAAAAATTAATGAATCAAATAAGTTTTTGTCTGAATAACATAATCGGTTCAATATTAGTAAAAATTCGAAGTTAAAAATTGATTTAAACCATTTTTATCTGTTTTTTTAAAATATTATTTAACTAAAATTATTTTTCGAGAAAAAATATAGCCGCACTTGTGACTTTTCTTTAATTTTTTATTTTACAGGATATATAATATAATCCTTTAAAACTTAATCTACCTTGATTTTCAATTATTTTATATTAATTATTGCTATATATATTTTATAGTATTAAAAAATGAATTTACTTATGATCAAACCAGTAATTATAATTTATAAATCAAGATTTTTATTGATTCAACAATTATCTAATTTTTGAAATAATCATATTTACTTAAAAAATTATTAAGAGACTCGGATAAAGTCTTGATAAACTTAGTACATTAAGTACTCAAGGAATCTGGAACTTTGATTTAAAGGGAAAATGTACATGTACTCATCGTAATACAGTACTAGTCAGTTATTCGGCACCTTTGAATAGAAACAATAATTGATTAAGCACCCTACTAAATTTTTGTTCAAAGCCACATGAACAAAATCTTGGAAGCATCACCATCAGGAGTTGCAGTGTCCCATCCAAAATCGACAATCTGTTAAATGAGGTAAATGGTAATGGTCGTGCATAATTAATTAGCTATAATCTCTATCCATTGGATGCTCCACAAATCCATCTTTACACTCTGGCTTACCTTTCCCAAAGTTGCATATTACTAGTACCGCCACATGTAAACATGTTTGTCAAAACTCAAAAGCAACACATATATATATGATGCATTGATGCTTCATTTATTAGTTTACGTGGAAAGCCTTTATATTGATTATATGTGATTAAGAAGATGTTCCGTATTAATGGACGGCGGTGATCATATTAAAAAAAAAATATATTTCCATTAAAAATTGGTAATTATATTTAAGTAAGACACGTATTTATATCGATATTTTATGAATATTTTAGATATTCTTAGTTGTATTTTATAAAATAAAAAAATATTTTTGTTTTTAAGCTTTTGTATGAATATAAATTAAAATACCATAATAAATAATTGAGTTATAATATTTTATTAGATTTATGGTTATGTGGTAGCATTATTTAAAGGGATAATATTACATTTTTTTTTTTTATGTCTACTTTACCTATTTCTCTCATATATATGGTTAGATTACAATTTCAACTGATCCTTCATCATTTCTTTCCCCTTGAAATTATGATATAATGATGTGGCAAAAAATAAGTAAAAATGTAGGCATAATATCTTATTCTTTTTTTAAATGAGTATAAGTTATACTTTTAATCATAGTTGTTAATGTTATTTATATCTATCAGTTTTAATTAGGTGGATATATGTGAGTCATTAAATTTAAATTTTTATACGTTATATTATAGAAGTATTTTTTTATTATTTTTAAAACTTATTATATATCCTAAATTCATGTTTGTTTTCCAGATGTTGGGAGAGAATTCAAGTGTGAATTGTAAAGTTTTACATTGGTTATTAATCAACGGCAGAGTCAAGGAAATTTTATGAGAGATGACTAGGAATTTAAATTTTCACTAAATTAGGGAAGAGAGGGAGGGGGGATAAATTTATATCAAATTTATTTAATGTGGTGGAAAGCTTATTGTGATCTCATTGCCATGAGCTCTCCCAACTTAATATAAAATTTGTAACCTTTAAAAATAGATTTTGGATTGAAACATTATATCAAATTTATTTAATGTGGTGGATCGTCATTTAGCTTATTGTGATCTCATTGCCATGATCTCATTTAGCTTATAAAGAGCGAGATAGATAAAGAAATAAAATTGCGCATTAAAATTAAGTTATACCTTTTAACCTAATGATAAGTATTTTATCATAACACTTAAGGGGAAGAGAGGGTGAGAAAAAGTATTTAAACATTATGTTGGACCCAATTTACTGTGATGAATTTTCGCAAAGCTGATTAATAATGATTTTTTGACATGAGCTCGCCAGATCCATATACTACTAGACTATATTGCGTAGGACCCCACAAAGTAAACCCTTTCGAGCATAATTAGGGAATAAGAACCAACAAATCATCGGAGTTGGGATTGTTAAATTAAAGCCACCTAGACACGCGACAACTACCACAGTCAAAGTGAACTCAAGAGTCAAGACAATATGAAAGAGCCAAAGCCAGGGGAGGAAAGGAACAGTCAATTTTGCGTCCCACCAAAAAAAGCCTTGCAAATGTCCGCTTTCGGTTTTCACGTGACTTTACAACCCCACTCGTAACAAATTAGCAAGTTTTCAGTAGCATACGTGGCAAACTAGAGTTATAGGTATCCAAGAATCTCTATAATAAAGTAACTCTCATCTCTTGATGATTTTTGTATAAACATCTAGAAAAATAACATTATTCCATTCATTTATAAATTTATACACACTCAAATTATCTTTCCACAATTTAATATATATATATATATATATATATATATATATATAGAGTATCTGTTTATGAAAATAATAAATTTTATATTATATTTATTGAGATTAATAATTAATTAATAAAAATAATTCAATTAATTACAGTCATTTGATAGATAAAAATTAACGGGTAAGATTGATTGAATGTAAATTTAAAAATTATTTTTATACCGGTTTAAATTGATCCGTATATATATATACACTCATACTTTTATACCGGTCTAACAAAAAATTTCCAACACGTATATATATACACTCATACACACACACATATATATATATATATATATATATGGAACATGATCAATTTAAACTGATATAAGAATAATAAATTTTACATTCAATCCTAACCTTTAATAGATGAATCTCAATCTATATATAGGAGAGGATCCTTTCACACCGATGTCAAATTAAAGAATTTGACACTAAATCTTAATCATTGATTTTTACGGATGTGATGATTATAATTTGGATTATATATAATATATATATGTGTGTAGGGGGAGAGAGTGATAATAAAGAAAAATAATTTATAAATATAATCTTCTTTTATATATTTATAAAAGAATTATATGCATCCAGTAAAAGACAATCACGAGTTCACGACTTTCGCCCATTTTTTACAACGCATGAATCAGCCTACTGGGACTCATAGATGGAGGGGCAGGAGCGAGATTTGTTGCAACATGCCCGAATTAGACTTTTATTTTTTATTTTTTTATGGGAGATTGTTTCAAGAATATCGACAAACCAAAACTCAAGGATTAACACTCAAAAAGTGAAAAAAGTAACACAGTAACAATTTATTTATGTTTTAAACTTAAATCTGCACTAAGAATTTATTTTAAACATAGCTTCAATAAACTACTTTATTAACATTAAAAATAGGCATATCCTAACTCATGTGTGTCTATCAGTCATTGTCGAAATTCAATTTTAAATGAAATCTTTTGCCTGCAGCCGATAAAGTAGTTTCTAGTCTCCACTCACCAGAGTTTCGAAAGAGGCCAAATCTCTGTCCGTTATTTTGACAATTCCGTAACGAGTCCTGATAAATCTATTGTATTACGGTACACCGCGTCAATGGAAATGTGTAACATCAATGTGTATGATATCAGATAGAAAAAAAAAAAAAACCTTTTATACTTTACATTATATCTTACCGATAGCACATAACATGATGTACTAAATTTTAATGCGTCTGATGCATTATTGATGCTCTCCTGATATTGGGACATTGGCAAAGAATGTATATGACACGCATGAAGTACAAAGGTAAGGTAGATGTTCAGGGGAATGGATTTCATTCTTCAGTTGAGAAATGGTCCGACTTAGTCGGCCTCAATCAGTCTGTTCCAGCTGTTGATTCGGCAACCACTCATTTAAAAGTTATACACTTTTCTCTCTTTACATTATATCTCATCATTAAAGAATGATGTACTAAATTTTAATGCGTCTCATGCATTATTAATGCTCTCCTGATATTGGGACATTGGCAAAGAATGTATATGACACGCATGAGATACACAGGTAAGGTAGATGTTTAGGGAGTAACTAAGGGTGTGTCTCGAAGTCACTCTTTTAGGAGAGAAAAGTTTTCCTTAAAATTCCCTCAATTTGGGGTATGGGAGGGTAAATATACTCCTGACAGACCACCAAAAGCGATTAAGATCCATCCACTATGAAGCACAACCATCCCTCCACTACTAGAAAATACCATATATTCGACAAAAAAATTCATTGCAAAAGATAAAAATTTCGTCGAAAACATATTTTTCAATGGAATTTTTCCATTAAAATATACTTCATCGAAAGGCGGTGGGATTTTTTTCCCGTTGAAAATTTCAAGAGAAAATAATCTATCAAAGTCTAACTTTTCCATTAAAAAACAAAGCCGTAATATATTATTTATTTAATGAATTTTCAACGGAATAAATTTTCATCCAAATTTTATAAAGGTTTTCCGTTGCAACTATTGACAGAAAGTGTTTTTGTCCAAAATTTTAACGGAAATATTTTTTGTCGAAATTTTAGAAAGGTTTACGGTCGCAACTCACAACTATTGACAGAAAATGTTTTTGTCGAAAATTTCAATGAAATTCAATTTCCATCACAAATGTCAACGAAATTTTATTTTCGTCAAAAATTATCGTCAGTGATTATTTGTAAAGTATAATAATTATATTAATTTTTTAAGAAAATAAAATTATAAAAATATCTCATTAACTTTTTATTTTTCTCTCTTATCATATTTTTAACTCTCAAACAAGGGAAAAAGAATATTTTTCATTTCCTTCCCCCTTGAATTCTCTTCTTTTCCTTTCCCTCAAAACTCGCAAACAAGCAAACACACCCTGAGGGTACCAAATGGGAACATTAGCAAGGAGGAAGCAAGAGCTTGCTTTTAAGATTAATTTGCGAGTCCATAGCCGTGTTATCAGGCTCGGCTCGAACCAACTGGGTGGACCCATAACTTGGTGGATTAGTTATCTGACCAATTTAAGTCAAGTATCAAATCGACCATATATCAAACCAGGTGGAAACTAATTCGAATCGGCTGATTTTATCAAAACCAATGACCCGGTCAGATCATGCATTTTCATTAAAAAAATAAATAAAGTTGTCTCGTCTTAGTATTAAAAAAATGTGGAACTCCTTTCAACAAATTTTGTAGTTTTGTTTGTTAGTGGTATATTATCCTACAATGACATCAAAATTCAGCTTTAAAGACAAAAATAATTTGCAATTGTAAATACCTTATAATTATTAAACATGGTTAGTTGATTAAATTTAGATATGGTTAGTTGATTAAATTTAGTAGAGAAATTATTCATGGTTATATCTGATAGTTGAATTTTCTTTTATTTATTTATTTCTTTCATAATATACTTTATGTAGTTACCATATATGATTTTTTTATTCTTACAATAACTACATATTTGTAACCTTGCATAACAATTTTTTACATATATTTGTGTGTAGAAATTTTTTGTGATCATGTTAAATGATAGATGATAAACTCTTTTTTTATTCTTACAATAACTACATATTTGTAACCTTGCATAACAATTGTTTACATATATTTAATTGTTTTTATGGATAAAATATAAATTTTTATGTACTAATTTAAGTTATCTCTATTTATTTTCTCTCCTATTTTCCTGGGAAAAATGAGCCCATATTTGATTGTTTTTATGGATAAAACATAAATTTTTATGTACTAATTTAAGTCATATTAAATCAATGACCCACAAGTTAAATTAATAACCCAATACTCCGAACACGTCGAACGCTCTACCTTATTTGTCGGACATTCGTCCATAATCCCTTGCATCGGACGGTTCACTCATTAATCACTATCGTTGGGTCAAACGCTCTACCTTATTTGTCAGAGCTCACAACGCAAAAGGAAAAGTCCAGCCAGCCTGTTCTCCACCCGTTTCCTCACAAATGGACACACCACACCAAGGGCAATTACGTCATTCCGAATCATTTTCCCCGGTCCCATGCGAGTTACTTACACGTGAAAACGGACCACATTCGCATCTCGTTCAGCAGCAGCGCGCGTGCTCCTTTTTATAACTACCAATTACTAATCTTTATCTCGTAGCATTTGAGGTCAATACTTTTTTTATTTATGATTGATCAAACATTTTTGGCTTGGTACACTACGGAATCAAAGAACAAGTGACGTGATCCACAGTTTTTGCAATGATTTTTGTAACAATCTGGTCAGCTCTGTGAAAAAATCCACATGCTTACATAGCAACATACAACAAGGGTATCAAGACAAATGGAAAGATAAGCTTAATTCTTGAAAAAAAAAATATAAGTTAATAAAGAATTAAGATTTAGAAATGGGGAAAATGACAAGTAAAATTCATGAAATGGTCAATGGTTCATGGAACTCCTTCCATTACCTGGTCTTCCCCCAACCCAACCCCTTTCCCTTCACGAACAATTCAAACCCTCCCATCTGTAAAAATCATTGAAAATAATTTTAGAAAAAAAAAATGAAAAACAAAAAAAATACATTGGGAAAAAAAAAGCACATTGATTGGACCACCCTGGAAGCCAATAAAGAAAGGAGCGCGCCATAATTCATGATACGTACGCACATTTTCAAGAGCGACCCACCACCTTGTCTTGTCTTTTCCTCTTTTTTCTTTTTTAGAATTTCAACAACTCTTTTGAAGTAGTTTTATTAAGGTGTGAGCGATGTAGCTGGAGTCCTTGACTCGGGAGGTGGGGTCTGACCCTCGGACCCTTTTGAAGGATCATCGGAGGACTGTCTCAAACCCTCATCGGTCTCGCCTCGGTTCATGTCCTCAATCATTCGCACCACGTCTTGCATGCTAGGCCTCTGGTCAGGCACCACCGAAACACAAGCCATCGCAATCTGCAACAACTGAACCATCTCCTCCTCAATGTTATGGAACCTCATTAGCTCAGCATCGAACACTTCCGCGGTCCACTCTTCACGAACCACTGACTGGACCCACCTCGGTAGATCAATACCCTCTTCACCCAAAGAAGCTTGGTTGGGTGCTTTCCCCGTTAATAATTCCAACAACAACACACCAAAGCTGTACACGTCAGACTTGAAGCTGGCCTTTCGGGTTTCTACAACCTCGGGTGCCCGATAACCCGCGACCCTGTTGGACGGGGCTCCGTTGCCGAACATTGGGTTGAGTCCAAAGTCCGAAACGCAGGCGTCGTGGTCCGGTCCTCGAAGGAGGATGTTGGAAGATTTGATATTTCCATGGACCACCTTGCCTGACACGTGGAGGTATGCCAAGCCTCTTGCGGCTCCTAATGCTATTCTCCTCCTGTTGTCCCAATCTAGCGGGGTTCGCCCAGACCCTCTGCTCCCTGTTATAATTAATAACAACCCAATGCAGTAAATTTGTTAGTCAAAATAATACAATCGAATCCAATCCATCCCTACTTGACTAGTTGCATATATCATATATGTAATCCTAAGTCCTAACCAATCAATATCATGTCTACTGCTAGAGTGTCACAAAAACTCTCTCTCTTTAATGCTTTATCCTCCCATAGTCCTTTGCCGACGCCGTTTTAGCTAGATATTACAATGCATTAATTTCATGACTCCATAAGATATAAATATTTCAAGTAATAGTTTGTTGGATTTTATTTTTTCCGAGAGAACAGAACCCTTTAAAAAGGAAAGCAACAAAGCAACACGGTCTGCGGTCCCATCCAATTTGGCTTTCCTCTTTCTTGGGTTTTTTTTATTAGGAAGGCAAATAGACATTTTTTTTTTATTATTTTTTTCTTTTCAATGAAAAAGAAAAATATAAAAAAGGCGAGAAATAATGTCGGTGAGAGTGTGAGACCATACAGGTAGTAATAGTATATCATGAGTGCATGTTGTTTGGTATGAGGGGAATGCAGGAATGGCAAATTAAAGAAAGACAACCTCACTCATGAGTTGAGAATGTTTGCTCCAGAAGCATGAATCAAGCAAGCACAACAGCGCACTCCACGCTGCTTTAAAAACTTAACACTCACGATACTCTCCAACTATTAAACAATCCTGCCCATTCATTATTTAATAGAATTAACATGATTCCACTAAACTAATACTACATTGACACACTAACCACCCTGCTCACCTCCATCATCAACGTTGCAGCCCACACAAAAGCTAAGCCCACACAGTTGATAATAACAATAATAAAAATATGGATATCAAAATATTTCGAGCCACTAAATTAAAAAAAAAAATCTAATTTCTACAACTATAACAGCTGGAGCTGGAATTGAGTAAAAAATTCCAGAAATAAACAATGCCAAATCCAACAAAAAGGGAATATTTTCCAGAAAGGCAAACCCTGGAGAATGTAAAAATAATATTCCGAGAAATATGAAGCATTTTGCTAGACTAGTACTAGTGTGATTGATTGCTGAAATCAAATTGCATGAATAATTAATAATCAGATAATTAAAATTCATGAACAGGCAAGGAAATTTAAATGAAAAAATATCATACCGTGAAGCAGAGCAGACAAACTACCAGCAGACATGTAATCGTAAACGAGCAATTTCTCATCCTTGGAGAAATAAAAGGCTCTTAGAGGAACCACATTCTCATGCTTGATTTTACCCAGAACCTCCATTTGCATCTCAAACTCTTTTTTGGTGACAACAACATCCTTCAACCTCTTCACCACCACCGTCGTCCCTTCTTCCAACACCGCTTTGTACGAAGTCCCCACACTCCCCTTCCCCAAAACCTCCGCCGAAGCCCTCAGCAAATCCTCCAAATCGAAGCTGTATATTCCTCCTTCGAAGAACACCAATTTGTTCCTCTCCGCCTCCGCCGACCCACCCGTGATATCGTCCTTCGACGACGACGTTCCTGCCTCCGCCGGCGCCGCACGTTCCGCAATCACGGCCTTCGGCGGCTTCGCCGGTTGCCGGCGTTGCCGCCTGCGGAGGCAAAGCAGCAGGAGTAGCAGCAATAACAAGACTCCGAGAACAGACCCAACTACGATTCCGATAATGGCACCAGTGGAGAGCTTTTTCGACTTCTTCCCCGCCGGGTTCGCCGGCGAACTGGACCCAGGTGACGGCGCCGGTGCCGGAAAAAACGGGGCACAATTTTTCAAAGGTGGCCCGCAGAGATCTGAATTTCCGGCGAATGAGGATTCGGGGAACTTGGAGAGTGTCTCGGGGATGGAGCCGTTGAGGCGGTTATTGGAAACATTGAAATCAACCAATTTGGCCGTAACGCTTGGGAGCTTACCGGAGAAGCCGTTGTTCTGCAAGAAGAGACCGGTGAGGTGGGTCAAGTTGTTGATGGAGAAAGGAATTGAACCGGTGAAGTTGTTGTTGGAGAGATCCAAGCGATTCAAACGAGTCAAGCGAGTCAAACTAGGAGGGAACTCGCCAGAGAACTGATTCTTCTGGAGGTAAAGGCTGCGAAGGAAGGTCAAATCGGAGAAATCAGAGGGGATCTCGCCGGTGAGACCATTGGAGCGGAGACTGAGGACCCGAAGCTGCGTGAGGCGTCCGATTGTGTTGGTCGGAACCCGACCCAAAAGGCCAACGCCGGGTAAACGGAGGGAATAGACGAAGGAACGTGAAGAGTCGCATTGAACACCGACCCAGTTGCAAGCCGAGTCGGAAGCGTTCCATTGGACTCGGTTAGAGTGTGGGGTTTGGGAGATAAAAGCAAGGAGGGCTTGCTTGTCCCGAGTTGGCTCAGAGTTGACTCGTACACTCAGTTGCAGAACGAAATGCAGAAACACAAGAATAATATTAAGCAGCGCCATTGGGTGTGTCTTTATCATGGAAACGGAATTAATGAAGAGAAGAGGAGAATGAGGAATGGGTGTTGAGGCGAAATGCCATAAGAAAAGGAGTGATAGGAATTGAGTGAGGTTGCGTTTGGGAAAGAGAACACAATAACAGAGAGAGGTTTAGTAAGAGTAAGAGAGAAGGTATCACGAGAGTCTCAAAAGTGAAGAAGAACTAAATAATAAAAGCAGAGATACCAAACACAAACCACTGACTGTAGCTCCCACTGGTCCCAACTCGTAACTCCCTACAGTTTTTCTTTTATCATTTTTAATTCTCCCAGTCAATTGTTTCTACTACGCTTTTTCACCGTTCCAATTATATCCCACGCGCTTCTGCCTCGCGTGTACACTTTCAAAGACTGAAACTAAAAAAAAGGGACAAAATAAAAACAACGAGTGTGTTTGTCGCTGTCTATGGTATAGGTTAGAGGTAATGGTTAAAAGCTTTAACCAAGGGACAAGGGTGTAAAGTAACGATTTTAGGACATCGAGTTTTAATTTATTAAGAATGCACATAAATATATACAAGGTACTTGTATAGAAATGCATGATTGGTGTAATCGTGTGGAAATGGCTAAATGAAGGAGACGTAAGGCCGGTTTGATCAGACGGTTCAGGTCCGTGAAAAGGTACGTATGTGCTACGGGGAATTGGCTTCTGATGCTATGAATTCTGAAGTCTTAATAACAACTCAGATATTAACTACACTTGTATGATTAATGTTGAGTTTTGACTTGGTGAAATGGACGGTGATCCAACCATTTGGATTGGAGTTACGAAGGGAGGGTTTGATTTGACCACAACAATACTGCAATACGGTCGTATTGAATAGCGCGTTCAGCATTAATTTGTGTATTAAACCGGCTTATAATCAACTTCATATGTTCATACAATTTTAGTAAAACAATATTGATTTTTTCTATATATTTGTACGTTGGCACTTGGCAGCGTCAAATTCTGTTCTTCCAAATTTGGCAGGCAACATACGGATTAACTGAAATTTACTATTATGTTTATATATATTAATGATTTAAAATATTTTTTAAATATATTTGACACATAAAAACCATCATGTAGGTAAGTTTTTTTTTTTTTTTTTTTGATATATTGTGTAGGTAAGTTTTTAGCATCAAATTAAGTTAAATTACAAATTTTGTGTAACAGTTTTTCTTTTGTCTTTTGTAAATGGTAAATTGTTAAAGACGCCGACAAACAAATCATACTATTAAATCAAATAAATACCATACGAATGAAACAAATAAAATATATACTTCGTTGTATTAAATATTTTACTATGCTCGTTTATAAATAAGACTTGCATTGCATAAAATAATTACTGAAGGGATCAAATAATAATTTTGTTAGCAAAAAACAAATGTGAAAAAAAGAAAAAAAGAAACAATCGTTTCTTCCGTTCATATGGTCAATATGACATACTGAAATATTCTGGTGTGAAAAAAATAGATATAACATAACTTCTATTTACTAATTGCGAAAACGTAATTATTATAAGAAAAAAATTTCGAACCACTAGGATTAGCCTCGTGCTATTGGGTGTGTGTAGGGTGTATTAGGTTGCAAGTTCGATTCTTGTAATATTCCAAAAAAAAAGATATATAATTATATTATTTAAATACGAGAAAGACACAACTTGGTATTTTTTATTTAAAAATTAAATTTAAAAATGAAGTTCATTTTATCTTCCATAATTTTTATTACTTGCATCTTTTTCTCATTTAATGCATCTTTTTCTTATTTAAAATGACAAATATTATATTATCAAAAAAAAAAGACAAACATTAAATGTAAGTATTATTCCGTGAATACCTGTAATATAAGTTCACGATTTTTCTTGTTCTGTTAATAATGCTCCATTAGACATTAAGATGTGTATGGTACTTATCAAGAATATCTTCGTACGACTCTACATCTTCTTCGTGCCACAATTTAGATGTATACCGGTGTCATGTACCTTAAATTATAGATCCGGTGCCTTACCTACTGAGATTGAAACGTAAATCCTGTAATGAAGATGTTTTCATATCAACTACATGTAACAGATGCTTTTATATTCTTTAAATCTGTTTCCTTAAGTATTTTCTGGTAGCATTTATGTGCTCATTAAAAACTAAAGAGTTTGACAGTCATTTGACATTTAATAGATATATAAGATCAATTTGTTATTTTTGATGTTCCGTTAATGTTGATGCTTCTGACATTAAGATATAGGCCGAGTTCCTTGCATTTTAATTTACTACTATATATGAACTTCATATACTAAAATTTACTTTGGCGTGGAATTTTTTTGTCAAAATGATTTTGCCTCACTCCTCCCGAGTTTGACAGTCATTTGACATTTAATAGATATATAAGATCAATTTGTTATTTTTGATGTTCCGTTAAGGTTGATGCTTCTGAGTTCTGACATTAAGATATAGGCCTAGTTTCCTTGCATTTTAATTTACCACTATATTTACCAAAAAAAAATAAAATTACCACTATATATGAACTTCATATATCTTTGGGGCCAGAGGTTGTGCCCTCACTCTTCGATGGAGGGATTAGTCTCATCCTTCCTCCGGTAGCGAAACTCAATGCACCCACTGTTCCAATGAGGGGCTAGCCTACATGGCCATACCCCGAGGACAAGGTGACCGGAGGAGATTGAATGTGAATACCTCCAGGTTATACCAAAAAATTAAAAATAAATACCTACATTTGAGATTTAAATATAGATCGTGCATGTAGATGATTCTAAATCTCAAATGCTGCATGTAGATGATTCATATCCAATACGTATTTTTTGTTGCACAAAATAATAGTAAGACCATTTGAAAATTGGACATCCTTAACGGATAATTGGGCCCTTTAAATTTGTTGTGTATGCGTATCCTTTCTTGTTCTAATTTTCAATAATACAAATGTTTAGTGTTATTCTATTTACTAATAAAATAGTTATAAATTTTTTATTTTTTATACAAAAATATTTTAATATTAAAATATTTTTTATTTATATTTATTTAAAAATCAATCATATACGATAAATAATTTTTCAATATAACTTTAGTTGTGTACTCTATAATACATTAATAAAATTATTACTATCGTTATATAGATACATACGCATACGTTTAACACTTTTCTATTTTTCTTTATTTAATAAATGTAAAAGAAAATGTTAGTAATATATTTTTTATTTTTTTAAATATTTTTATATTTCTATACGTACGAAGTTTCATGTAAATTTTATAAATAATTTGAGCTTATTATTTGTTAGAAAAATCATCATGTTACTTTATTAAAATATTGAAAATATAAAAGAGTGTATTGTTAATATTTATAAGGGCAAAGATGTATTGCTGTCGTGATACTTATTACACAAAGTATCATTTGTTGGACGTTGGCTTTCCAATTATTTTTAAAAACAAAGTAATCGCGTGTATGATAGCGGTCATTAATATAATTTTATGTCTTTTAGTAATTTTATATTTTATGTCTTTTAGTAATTTTATATTAATCATTCAACGCTTCAAACAAAATTAATACTGCAAAAACTTGTTTTTAAATTCATTAATCACTAAACATAAACCAATTCTTATAATATCAGTTATTTTGAAATTATTTTTTTCAAAATTTATTCTTTTAAATCAATTCTACTATAATTAAAACATTTGAAAAGCTAATTATATAATGAAGCATTGTAATTTGTACAGAAATAAACAATAATAATTTTCATACATTTTCAATGTAAACAAAAATATGTTATTGCTGATTACCAAATATATATATATATATATATATATATATATATATATATATATAATGTGTGTTATTGCTTACCAATAAATAAATAAATATGTTATTTAAATCACATTATCGATCATATTATTTAATAAATTTAATATATTGTGTACTGTAAATCTTATTACATAATATATATCATTAAACAACATAGTATACTTTTTAGCACTGACAATATATCAAAATTAAACTTAAAAAAACATATTATATATTCATCAGAGAAATAAAATCTATAAATTAAATTATTTTACCTATCATTTCGCAGACAACTTAAAAAAATTAAGTCAAATTAATTTCTGGTTTTGTGAGCTTTCCGTGATCAAGAGACCTAACTCTTCCCTAGTTCCCTTCACATAAACTAAAAATATCAGGTCAATTATTTTCTGATAATTAAATCCTTAACAGATTATTAAAATATATTTTAGAAACGTTAATCTCATTTCGAGACCTTACAATGTAAAAACAAAAAGCAAAATACTAATACAAAGTGTATCATATTTCAAGACCAAACTAACTCTTGTGCGCTCTTAATAGTTTGGTTTGTGATGGAATTTAATTTCAATTGGTGCAAGATATTCTTATTGTGCACACACACACAAATTCACATATCATATATAATTTTTTTCGGAGTGTTAAGGAAAATACGGATTTTTCCTTACAATATATTGTCAGGTTAATTCCAATAGGATTTTTTTTTAATATTTATCTAGTACAAATTACAATCTATTTTTCTTATAATATTTTCTCAGATTCAAAAACAGAAATGATAGTAAGATAAATAGGCTCTCTCTGATTGTTGATTTAAAAACTGTTTTTTAGTTTTCAGAATAAAAAAACTAAAAAACTTGTTTGGTAAAACCTGTTTTGTAAAAAATGTTTTGAAAATTATAACTGTTTTTTTGTTTTTAAAATCAAATTTAGAGAACATGTGTGAGTTATTTTTGTTTTATGTTTTGGTTTTTAACTTTTAAAAAGAAAAAAATATAGAAAACAATTATTTTCATAATTATTTTACAAAACAGTTTTAAGAACAAAAAATCAGAACACAGACCCTAAACTTTTTTTTTTTTTGATAAACAGATAATTAAACTTTTAATTTTATCATAAAAGCTAACATCAATTAACATATAAGAAATGATAAATAGACGTAAATGTTTTATTAGAATTCTCACAAACATGAAATTGAAGGATTAAGGTCATGTTTGAATATTGTTTCTAAAAATAATTTTTTGGTTTTCAGAATAAAAAATATAAAAATGTGTTTAATAAGGCATGTTTTGTGTAAAATTATAAATTTAAAAATTGTAATTTTTTATTTTTATTTTTATAATCAAATTTAGATAACATATTTGAGTTGTTTTTTTTTATTTTGTGTTTTGACTTTTCACTTGAAAAAAAAACATATATTTTATAACTATTATATAAAATAGTTTTAAGTACAAAAAAATCAAAACATAATTAAACAGAACTTTTTTTTTTTCAAGTATTACTTTTGTATATACTCTAAAAATTTTGAATCCCTTGTTCAATATATGTAAAAAAAAAATTTGAAAAAATAAAAATCTCAGTACATTTGGCGAAGTTCAAAAAAATATGAAATGATGGTAATTTAGTTGGCGCCAGTGAACTAAATATATGGGGATGAGAACATGTGTTCAAATCTCCTCAATATTGTCTTTGAGAGAGATTTAAAACCTTAATCACAAGACCTGTCCTAAGTTGGACTAATCGCGAAGCGATGAACCGATTAGAATATCTATTAAATAGTTTACAAAAAAAAAACCTATTATATATGATATTATTATATCACTGCAAATTTCAAGTTTGACACATCATCAACTTTGCATGCATATGATTCAATTTATTACATATGATTCACCTTATAGTCGAAAAGAATTTGAAAACAATTATTATATATATATATATATATATATATATATATATATATATATATTCAGAGAGAGAGAGAGAAATAAATTTGAACATGTCTACCTTAAAAATAGCACAGTGATATTTTTATAATTATAAAAAAGTATTTCAACAAAAAATAAATATAAAAAATAAACCAAATCAATCATAAAGTGGGTTTTATTTTTTTAATTTTTAATGATTGCAAAATGTTATCCTATTTATATATGTAGTATTTTAGGTTTTTAAGAATTCACCAAAAAATAATAATAAAAACACGTTACTTTCCCCTTTTCTTATAAATTCCTAAAATGAAAAATAAATAAAAAAAATGTGAAAATAATTTTAATTCTTAAAAAAACATTTTATTCAAAAAATAAAAACAAAAATCTAACCAAATGGACACAAATCAAACTTCAGTAAAATTGGAGTCAACCCATGGTTCATACCCACGTATCTAGTATTTTATAAATATATGATGTTATACAAACTTATGTATATAATATCATGAAACTAAGATATATCATATATTGAAATATATTCTTGTCATAATTAAATTAATTCGTGAAGTAGATGATGATTTAATAGTAAACATATATTGTACTGAATAAATAAATAGCTTATGTTAGTAAATATGAAAATGGATATAATGGCTTTTATTAGAGAAAACTAATTTAAACCGAAAATTAGAAAAAATTATATATTTTAAAAGTCAAAAATCAAAAAAATATTTTTGCATATTTTAATTGTTTTGTAGACTTTGATGTTATTGATAGCAACATCGAAAACCGATCCAATATATTATTTATTTATTATTTTTAAAAAATGGTGGCTTGGAATCTTGTCGTTTTATAGAATTGGATGTTTTAAGACTTGAATTTTCCAATAATTTATAATTTTGTATGATTTTATTTTGATATAACTAGTGATTTTTATTATTAAAATTTTAGGCTTTTCGAAAAATCGAAAACTAAATCAATCCAAATCGAAATAAAAACGGATTGGATTGAATCGAATTTAAAAAAAAATTCTAAACCGAATAGATAATTAAATGATTAAGTCAAAAAGATTGGATCAAATAATTTTTTATTCAAAACTAATTCAATCCAGATATTTAGATAAGCCACCATAAAATATATAAGTAGAAAAAAGTTTTGTTATTTTAAAAATATGAAGTTATGTATTTTAAGATAGTTAGACATAAAAAAAATATTTTTTAAAATTTAAATTAATAAAAAACCATTTTTTATTCTGTTTATAATACAACTTATGTAATTTAAAATAATAAATATAAAGCCCATAAGTATATAAATAAATAAACTAACTTTCTTCTAAAATACCCACGGACTCAATTTCTTTCATGACTTTTCTTTTTTATTTTTTCGTATTTGCTTTTTATATGACTGTAACGAGGAAGTACGCGTTTTGCATGTGCTTTTCAGTTTTTCTTTCTCATAAAAGTAGAAATTTAGCTAAGCCTCGGAATGAATTTTTTTAATATCTAAGTCCATTTTTTTACTTATCATATTTATTTTTCTGTTATGTTCTTATTCTAAATTTATATTTACAAAATTTATCATCTATCCTAATGATAAATTATTGAAAATGCAAAAAAAGTTACCAAGAGAGTGTTCGTATTAAAGAAAGTTTTTTCACATATTCACATTAGCTAGGTTGTGTTGTTGGTTCATTCTCTTTCGTTCGCACAAGGCAATGCTCTATTTTTTGTCTGGTATCTTTTCATGAGAGTATTTACTTCAAGTTATATGTTGTATGAAACAAAAATTATAAGTGGAGGATTCAAAAATTCATATGAACTAAAAGACAATAATAAATAAATTGTTAGTTTTTTTCTAAAGTTACTTTAGATAATTTTATTTAATATTCATCTAAACGACGTCGTTTTGGTGCGAAAATCATGGATTTTTTGTAATTTTAATTTATTTCAGAGTTATAATAGTCTTTATCATTCTAATTTTTAATTCTTCAACCCAAAATAACATTATTTTAGTGAATATTAGACAAAATTATTAAAAGTAATATTACATATTTTTTCCATGAATAAAGTAAGTTTCAACTCAGAAACCCACCGAATTTCCGACCATCACTGCATGCTAGAACTTCAATCTTCTCTTCTTATTTTCCTTTCTCTAATCCCCAGATAACAAAAGCACATTACTCACATTACTTCAGAGCATGTTTCCCTGTTGAGATATATCTTGAGATATATAGTCCCACATTGGTTGTATGGGCAATTAATGTAGAGTTTATAATGCCTTGCGCACTCCCTCCCTTTGAGTTAGCTTGTAGGGTGGTGCATCCCAAGGTTTTTTGACATAGTATCAGAGCGTTCGTAATCTCACCGCCTCCCACTTTCTTTGTAGTGGAATTTCCACATGTAGGTGGGCTTGTATGTTGTCCACCCTTTAAGCCCGGTGGATTCTCGTGTGAGGGGGCGTGTTGAGATATATAATCTCACATTAATTGTATGGGCAACCAATGTGGAGATATATAATACTATCCATTCACATGATTGATGTTTAGCTGTTTTATCCGTTTAGCATAATATCTTATTGAGAATCCCACTGTATATTTATGCATATAGTATAGATGATGGCATAATGTCTGCACAGGTGCCATACAGTTATAGTTATGAGGGACTTCTCATTCTGTTTGAGCTCAATACACCTAAAAGTTCATAATGGACAAGCACATACAACCGCTACATGCTAGACATATACAGTAACTTATTCAGGGCCTAAGATCCTATACAATAGCTAGCTTTAGATGACTAGTGATTCGATGATTATATGTCTATATATAAATGTGACTGATTTTTCCAGGAAACTTTTTATGGAGTTGTATAGTGAGATATTATCAAGCACGGCAATCCCTGAATCATAATAGAGTAAATTTAATAGTTTTATAGAACAAAGTCAGCAATTCCGGTAAGATGTGATCATGTGTGGTCAATAAATATTATTGTATTTTGTTTGCCCATATTGTGAGAGTTGAACAGTGCTTTTAAATTGTAACCGGGACTTGTTTTGTCATTAAAGTTTGACGTACTACTTCCTTTTTTTATGTTATATTTTAGGGTAAAGTGTATGCCATATTAAATGATGTAAGGTTATGTTATTTTAATAGGGGAAAAAGATACATAAATGAGGAGAGAGTTGATAAAAAAAATAAAGGTGTGGGTTTCACCTCTTTGTGAGAGTGAAAGTATATAAGTTATGTCATTTAAGGATAAATATTTGGTACAACTGTTGTACCCAAGTGGGAACAACTTTTTTCCACTTTTGAAAAAATGCAACATGGCGGGAAAAATAAATTTGAAAAGTGTTGAATTTTTTTCTAAAAATGGAAAAAAATTGTACCCACTTGGGTATAACAGTTGTATCAAAGATTTATCCGTCATTTAAAAGGATAAACATTTTTCCCTATGTTTTAATTACATTTCAGTTGTTGGAAGTTCTCGTGAAAATATTCCAATAAGTTAGGGTATTGCACTTAGGGGGTGTAAATGGGCTGAGCTGGGTCGTGCTTTGGTCTTCGTGACCCAAGCCTACGTAAAAAAAATTCAGCATATCTGGCCTACTGGCCTATTAAAGGCTTTATTTGTAGGTCAAACCCGACCCATTTATAAAAATAAGAAAGCCTGACATGGCCTACAGGTCTTGTAGGCCTACCACTGTAGATAATAAGCAAGAAAAAAATAATTGTATAGAGCAAAGAAAGTTCCATTCATGCATGTACTAGTACTTCTCATAAGAAAAAAATGACAAATAAGAAAGAGTCAACATAATACCCAGCTCTATCATGTATATCATAGAGGAATATAGTCAAAGAAATGGGAAAAATAAGAAAAATACAATTACTGGAAGCTGAAATAAAGTCTACAAGAGAATGTCATTCATCTAAAAATCTTTAAACCACCATTAAGACAAGGGAAAGAAGAGTATTATTGAAAGATCTTCATCGGTAACATCATAATCCAGCAAGGTACCCATTGCTCCATGGTATTAAGCGGCGGTGCACATAAAAATTAGGGTTGCTATTGGTACTTTGTCATGTCACATAAAATAAATATTATTTTATTATTTTATTTTTAATAAATTAAATAGGCTAGCCTACAAGGCTTTGGGCCAGGCTTGACAAAAAATTGGCCTACGGCCTATTTGTTAAAAAAGCTTTCTTATAAGCCTAAACATACTCTAATTTTCTAAAAGTCGGACCAAGCCAGACTTAATGTAGGTCGGGCTGTAGGCTGGGCCGGGCTAGCCCAGCCCATTTACACCCCTATTTGCGGTCATTCCAATGAGTAGTTAAAAAGAAAAATCTTGCTAAAAAGAAGAAGAAGAAAAATCTACAAATATTTTTTATATGAATTAATATTCGATAAATAGAGATTTTTTTTTATAAATTAATATGTTAGTATATAACTTTATTTATACAAACAAATTTGTATATTTGTATGTATATTGATAAATAAGTATTTAATATATTTTTAATGAAACCTTTCTTTGATTTCTTATCATTATTTTATTTATCTAAATAATATAGCAATTTTAAATAACATACTCTTTATAGTAATTCTAATTAAAAACAGAATTTATTATTTACCAAAAAAAAAACAGAATTCATTAAAATTATTAAATCAAATAATTTTTTTTTAGTTTGAGTATTAAAATAATTCTTAAACTAAAATTTTTAATATAATTATCAAACAAATTTTATTTTAATTATTATTTTTGAAACTCTTATTTTTAACTTTAGTTTAAAAATAACTTTCCAAATACCACTTGACCTTAATTGGCACCGGAAGCGTCCTGCAATTGGTAAGGATGTTAATAATTTGATACTTTGGGTGTTGATAATTTCGTATTTCTTATCTTCACTTACATATTTAAGATTCAAAGGTGGTGTTTATCAACAAAAAAGAAAAATTCAAAGGTACTTATAAGTCATATCCCTGCGTTGCCTTCATCTTCATTTTTTTAAAAGAACAACTAATAAACTAAGGATTTTATATTTCTCACCCGTATATTAGAAAAAATTATGTGTAGGATCCACATTGACACAGAAATTGAAAGGTATGTAACAAAATTCAAATTATCATGTTAAAATGAGAATTATAAAACTCATAAACTAAATAGCAAAAGAATAATAATAGATCACTATAAGCAAATGGCAGCGAAAATATAAATAGTAGCTGGCATGTGGAATATTAGTGGACCTACTCCAAGTCATTATCCGGCACGTTGGATCTTCATCTTATGTTTCCACCCAATAGCCCTATGCCAGAAATTATATACCCTCTGTCCCCACTACATTATTGTTATAGTTGTTTTCATATGCGCTAATTTTGCACATGACCAACATTATCACGCGGAAATTTTCTAGAGCTATGCCCTCAAATGGGATAAAAGTAAACATTTCCCCGAATCCACTTACAAATAACTCATATCGGTCACGAAAAAGAAAAAGAAATTAAAAAAAAGAGAGAGAAGAATTTATACGTCAATTATGGAAGATTTTGTCTATTATTGGCCATGTTAACCTCGTTCGAGATAGTGTCGTCCAGTTTCATGGGTGACGGCGTTGACCCTCTGATTATAAAGATATTGGATTTTATTAATGTTATGTTATATAATTTAAGTGTTGTTTCCAACTCTCACATCAAAAGGGAGAGAGAAAGTGAAATGATAAAAGAGAAAGGAAAACATGTGGACCCCACCTCTTTAATGTGTGCATAGGAAAGTGAAATTATATTATGTTACATGATAAACATAAAACCCAAAGATAATACCCGATTTCTTCCTCTAGCAGAGAAAAAAAATTTATCTAAGAATCACAATTTTCAGAAATATAGTGAAAATAATTTTTTTATAATGTTATCAAAAAATTATTTGGTAGTCTAAAATATTTTCGATAATATTAAATTAATTTTCTTGATGCTATATTTGGTTGTGTTTAAATTTTCATTACCATGGGAATCTAAGAATATCATTCCCTAGGTGGTATTCTTATAGGGGCCGGAAATCATGGGTAAGTGATGTAACTAAACAATGTTTGCCATGTTTGGTAACTGGTTTTGACCAAAATACTGGTATAATAATGCAACCGAGAAATTATTTTTGTACTAGACGATGGCATAAATAAATGCAATGTGAACCGTGGTATTAATTTAATCCACAATTGAGATACCTGTTTTGCAATTTTTAGGATGAAAATGCCCTGAAAAAGCAACTTTCTGTCATTGATAATTTTAACTTGTTTTGCAGAAACAAATTTGAAACTTGACTAGAATGCTTTAACGTATGTTTCTGTCATTGATAATTTTAACATAACGGGTAAAAATGTAATTTCACGACGCATTCACATCAATATTTCACCATCAACCAAACATGGTATTATCTAAAAAGAACCCAACTTTCCCGGTAAAATTGGTGCCTACCAAACACCTTTTTGTAACTTGCCCAAGCAAAAATTATTTCCATCATATTCTGGATAATTTTTTGTTACTGGTAATAAAGAATTTATCTCATATCAAACGCACCCATAGGGTATTTTCAAAAGAAATTACACATAAAATAAAATCTCAGAAAAATCAAATTCTTAGAAAAAATTTAGGAATCTCATACCAAACGTGGGTAAATTAAATTACCACCTTCTGTTTTTCCGAGAATCCTAAAAAAAATCTTATAGCAAAGCCCCTCCTAAAAAAATATATATATATATATATATATATATATATATATATAGGCAAAATGATTTGTAATGTGACTTATAGCAAAGCCCCTAGGTTTTATATTTATTTCCACCTTTGGGTTTTCTTCTTGGCAAAGTGTATATCATATATATATATATATATATATATATATATATATATACACACACACATGAAGAAAAGCTAAAAAAGAAAAAGAGAGGAAAAGAATCAATCGCCACCTTTAACTTGAGGAGTGGTTGAGGAGTCTGCAAGCAAATGCAAGAGTAATTCAGGAAGAGGTTTTTGAGCAGATAAAACCATCATCTATATCCAGGTAGTCAACGTAATAATTGGCCTCCCTCAGCGTATAAATAAAATGAACTTGCCAATTACGATTGGTCATTGTTCGAATCTGAGTCACCAAAGATGTCTCACGAGCTTTCTCACCATTCCAAATTACCAACGCGGCAACAGAGCTTGAGTCGTTTTTGATGATTAGTTTCCTGAAACCCTTACTCCAAGCTAGCTGGTACCCTTTCAAAACATCTCATAATTTTGCATTCATGCTAAGAAAGTACCAATTATGTAAGAAAATCTATCTCTCCAACTGCCACTTGAGTCTCGCAGTACCCCACCACAAGCTGCGACCCCCTGGGTTGCCTTTAGAAGTACCGTATGCATCTAATTTAAGAATTTCTTCCATGTGAGAAAGCCAAATAATAGTATGCTAGACTGGAAGATAGGTGTCATTTGCAAACGCATCACACACTTGCTGAGCGTTATCAATCACAATGAGATGCGAGTGAATAAAAGGAGGTGCTAGTTGGCCACGTGCAACTGAATTACACCACTGCCATATCATCCAACAGCCAACAACAAAAAGTGTAGCCCATGTGATCATACTTGTACTTTCCACCTTATGATTCCAGTTCCATTGTAGCCCCTCAAGCATATCAGCCCTTAAAAAGATTTCCCTTTATGAAGGAGGCAGTATCTTTTTTATGATGGTATAATCCCTAACAACATACAATAAGGTTTCTGCTCGTTTGTTGCAGATGAGGCATCGATGGTCCCAATGGGACCAGTAATCACTCCATGCTTTGGTAGGTAATTTGTTATGGGCTAACTTCCATTGAAAAATTTTCATGATCTCAGGACCTTTCTAACCTCATGGTTTTCTCCAGAACGCACATGGGAAGTGGACATCATCCGTCGTGGCCCCAAATAGAGATGTATAACAATTTTTTACCGTGACCTTAGCTATATTTTCAAGTCTTCCAACCCGACGATCCGCTCTATCCTCCAAAGCAAGTGGCAAGAAACTCTGGATTTGCTGTATAGTATTTTTAGGTAGCCAAGTCTGCAGTAGCTCAACTTGTTAATTGTCGTTGTCATCCACGTAATCATACACACATTTATGAGCTTCTTTTTCCGGGGCTAGATTAATGAGTCCGTCAACCAAGGGCGAAAGACACGATGCCCACCTATTCCTCCAGAAGGAAACCGAAGTACCACCTTCAACCTCCCAAATGACATTTTTCCCCAAAAAAGTCAAACCCAACAAAGAGCGTGAACAACCAGCCTTCTCAGTGAATGTAGAGACGTCAACCTCGCTGCCCATGTATTTTCCCCTTTGGAATCTTACCCACAAAAAGTCTACTTCGTTATGGAATCGCTACGCCAACTTTGAAAGGAAAACATCATTCATAATTTTTAGCCGCTTCAGTCACAGCCCCCCAAACTCATTTGGCAATGTTAAAGTATCTCATCCAATCGCATGATGCCTACCGATAGTCTCACTTTTACCCCAGATAAATCTCCTCTGCATCTTTTCAATTTCATCATAGAGGGCCACAAGGAGCTTACCATGCTGCATGTGAAAGTAAGGAATCAAAGATAAGACAGATTTGGATAGCGTAATATTGCCTGCTTGTGATAAAGTCTGTTGCTGCCAACCCCCCAACTTTGATTTTAATTTTATCAATAATGTGCTCATAGTGTTGTTTGGTTGCGTGTTCATGTATCATCCAAATACCCAAATATCTCCCAACATTACGCACTTGTTTGAAGTTTCATCTCTCAATAATGTCATTAGCAAGCTACTCTGACGTGTTCTTGGAGAATAAGACTATAATAACCTAACCTAAATAAAATTTTAAATTGCATTGGGTTAAGTATTTAATCATATATAATTAGATTAATTAAGTGAAAGGCTTAGTATAAAAGTTAGATGAAATATTAACTAAACACGTTGTAGATAAAATAAGTGTGACGCTTAGTTCAATCAATATGGTATGTGTGTATTCATGTAGGAAGACACAAGTAAGTGAGCAAAAAGACTTAATCAAATGAATTAAAGTTACTTTTGGGCAAAAGTCCAATTAGTGAGAATTTTGGGGAAAATGATAATTAACCAAATAATACCGTACCGTAAAATAATAGTGTGAACTTTGGAGAATACCATGACACCAAATATTGCATCAAAGAAATGCACCAGACAATCTCTCTGTTAAACAAGATGCTAGCAATATGTTTTTTTATACCTGATAAAACTTACTTGTGAAGTGAATAGCAGGATATGTAAAATAACCAAAAAACTGAACCGTTCTTAAAATAACTGGTTTTTAAAAATCAGATCATGAACCGAACATGTTTTTAAAGAACCAGTTCATGAACCGAACCGATTTTTAGAACTAATTTAAGAAACGAACCATTTTGAACCAGACCGAACTATTTTCAAACAGAACCAAATTAATTTTTATAACTTATTTTTTAAAATTTTAATTTTTCTTTTCTTTTCAAAAAAGGGTCGACATGAATCGGTTCCGAACCGAACCGAACCATTTCCAACCGAACCGAACCATTTAAACCAATCCGGTCCTGTTTTTCAAAAAATTCGGTTCGGTCCGACCCATGCACATCCTAGTAAATAGAAGTCAATTTTTATAAATTGATGTAACTTTTCCATCATTCACTATATATCATTCACTTACCCCGACAATAAACATCTTATATGGGCAAGATTTATTTTTCCATTGAGAAATGAAGAGAAGCCATAGATAGTTCCTGTTAAAAAGACTTGTCTCATTATGATATATAGTGATACAAATTATAGAGACTTTTTGGAATACAAGCATAATCTCAACAATATTCTCCTTTAAACTATTAGTTTAATACACCACGGGTCACTATTTCATGATTTCTAGGTTTCTTCCAAACCAAAATAGATGATATAACGCTAGTTGCTTCGTCTACGAGTTCATCATAGGTTGCCTAAAGCTTCAATTAATAAGATTTCAGATCCTTTTTGTGACTTCCATTTTTGGATATGCATCCCGAGATGTGACAACTATGACTCGTGATGTTAGACAACGGAAGTATAGTGTTTCTTTGTAACATTATAATTCTACTTGTGTTATTGGGACCGATATTGAGTGCTACAGTGGGTACAACTTTAGTTAAAAATAAAAATATACATCATGTAATACAAATATACATAGTATATATTATTAAGGGTTTTATAATTCTCATGTGACATGAGAATTAAAATCTCATGTTGTAGAGATAAAAAGCATGTGAGACTCATGTGTTAGAAAAAATTATGTGTAGGACCCACATCAGCATAGAAATCGAAGAATGTGGAGGAAAGTTTCAATTATCATGTTAAATGAGAATTATAAAACCCTATTATTAAAGATGATTTTTTTCTCTCTCTTTCGAGACATTGATAACTAATGTGTACACATTCTATTGGTGCAATCACCTACGGCCGTAGCATTAAAGTTCTTCTCGTTTTATTGACTCATAACATTTCCTTACATATTATCAGGCATAATATTGTGGTGATGAAATAATATGATAATTGTTATATGTAAATAGTGTTATTCATCATTAACCAACAACCATTAATTCAAATTATATGTAAATAGTGTTATTCCTTATAATCGTAATTTTTACTCTCCCTAGATTTGCACATTTCTTTCTCCAGATTTGGGAATCACCTCTCTTATCGTATCTTCATCGTTACATCGCTTTGTCTTCAGTTCCAATAAAAATATCTCACCAAGGCGAATAATCGGACACAAGTTAATTCTTTCCATCGTCACTGAATAGGTATGGGAAATCGCAATTAAAGGAAGATAAACTTGAATCCAGGAAAAAAATATAAAATAAAACAAATAGGAACTCACTTTCAATTTCGATAAAAAAACAAAATAAAAAATAACGATAAATTTGTTTAATTTAATTCGATAACCTAAATGAATCAACTGTCAAATTAGTTTACTTGATCCCCATTAACTATGAACATTTTCAATCTTCATTACAATCAATTTCTAAGGCTTTGAAACACATTAACAAAGGAGTATAGACATACACAAAAAAAAAGTACAGACGCACCTCATTACATTGACCTCAACCAAAAAGAAATGTAAAGATAACTCAGATTTTAATCGATCATGCTAAATTCAACCAAAAAGAATGTAAAGATAACTCATTTTAATCGATCAAGAAAATCGCAAACCTAGAGATAGAAAGAGACAGAGAGGGTATGAGAGAGCAAAAATTAGGATTATAAGGGATAATTATGGACCGTTAGATTTAATTCTAATTTTACAGTGATGAGATTGATTGTAAGGGTGGTAAATTTATCTGGTGATAAACTTACCTGGTGGTAAGTATAACCGTTATATATATATGGTTTCTCAAGCAAAATAAAAAATAAGATAAGTTTATTTCCACCGTTATATATATATATATATATATATAATATATATATTGTAATATATTTTTATATATATACATATATATAATATATACATAAATACCTTTCATTAATCAAAACGACGTAGTTTTGAGAGGCTTATAGTGGATGACATAAACATTATCTCAATCTGCTATAGATAATATTATATATATATATATATATATATATATATATATATATATATATATATATATATATATATATATATATATATGGGTTAAGCGGATGACATGTAACATGACCTAAGGATCACTCAAGTTACACTATGTACACCCGTAATACATAATTAATTTCTGAATACACTATGTACTATCTACATAATGTAACTTGACCAATCCTTAAGTCAAGTCACGTGACAAATCATTTTATATATATAGAAAAGATAAGTAAGTGATGGTCGGCTCTTTAACGCATTGGGGGTTTTTTGAGGTATTAATTTATAAATTTGGTATTTGATTCACGATATTTACCAACGGGGGTCTTTAGTGTCGCGAGGGGCCGTCGGCGTCACTGAGTGCCGCAAATCACCCGTCGCGTTACTGACACTTCTTTTATCTCTTTTTAATTGAGTGACGCCCCCTCCCCTGGGGGAACTCACTGGATTATGCCAAGTGACACAATCTCGTTACCGTAAAACTTGGAAGACTATAACTTTTGACTTGTGTATTCAAATCAAATGATTTTTTTATTTCATATCACTTTTCAAAATCTACGCAATGACATCTCAATTGATATATTTTATCTTTCATTGACATAGTTCAAATTTGCAACAATAGTTCCACTTGTTTACAAATTCGAATTATGTTTGTGAGATATAAAATATGTCAAATGAGATGTTATTGCGTAGATCTCGAAAAGTAATGTGAAATCAAAAAAAAAATTATCTAATTTGGATACTCGAATCAAAAGTTATGGCCTTCCGAAATTTTACAATAACAAGATTAACGAGGTATTGCCACTTGGCACAATCCTATGAGTTTCCCAAAGGAGGGGACGTCACTCAATTAAAAAAATAATAAATAAATAAAAGAACCGTCAATGACGTGGGAGTTATTTGCGGCACTCAACGACATTGGGTCCCTCTCGCGTTACTAAATGACCCTTATTGAAAAATAAAATATCGTGAATCAAATACTAAATTGAAAAATTAATGGGATAAAATCCCATATCGGTCAAAGAGCCTATATGGTCATGGTAAAATCCATGTCAGAAAAAAATAAGAATAACTATAACTAACTAAAATTATTTTTTTAAAAATGTTTATTTCATTTAAATATAGAAGGTGGTGTCGTTGATGGAAAAAATAAGAGGAAGAAGAAAGTGAAAGATAAAATGGTTTTATTTTTCTTATGTCACATAAGAGAAATTGTATCTCCTACTCTCATTTCAATTTCCGTGCCCTGATTTTTTCATTTTTCTCTTTTAAAAAATAAAATGGATCCCACCATTTACTGTGAGAGTAGGAGAGAACATTTATCTTATGAGATATAAAAAAAATAAAACCCAATATGAAAATGAGAGTTCTGTAGGTCATGTATAAACATTATACAAGTAATTAATTTTTTTTTCCGCCTTATCCCTAATTTGTATCATTATCCAAATCATGACACGTAAAAGTACAAAACATGATCACAAGTTCACAATTACGCGAAGCAAGAGTGAGATTCGAGTTTTTTTTCCCCAAACAAAAATAATTCTTTAAATTTGATTTTAAAAACAAAAAAATTGTTATAGTTTTTAAAATATTTTTTACAAAACAAGTCTTAACAAATGAGTTTTTTAATTTTTTTGTTCTGAAAACTAAAACTGTTTTCGAAAACTGAAATCAAACAAAGCCTAAAAATCTCGTTTGGTAAGACCTGTTTTGTAAAGAATGTTTTGAAAACTATAACTATTTTTTGTTTTTAGAATCAACTTTAGAGAACATGTCTGGGTTATTTTTATTTTCTATTTTGGTTTTTAACTTTCAACAAAAATTAAATATAGAAAACAACTATTTTCATAACTATTTTACAAAATAATTTTAAGAACAAAAAAATCAGAACACAATTAAATAGGCCTAAGTCTTCATCACCGCATAGATCGAAACCAAAATAATTGGAAAAAAAAACATAAAATCCAAAGAATGTGTGTGATTGAGATGCTAGTAAACCTTGGGGAGAGTGACCAAAGTGCCATATTTTGACAAAAAAATTACTAGACTGCCATGTTAATAGTAGATTTTGTCAAAATGCCACGCGCCATAATTCGCTACACAGTGTAGCAAATTATGCATGCAAGTAATTCGCTACACAGTGTGGCGAAATATGCCACGTCAGAACCTTCAATGCCCCATGTCAAATTTTGACATTTTGGCATAATTCACTACCTTAAGTAGCGAATTTCTGAAAATTTGACACGTGGCATATTTTGCTACACTGTGTAGCGAATTACTTGCATGCATAATTCGCTACACTGTGTAGCGAATTATGCCGCGTGGCATTTTGGCAAAATTTACTGTTGGCGTGACAATCTGGTAAATTTTTTGTCCAAACGTGACAAAATGGTCACTTTCCCTAAACCTTCTAAGTTGTACCAAAGGATACTTTTGCATAAGATGACAGCTTTTGATGTTTGACATAACTTTCTTTAATTTCGGAATATTCATAAATAAAAAATACACATATAATTTTCATATAATTAATTTATGTGAAATACATGAGAAAATTCACTCTCACATTGGATATTTTAGATCAATGGTTAAGATTGAGATTATATTTACACCGGTGTAAGAATATCCTGTTATATATATATATATATATATATATATATATATATATGTATATATATATAGCCAGGTTATACTTACCATCTATTTTTGTTTATGACATTTTACAATTTATTAATTAATTATTAATTCACAATAAATGGTTATTATTTTCGTAAATTAAATTTATTAATTAATTATGTAATTAAAAATAAATGATATATATATATATGGGTGAAAAAACAGATCATTTTATATCAGTGTAAGTTACACTTTTAATCTTGTCCATTAGTCCCACTTATATCTAAGGGCTCAATTTTTTAGTAATATGAGCCATTGGATACAAATGGATCAATGATCAAGATTGAGTGTAAGACTTCTCACTCTGACACCGGCGTAACAATATACGGTCCGATATATATATATATATATATATATATATATATATATATATATATATATATATATATATATATATATGAAAAACATTTCTCCCGCAACTTGAGATAAGTTTATCTCCGGCCACTCCAAAACTACGTCATTTTATTTATTTATTTTCTTATATTAATTGATTCACATTTGAATGGTTATGATTCCCTCTTTCTCTCTCTTCCTTTATCACCATTGATCCATCTTTATATGGTTATGATTTAGTAGCCGGAGATAAAATTATCTCAAGCAATTTGAGAAATAATAACCCCATATGTATATATGAAATATATATATACATATATATATATATATATATATATATATATATATATATATATGTATAGGGAGGGTTATACTTACAACCTATTATCGTTGACAACCTCTTACAATCATGTCTTAACCGTTGATTTCTGTTAATCAACGATTGAGATTTTCACAAATCAAATTTATTAATTATTTATTAATTCACAATAAATGATAACTGTTGATAGACGGAAATCAACGGTTAAGATATGATTGTCAGAAGTTGTAAATGAAAATAGGTGGTAAGTATAACCTTTTATATATATATATATATATATATATATATATATATATATATATATATAGTTCAACTAATGTCCGAAATCCTAACTGGTTTGATTATTGTTGAACTGGATTTTTCATGCACTGATTTCTAAATATATTTTCTTCTTCTTTTTTAACACATTTTCGGATAAATAAAATTAGGGTTCATATCATCAATTAATGATTTATATAAGAATAATTAAATTAATTATATATAAAGATGATTTTTAGTAATTATTGCATGCATAACTGAGAAATATTACATTAATATTTTAATAATTGATTAAACAATTTATATTCAAAAGATTCATTGTTGAAAATTTAATTATCGGTGAATTAATAATATGGATATACTATACAATATATTTATTTTCGTAAGCAACTATTGGTTTTATACTATGCAGGTTATCTTAAACGTGATAATTAGACATGTTCAAGTTTGACAATGTCCTTGTCTTCATTAATATTTAGCTATGTATGAAATTATTTTTTTGGTTCAATAATTTCCTTTAATTTCAGCATGGTTGCACAATATGATTCGAAACTGATACAAAGGCTTGTGCTAAATGTAGCACTAGATGCATATGAACTTTTCGAAAGATCCGCACTAACGGCTTCCACACTTGTGGGAGTGCTAAATGACAAAAGATAAAATATAGGGCCAGTTATATTAATTATTATTTTAGATTTATTATTATTATTATTATTATTATTATTAGTTTGCTATCGGTTAAAACCCTAACACAGGTTAAAAGGAAGAAATACAACGAGTTCTACTAAAATTACTCAAATCAACTAAATACAAAAGATTAAAACCAGCGGGAGGGGTCCCAAAAGAATAAAAATCTGCTTGATTCGGATTGATCAAATGAAGATTTGAGAGCCAATCTGCATAATAATTTTTTTCTCTATACGTGTGTTATATCTTAATTATCCCGTCTTTGTCCAACCATACCTATATGTGACTCACTGGCTGGCCCAACCCTTGAGTTAGCCACGAGATTACTGTTTTAGAGTCACTTTCAATAATTACTCTTCTCTAACTACCCTCCCAAAGCCATTTGGATTCCCTTCAATATACCACATAATTCTGCTACCATGCCACTGCAATGGCTAACTCTATAGAGAAACCATTGAGCCATTTTCCCACACAATCCCTAATCACATCTCCACAAGCAGTAAATCTCGGATTACCTTTGGCAGCACCATCACTTTAATCCACCCTTATTTATTATTATTTTTATCGAAGAGCTCTTAGCACAATTTTTCTCTTCTAATCTCTTACAACTTATTTTTAGCATATATTTATTAATTAATTATTAATTATAATAAATTATAATTATTGGATTGATGAAAATTAATGATAGAAAAAAATAGGTTACAAGAGATTGTAAATTTTTTAAATTATAAGAATAACAGTCTTCTAATTTATTTGTTTAATTATAATTAAATTAATTTAAAATTAACCGTTAAAAAAGAGAAAAAATTATCCGATCATTGAATAACATTTGAGACAATTAGGTAGTTGCTCTTGTATCTTATTATCGGGAATTGCAGCATTTATTGGGCGTTATACATCGTGTTTCATTAGTTATTAGACGGCGATCGGTATCTATTAAATGTACAATGTGATATTTTTCATTTCAGATGTGCGCATGCTACGAGAATATCCATTCTCATATTTTTCACTTTTTGTGTATTTTTTTCCCCCCCCATTCCTTAATTTTTATAAGAAATGAAGCCACATTAATGGAGACAGGCAACAAAAGACGTGGGCTCCTTATGTTTCCTAGAGGCAAAAGTAATGTATAACAATACCCAACTTATCATGCATTTAAGGGTTTAACATTTATTGTTTTAAAAGATATAGTTTATATTCTTTTAATAATTTTACATTATATATTAGGAAAAAATGTTTATTTTATATCATTTTAGACGTAATAATATTTTTTATTTAAAATTTAAATTAAAAAAATCACTCATTTTTTCTCCTATGATTTTCTTTCCTTATATTTATTTCTCAAATGACATAACTTATATGCTTTAAAAAAGACAAACATCAAATCCTATATCTTTTCCGTAAGATATAATTATAATACAAAAAGTTATTATTTTTTTTGTTTTTGCACGTGTCAACTGATGTGATTAAAGACAGATTTTTTTTTATTAGAATTATATATTACAAGAAAAAAAGTGTGTCATTATAACACAACTTATATCCTTTCAGTTTCATATATTTAAAACTTTTTTCATACTGTCTTTATTCTATGATTTGTCTCTTTCCCCACTTCCATTCAAATGATATAAATTTATGTACTTAAAATAATACACATTTTTTCAATTTTACAAAGAGTTAACTATCACTATTGTAAAGCGACACAACTTTTTTCTTCATTTAAATTGACAAAGAGTTAACTATAAAAAAAAAAAAAAAAAAAAAACAGAGTGAGGTTTGAACATAGCAAAAACACACATAATTTGGAAGGATATGGATGAGAGATGGAAGCGTTTGTGGTGCATAGGTTTCCACGACAGACTCAAATATCCACGACACTAAGACTTGTCATTCTCATTTGGATGTAAATTTCCAACTTCGAATCCATCGCCTTCTGCCTTTGAATTTTTACTGTATCACAAACACACATTAATATTCCATGTTCTGAATCTATAATAAACCCTTTTCAACTAAAACCTCCAACGGAGATCTCTACTCTTTTGCATGCAGCAATCCATGGCTTCCATGTCTAGAATCATTCTCGGAGACCATAGGATTGGGGCATTTGATGCGCTGCTTAAGCCGAATTCTTGTATTCCCACTCGGATCAAGCTCCACAATGCTCATATGGGTATGTTTGATCTGTGCTTGTTTGGATATTTCTTGCTTACTGGGTTTTATTTCTTTGATTTTGTGAAAATGGGGTCTGTTGTTTCTTTCCTTCCATTCATGATTTTGTTGAAAAGTTTTGTTTTTTTGTTTTTTTTTGTTTCCCTCTTTCAGATTTTAAAAGTGAGTTTTATCTGCATGAGAGTGGAAGAAGCTGTGCAATCCAAAGCGAGTTGCGGGGTCCAATTGTTGCTGTTGAAAGACTACCTTTACTCCATCAAACGTCAAAAAGGTAATCCTTTGTAACCAAGCTCTGATTTTGGTTGGGAGAAATTAACTTATGATTATAGTATTCACTTGATTGAAGAATGGTATACAAGCATTAGGAGTTTAGGACTAGTGGCAAAGGCTATGGACTGCAATGACTGTGAGAATCATGGTGATGGAGGTGTCATGTTATGTCCAAAAAAGGAATGCCTAATTTCTCATAATTGACGTCTGAGGAGGGATTTGAGGGAATGGAATTGCTTCTGCCGCATTACTTGTAGGTTATGATGAAATTCTTTCCAGAGAAGCAAGATACTATGAAGCACCAACTCCGACACGGCATTTTCGATACGTTCCAAATACGTTCTCGATACGACCATTAATTCATCAATACGTTTCCGATACATTCCCGATACGCATATCGGATACGTTGGAAAAGAAAAATCGGAGTATCAGTGTTTCATAGGCAAGATATGTAGGTCCCCGGTGTATTAGAATTAAGAACCTGCTTGGATTATATCAAACATAAAATAATTGGTGAAAGTGTAAAACTTTACAGCTATTGTAAGACGAAAAGGGGACGGAAAAAGTTCCTGATTCAATTTTAAAGTAGGAACAGGGGAATGGAAAAGAAGAGGAAAAGGCTAAACATTGCAGTGGGTAGTGATTGTAGTCAATTTTGAAATAGAAACATTAATCAATGTTTTTGTTGATGTCCAGCTTTTCAGCAGTCATTGTAATCTATAAGCAATTAAAGGTATATTAGATGACTTATAGTGAAAATGGGTCGAGTTGATTGTTTGAGACCCTTAATTCCTGTGTCACATACAATAAGCTGAGGGCCTTTCCATTTATTGTGCTTTATGTTAGGCAAGATGGTCAATGTTTTTCTTATCAACTCTCCATTTGCAAGTTATTAACCTTCCATGGCCGCACTAACTTTCTAGGTCTCGGAACAAATTATTTTATAGGGAAATGGAAAGAGCTTAATGTAAACAAAGAAGGATAAATCTTAATATCTTGATCTTTTTTATAAAAAAAATAAAAATTCCCGGAAGTATTTGCTGTGAGTGATGCAGCTATCACTTCTATAAAGAAAAGAACTTGAGCTCACTTTCACATTTCCACAAATTGCTTTTATTGATGGGCATTGGAATAATGATTTGCTAATAGTTAATCACATATAAGCAGCATCTGGTCGGTTGGATTGTTTATTCTCATCCTCAAGGTATGTAACTCCTAAAATCTAATTATAAACTTATCCTCCAGTTCTGAAATTTAAGTATACTACTTAGGCCCTCAAGCTTAAAAATTATGAAGTAGAGTGGTATAACCTTCTTTCCTGAATTATACTAATGATTACCAAATCTCTGATTTGTTTCTTTGCTGCGCAAAAACTAAGTGCTCTTCATGGGTAGAGTGTCTTGCTTCCCTTCTTTCCCACTAAAAAAAAGAAAAAGAAAGAAATAACTAACTGCTTGATAGCATTGTGTCCACTTTCATATCCTTGATTTAAAATGAAAATTTGAATAACAATGGAAAAAAGAATGAAAAACACCAGTCACTTGATGACAGTACTTCCAGAACTTTTGATTGACTTTTCTTAGTCGGGTATTGCACGACAAGTCTTTTGGTCTGTTTTCTGGTGCTTACATGTACTTTCACATTCTCGATTTAAAGTGCTAATGACTTGTTTATTGCTATGTTTAGGAACTCTAAAATATTGTGCAAGGCTACAACAAACATTTCTGGAGAAATTCCTGAAAGTGCTGGGGGGATGAGCCAGTATGAGAAAGTGATCGAAACCTTAACCACTCTTTTTCCTGTGTGGGTAAGTCTAAGACTTTTAATCTTCAATGTTTAGGTCTGTCTCAAAATTTTATAATCTCATACTTGGTCAGTAATTTGATAGTTTAGACTTACATGGGCAGGTCATCTTGGGGGCTATCGTCGGCATTTACAAGCCAGCTGCTGTAATAACTTTGTCTTTTTCTGCTAATTACATGGTTGAGTGGAAATATTTTGATTAACTGCTGTGGTGTAATTGCTTTATTCCAGGTAACTTGGTTGGAGACAGACCTTTTTACCCTTGGCTTGGGTTTCCTAATGCTGTCCATGGGCTTGACATTGACATTTGAGGATTTCAGACGATGTCTACGAAATCCGTGGACTGTAAGGGACAATCACTAATATAAAAAGGAAAATTTATCTGTTCATTCTTGCTTTTAAAGATTATCCATTTTGTTTTTGCAGGTGGGTATAGGGTTTCTTGCACAATACTTTGTTAAACCCATGCTAGGCTTTGCCGTTGCAATGGTATTTTTTGTTATTATTTGGGCACTTTCATGCTTTACTATCTCTGTACTAAATTCAAATTAGTTCTTGAAATGTGTTTTGCACTCATATTTTTTATATTACCTCCTAATATTGTTGTCAAAGAAATTATGTCATGGTAATGATTAACTGAGTATTTTGCACCTCAGTTTATTTATTGTAGATGCTACATTTTATATTATCTTTTGCATAGTGATTGTTTAATTGAAGAAATTAAAGATATCTTACTCTTGAAATGAAAATGGTGATATTGGCCATTGTTGTTGTTTGATCTCATAATCCTTTTTTAATCAACAATAAGCTGAGGGTTTCCACTTTCCAGTTCCTATGCTTTTAGGTTAAGCAAGATGGTCATTCATAAATTGTGCTAATTGTTTTTGGATTATCTGCATTTTTATGCTGAAGTTCAAAGTCCTTCTATATCTTTGACAAGGTTATTCCTACAAACTTTCCACTGGATTTGCAAGTTATTTACTGTCTATGACTGGAGTAAATTTCTAGACCAAAGAATAAATGTATATTTAGATAAATTTACAGGTGCTGAAGAGCTTATTGTAAATGTGATTATCTGGGCTTCCCTTTGAATATATTATCCTTATTAAGCTATATGATCGATGATAGTGATGATGAAAACATTTTTAGTTTCCTTAGATATGGGTATAGGACTTAGTATAACTATTTATTTATTGAGGTCTGTTAGAGAAATATTACATAAAACCATTAATGAAGCCTTCACCTAATTGCTTAAGCTTTTGGGTAGAATTGGTTTTTTTACATGGTATTAGAGCCTCTATGACCAAATTTTCACAAGTTCGACCTTCACTGCCCTTATTTTATTACTAAATAATTAAATATTCTAGAGTTTCTCAGCACAAGGAGGTGAGCCTGTACATTCTCCACTGTTCAAGCCCAATGGACTCATGTGAGAGGATATGTTTGAGAAATTATATAAAACCATTAATGTGGCCTTCACCTAACAACTTAGGCCTTTGGGTTAAATTGGTTCTTCACAAGATCAATTTTGGGATTTGCAATGCCTTTTTTTTTTTTTTTTGGGTTGCTGCTTAAAAAAACTGGAGCTCAATGCCTATTATTGTTCTGTCACTACTATTTACCGGTCCTATTCTTGTTATTCTCTATAAAAAAACGTGTTTTTGCAATTAGATACCAAAGTTTGTAAAATTGGTTACTTCTCTTATAGTAGATGGTGTATTATGCATCATAAGAACCTATATCATGCGCAATCTTCTGACATCAATCTCTGATTCTCAGACTCTAAAACTTTCGGCTCCTCTTGCAACTGGTCTTATTCTGGTCTCATGTTGTCCTGGAGGTCAGGCGTCAAATGTTGCAACATACATATCCAAGGGAAATGTTGCACTCTCTGTTCTTATGACAACGTATGTTTAACATGTATTCCCTTGTTGGTGATTTCTGTACTCATCTTCAGCTACCTCATTTGTTAAATGCATTATTTTGGTTTCTTGTATTGGCTCCTGTCCCTCTTCACATCTGTTGGTTTTGTCTTTTAAATTGAAAAATCTATTTTTAATTTGGTTAAGATTGGTATCATATAAGTGATATAGAATTAGTGGATGCATTGAAGTTACAACTACTAGTTATCCTATCCTTCAGTGCCTGTACTCTAAAAGCTGAGTTTCTAGTCCTTGTAGAATTTATTTTCAAAATTTTTTTTTTTTTGTTACTTGAAGGAGAAATGGAAGAATTTGGATTAATATGTTGCGCTAATTAGAGCCTCATGGCACTTTTAAATTTTGGCAGTTCAAAGTTAGAATACATTTTGAATTTTTTTGGCTGCAATTGGAAAAGTATATGTGATATACAAAATAAAGGGCAAAGGTCAAACTCCGGTGTACAAGGTTCCCGGACTTGTGAGGATAGGGGTGGGGGTTGATTGTACGAGTCGATTGCACGCAACCTTACCCTTGCATTTTTGCAGAGAGACTATTTCCCGGACTTGAACCCGTAACTTTCTGGTCATAAAAAGCAATCTTAGCACAGCTCCAAGGCTTGCCCTCATATGATATACAAAATACTAATCTATATTCTATTACAAAGTACCCAAAAGCCAAAAGTTTTATCTATAGGTTATTGAGTTAACCAAAGCAATTTGACTAAATTTTGTGGTACTTTATGATTCTAATAGAAACAAGAAGAACCTGCACAATACAATGCAATGTAAATGTCCTCTTTAAACATGCAAGGCTGAATAATGTATAAGACAATATACAATTACTGAATACGTGACATGGTTGCAAATGTGTCATGTTATACCAAGAAGAAGTCATTTTAGCTTTATCGTTTTTGTATTTTGTAGCAGCAATGAATTATCTGATGTATAATGCTGTTGATTAAGAGAATCATTGTTTTCAGAAATTTGGCTTCGGAAATAGTTAAAGATGTTATTTATTGTTCTACAGGTGTTCAACTATTGGAGCTATTGTTATGACCCCACTCCTTACAAAGCTTCTTGCTGGTCAACTTGTTCCAGTTGATGCTCCCGTAAGTTGTGGCGTGCCTTTTTTGATGGAATGAAAGGGATGTGGAAAAAACTTTTCATTTAAATGATATAATACCAGCCTCCTATTGGCTAGCTGTTACCGAAACAATCTTTGTTTTCACTTGACAATACCAATCATATTTTCTTCTAATCATGCGGAAAAGTAAATATAGATGCCTGATTCTAGACAGGATATCTTGTCTTTCTTAATGACATACTGTTCTTCTGTCTATGCTGAGATTTTCACATCATTTTTGTCACAGAAACCCCCTTGTATTTATTATTTTCACTCACGGAATGAAACTGTTATTCTTTGTCTTTTTCAGGCTCTGGCATTTAGTACCTTTCAGGTTGTTTTAGTCCCAACTACCGTGGGAGGTAAGAGATGGATCTTTCCAGTTATGTGTTCGAGTTGGTTGTGCACTTGAATTTACATTAACGTGTCTTCACTTGGTGTAAGGTTTGGTGCTTAAATAGGATGATTTTAAAATGTTTTTGCTTTATCTGGCAGTTTTGGCGAATGAGTTTTTCCCCAAGTTCACTTCAAAGATAATCAAGGTTACACCTTTGATAGGAGTTATTTTGACCACTCTCCTTTGTGCAAGCCCAGTAAGTTGACTAAGTTCTAGAAGATGAAGTTCACAAGCATTAATCTCTGATAGCTTGCAGTTTACTTCGTTGTAAATTATCATTTGTCATTCTTGCTTTGCATGGAAATTTGACGTGTATTATATATAATACTTTTCAGATTGGACAAGTTTCAGATGTATTGAAAAGTCAAGGAGCACAATTAATATTGCCGGTTGTTTTTCTACATGCTGCTGCATTCGCTATTGGTTATTGGATTTCAAAATTATCATTTGGTGAATCTACATCACGCACAATATCTATAGAGTGTGGAATGCAGGTAATCCTCTTCTTCACACCTCAATACCTCTTTGTTATCTTATCCCATCTGAAAAAATTTAGACTCTTTCCTCTTTCTAGGTTGTATGTTGCTTTTTTTTCTTTTCTTTTGGCATACCGACTCTAATTATCTCTTTGAGGCGAGTTGGCCTCCCGGGTAACCCCACAAGTTTCATCTCTTTGAGCTAATTATGGGACTAATCTCGAGTTGGGGCTTAGTCACAGTTAAAGTTTCTCGCCCCTCTTCAAAGATGTATTTGGTGGGAATCGAACTCGGGTTCTCTCTCCACTCTACTCAGTCTGTGTTGCCAACTAAGCTACACCCATTAGGTTATGTTGCTTTTGTTGATTGTATATCATGTCATCTGGAGTTGGCATCTTAGCATACAGAAATACATTCCTTAATAAACGTATATAAAGGAGCTGTGAAAGGATTCTGTTCTTGATACAAATTTAATTATATAGAAGGGGTTTTGGTTATCATACCAAGAGAGTGCACTGCTGGTGTTTCTTTGTTTTTGCCCAGTGCCTACTATCAAATTGCATAAAATGTACATCGAAGCACACAAATCTGAATTTTCCAGATATTGTGCAGTAGCGTGCTCAGGAAGTGAACAATAATTAATGTTAGATCAATAGATTAATAACTTAAGATGACATTGAACTGTTTCTGGTGAAGGGATGATAATTATCAGTTCTAGGGGTGAAATTGGGCCGGACCGGCCCACAGGGGCCTACAGCTTGGCCTACGTCAGACTAGACCTGACCTAGTATATTTCGTAAAATAGATCGGGCTCAGACTTTGAAAAAAGCTTGTTTAATAAATAGGCGGTAGGCCCACTTTTTCAAGGCTTGGCCTATAAGTCTACATTCTTGCCTATATTGTACTAGGGCTGGCAATATGGGCTAGCCCGTCCCGGCCCGCCCCGCCCCGCCACTAGCCCGCCTAAAATGGGCTGGCCCGCCCCGGCCCGTTTTGACAAAATGGGTTGAATTGAAACTAGACCTGACCTAAAATAAAAATTTTATATATAAAAATAAAAAAATTAAATACAAAAAATTAAATTCTGCATAAAACACATAAAAAAATCTGCATTAAAGCATACAAAAATCTGCATAAAATTTTAATGTGCTTATGAAACCAAGAAGATTAGTGTTTAATAATATACATATAAATATGCAACTTTCAATCCAAAAATAATAATAAAAAATAAAATCATATCAATGTAAAACAGAGTAACAAAACAAGTAACAAAGTGTTGTATGAGCAGTCTACAACAATTCGAAAAAGCCACTTGCATGCAGAGAAATCTAAAGCACGGAGCTACATAAAAGAAAGAAAAAAGGGGCTTGGTGGGCTAGCCCGCCCTGTGACGGGCCGAGCCCAGCGGGCTGACGGGTTTGGCGGGGCGGGTTTGGTGGGCTGGTGGGTTGAAAAACTCAACCCAGCCCGCCCTACTTGGCGGGCGGGGCGGGCCAGCCCGGCGGGCTCAGCCCATTTTGCCAGCCCTATATTGTACTATTTATTTTAAGTAAAATAAAATAAGTATGGCTTGAAGAAAAAATAAATGGTATAAATTTAATCAACTAAAATTCTTTTATAATTTAATTATATTCGATTAAATTTTAATAGAAATCTGACTTTATTTCTTATGTAGGAGGAACCAATATGTCAGCATAATATATTGTCTATATGAATATATCAAAAGGTTTTTGGGAGAGGTTATATTTACTATTTTTTTCTTACTCTCTTTTACTACCAAATCTTAACCCCTGATTTCTGCTAATCTAACGGTTATAATTTATTGGGTCACACTTATTAATTAATTATTAATTCCCAATAAATTATAACTACTAAATTTATGGAAATCAACGGTTAGGATTTGGTAGTAAGAAAAAAATGTAGTAAGTATAATCCCCCCCCAAGGTTTTTTGTTTCTTAATCTTATTTTCTTTCTTTCTATTCTTTAATCTTGTTTTTGTTTTCTACATTTACAAATTGTTTGCCAACTTACATAACATTGGAATTGTAAATGCAGATTGTAATAAGTTGTTGTGATTTATGTTCTGTTTGGACGTTGAAATTGTGGTTTTTGTTTAGTAACATAATTTGAGTTTTTTTTGTGAAGTTGATTCTTGGAAGTTAAAATTAACACGCTAACAGGCCGGATCATTTGTTTTTTTATAAATGGGCCAGGCCTGACTAACACGCCAGGTCAAATTGGAATTTTTTATCTTAGGCTCAGACTTGTCGGGACAAGGCTCGGCCCAACGCAGCCTACTTTCACCCCTAATCAGTTCGATACACATTTGTATTCTCTATAGATGCTTAAACTTGTATTATGCTTCTTAGATCTCGCTCATCAAAAGCAAGGTAACTCCTCCTGGTAATGTTGAATGGTTGATCATTATTTCTAACCTTTATTATTTTTTATTTTTATCTGCAGAGCTCTGCTCTTGGATTTTTACTTGCTCAGAAGCACTTTACAAATCCCCTTGTAGCTGTTCCTTCTGCTGTTAGTGTTGTCTGCATGGCGGTAAATAGGATATTTTCCTGCTCTAAGATTGTTTCGTTTTGTTAATTTCTTGTTAAAGGATTTAGGAATCTATCAATGACTAGTTTTCACTGTTGTCATGCAGCTTGGGGGGAGTGCTCTTGCTGTGTATTGGAGGAATAGACCAATTCCCATTGATGACAAAGATGACTTCATGGAGTGAAAATCATGGCCTACCTTCTATTGCATTTCATGCCCTATAAATAATTCTTTTCTCCTCATCTTTTGTGGGACGTTGGTTTCTGTATTAGTTGATAAAGAAGTTTTGATTCTTGAATGCATGTAGTAGTCTTCGCAACATGTTAGAACTTTTAAGAATTTAGGATGAGCTTTCAACAATTTAAAATGGAGAGTGGCAACAAATATGCCAGTAGGAATGTTTGTAATATTTTTTTGGGGTTAATGTTCCTTTTCCCCATTGCATTTAGAATCTAAAAGATGGACAGATTTTCAGGTAATGGCAAGCAAATGTTCACCCATATGCAGTGTGGACATTATGATTAATTTAAGCGTGTTTGCTCTCCCTGGGCTGTCTGTTTTTTTAGGCAGTATTTATATCATAATTTTCATTTGTTAAAGGGAAAAATGTTTATCCTTTTAAATGACACAACTTACATTCTTTCACTCTCACAAAAAGGTGAGATTCATATCTTTATTTTTTTGTCAACTCTTTTTCCTATTTTATCTATCTCTTTCTCTCTTTTATAATGATATAATTTTACATATTTTAAAATTATACACACTTTTCCCTTTGTTAAATCATTCATAAATTCTTATCAGAAATGATAACATGAGGTTACATACATGATACAGATTCAAGCCTCTGACTAAGTTGTGAGGCTATGTGATTCTGGATTGTGTTTTTTCTATTTTTTTAATCGCAATTCGCACATGTGATTTTGATGTTGGAAGTAATTTCGACGTAAAAGCCTAAATTTTGTCAGAATTCAGCTTTTTTTATATATATAAAGGTAGAGAAACTTTTAAATTAAAAGTTTCTTGTAAATTATTTAATAACTTCTACTACTAACCTTGATAGCTGACGTGCCAAATTTATCTATTATTTGGAATAATCCGCAGTACAAAAATACTGTGTTTGGGAGATTAGGTGTGTTTGGATTGATTTATTTAGGGGTAACAGAAAATTAATTAAAAGATTTCTGATAAAGGCTTGTAAAGAAGAAAATAATTATTTCTTAAAACTACGTTATTTTCAAACATGTGCTCAGTTCTTTCTTTCAAGTGTATATATATTTATAGAATAAAGTGTAAGTAATAAAGTGTGTGACAATATCATCTGTCAACCATCCTTAATGTGTAGATGTCATCGGTTTAGTCTCTGGAATAGGGGAAGTTCGTGAGCATATTATCTCCGGTAGGAAGACAAAAATGGTTGTCGTGGAGCTTGATAACCTCAGGTACTATTGGTTATTTGTTATGTGTTATGTCATTTGATGTAAAATTCTATTTCGTGATTTGTTGCAAAAACTGTGCAAGTAGGGGTCACAAGCTCGAGTGCACTCTCTGGGAGGACTACGTGGACCAGGTGCAACAATTTATGGGGAGTAATCAGTCTCCTCAAAACGTGATGATAGTTCAGCTTGCTTGAATAAAGGGGGGGTGAGTTCACATAAATATTTGATTATGATTTCATAATGGAATGTTTTAGTTTATTTCCCTCCTTATGGTTTTGAAATTAATAATAAATTTTAAAGGAAAAATCAGAATAACAAATACAAAGTATATGACGAGGATAATTATCGATCCCAGTGTACCAGAGATTGTCGACTTCAAAAAAAGGTGCGAGCTGTTGTTATTCCATTATTCTGCTCTCTTTTTTATTATTTATCGCTGATTATTTGTAATGTTGCTATTTTTTAGGCTTTCGTCTGATGTCATTGATAGCGGTTACACGTTGTCTCAGTTATCAAGTCATTCCTCATATTCTTTTGAGAATGATTTCCTGAAAGAGACGGAAAGGAAGTGTATCAGTGGTGTTAAGAATTGCAGTGAGGTTACTACTTGCATTACTTATGGAACCATAAAATCGATTGAGAGCAAATATAATTGGTGGTACAAGTACTGTAATAAATGTCCATATTCTGTTTGTGAAGATTTCGAGAAATGGTATTGTAAAAACTGCCAAAAATATTATTTGGATGATTATTATCCAAAGATTTTATATCTTTTTTTGTTGTTGTTGTTATTAGATCGTTCGTTTTATTTATAAATAACACAATCGGTGGTCATGTGTTGCAGATTTTGTGTGCAGTTGAGAGTTGTGGATCACTATGATGCACGGACACGGACACGGACACGGGATACGACACGACACGCCGACACGTTAATTCTAAAAAATGTCATATTTTGACACGTTGGGACACGTTTTGATATTAAATAAATTTTTAATATATATAATATAATTTATATTTAATACATATAAGAGTCCATAATAAGTCATATAACCAATCAAATATTTAAATTTCATAACATAAATATAAATATAAATAATTTTTTGTATTTTGTTAATTTTTCATGTCAAATTTCATAACAGAAAAAATTAATTTATAAATAATTTCTTTTATATTTAGTTAACAAAATAAAATTAAGATTGTTTATCAAAAAAAAAAGTGTCCGAGCGTGTCCTAACGTTGACCGCGTGTTCGAAAAAGTTGACTGCGTGTCGGAAAAATGTGTCGGAACGTGTCGGAGAGTTGACCGCGTGTCCCCAAATGTTGACTGCATGTCGGACGCGTGTCCGAGCGTGTCCGACACGCAAATTTTCTAAAATGAAGCGTGTCGGTGCTTTCTAGGTGGATGACACTGATTCTGCATCTTTTATTCTGTTTGATAGAGATTGTGTCGCTTTGTTGGGCATGAGTGCTGCAGATTTACATGAGCAACATTTCAAAAGGGTTTGTGTTCTTATTCCACTCATTTTTTTATTCATTTAAAGTTCTTATCAAAATTTCATTAATATTTTTTTGCAGGTGCGGATTTGGAGCATTATCCTGAGGAACTTAATGTTCTTATTGATAAATTCATGTTGTTTAAAGTGAATGTGAAAAAAAAAATGATTTGGACTCATACAGTGAACCTAAGTATCAGATTTCTAAAGTATGTATAAGCAAACCTGTAATGACATCCTTCCCTAAGACTGTTGTGGATACGAGTGTGAGTTATTTTTTTATTAACATTATTATTTCTATTTAGGTTTTGCTGTTCTCATTCTGCTTTTCAATGGATTTGATTTTTTTCAAAATATTTGTTTTAAATGCAGGATGAGGGATTCTTTGACCTTGCGACAGCGTCGTTGCATCAACAGAACCGGAAAGAGCTACGGTATCTCGAAATTATTGCTTATGAATTAATCAAAAAAAATTTGCTTGCATTTTAAATCAAGTTATGTATCCAAGTAAAATTCCTAGAAAATTATATGTACCAAAAAAAGAAAATAATCCTAGAAAATAATATCGAAGCATCTGACCAATTGATTCTGTGCTGATGTAAGCGAGCCCAAACCATCAGTACCAAACATATGCATTGACTTTGAAGAAGGAACATTCTGTTGGAGAGTTGGCATAGTCATCTCATCTCCTGCTGCATGGGAAGATGGTGTTGAAGGTGAACCAGTAGATGGTCCTGTGGTGTTTGCAGTTCCAGGGCTATTGGCAGGACCTGAAGATGATGCTAGCTTTCGCTTTTTCGCAATTTGACATTCGGAAGCCTTAAATTAACACACACTAAAACTGATTAGAAAACCTATATATGCATTAGACACATCGCAGCCAATAAATATTGCTCACAGGAAGCAGAGTGAAAACCTGGTCATTTCTTGGTAAGCTGCTAGAACCAAATTCTTCTTGCTGCTGGAGACTCTCAGGCTGTTGGCTTGAACCAGTACGCTGTGTTGAATATTGTTGGAGTTGCTGACTACTCTTTTGAACTTGTTGCTTCAAAAGACAATTTAATAACATATAATGAATAATTTGGGGAAGCTAAAAGGCAACAATTTCTGATGGAATACATTCAAAGTGGTGAAAATTTGAATCCATTTCAGGTACAGTTGTAGGTGATACCTTAAGGGACATATCTGAGTCTGGATGAGGCAACATAGGTGAACCAATATGTGCAGGTGTTCCAACATTAGGAATTAAATCACCAACAGAATTTAATTGGCCATCTTTCCCAAGACCCATCTTTTGATTAAGAAGCACTCCAAATCTTCTGCTCTCAAAATCACTGACAGATGGAGAAACTAGATTCTGTTGTGTCTGAAGCATAAGTTGATTGAAAGACTGTGGAGATTGCATCAAATTATTTTGCGGGAGAAGTCCTGAACAAAGTTGATCCAGTCCCTACAATAATTGAGATATGATCAGAAAATTGATGCACCTAAGTTATCTAGATGAATATAAGAAAAATGAAGAGAAAGATAGCCCAATATTCTTGTAATCTTGTTATTTCCTTAAAGATGAAATTTAAAGCAAAATGAATTAATAAACTAAAATATCCATATCACACCCAATTTTGGTAATTTCCGTTTCACATAAAACTTCTGGCCAACAACATGGTTCTACACAGGCCAAAGAGAGAGGCTTCCCTAAACATTAAACCAGATAGATGCTATATCTGACAGGTAATGTCCCATTGGTTCTACGAGGAAGTTCACTTCACTAGTGCATACCATTTTCTAAGGAAAGTGCCCAAAATTCAACCTTAAAATGTGCAGAAAAAGATAGTAAACATTCTTACGTTGAACAGACAATGTTATCCATCAAGTGTGCTACATAAATTATGTAGTCCAATAAAGTTTGTAACATTGCACCACTAAATGCTATTTTCCCTAAGAAAGATATAACAGGGGAAAAATCACACCAATCAACATATAAACAACATCACAATTTTCTTAGGGAGAAATTACGTAAAGTCTTACAGCTAAAGGCCATCCTTTCAGAGTCGAATTGCTACCACCTTGATTTGAACCTGAGATGAGAATAATTGTCAACCAAAAATCAAATGAAATTACTAAAATGATACCATTACAATATACCAAAGATCCAAGAGATATCATTACTGAGGTGGCATCTAAAGCAACTATGCACCAAAGCATGGGATGCTAAATATTTCAAGAGTCGAAAGCAAGGAATAAAATATTAAAGTTGAGGTATTCATTCCAATAGCTCAAAAGAGCTTAGAAAAAGATGGACTTTTTGGATTGATTTTGATTCTTTGAATTATCTTCTGTGTCGATGGAAACATGTCCCTTAAAAAGGGAAGGAAAACATGTTCCTAGTAATGAGAATTATATAAAACCATCATTATATTTTTATTATTATGGTGACTTTTAAGTTAGAAAACAACACCATGCCACTAGATAAGTAAAGTTCCTAAAAGATAAGCCTATTTGATTTTGCTGTACAATTTTATGGTACAAGAACCACATGTGAGAAGATAATTGACTTTAGACTTTGGACAGATACAACTTTTAGTTTGCTTAATAACTTCTACTTCTAATAATAACCATTTGATCATATTATGTCAAAAACCATATCACCCAAAAGCTTAAGATGCCAGTAAAAAAAAAGAGAATAATTATCAATGGTTTTCAAAAAAAAAAAAAAAAGAGAGAGAGAATAATTATCAACTATATAATCTTCATAAAGAGAAGTCCCTAAACTATATTTTAATTGCGTAAAGTGAATCTGACAATTTTTGGGAGGGAGGAATAAACTTTTAAATCAGATTACATAAGGATAACAAGGAGAAGGTGCAGTCACAGACACTGTTAGCTGAGAAAAGTAAGGAGATGAAAACTGGAGACATGAGAAGTAAATTACAGATCTGAAGACACTTATTCTAATCATTCAACTGCCTCAGGCCTCAGCCATTGAAAGCTATGAATCATGACCAAAGTTCTGACAAGTAGTTTCAACAAATTCTAGAAACAATTTAAATTATTCAAAGATAAATATTTTTTAATTCTACAACGGGGATGCATTGTAATATTTTGCATGTCTTCAGTAGCCAAACACAATTTATATTCTTGTGAAAGCAAAGCACAGTTCCAATGTAACTCTTTATGAACACAGATATTATGTACAATGATTTTCAGGCAAAAAGGAATAAATTCAATAACTTACACTTCCCAAAATGGGAGTGAAAACTGGATGAAAATTAAAAATATTGAAGCAAATTAACAAAGAATGAATATCTTCAAAGATCCCTTATTGAACTTACCAAGTCTATATTGAAACACTAACAAGAAAGAGTAAACTTGGGAACAATAAGTTTAATTTGAAACAACAAAACCAGTACCATGAACACCGATAAAGGATCCTTGAGGAACAACAGCTTGAGAGCTCATCATTGCATTCATATCCTGTTTCAGGACACAAGACCAGTAAATACAAAATATTATAAGTTTAAAATGGCAGCCGCACAAATGTCAAGACAAAAATGTTGTTCATTATTACTTGTGTACACCCTGGAAGTTGCTGATTCTGATTTTGAATTTGTTGAAGATTCCCCTGTAAAATGCTAGGTGCACTGAGCAATGTTTGTCTGCAAACAGAATTTGACATTTTGCAAATTCAGCCCAAAGTGACAGAAGCATCAAGAACAAGATGACATGAAGAATAAATATTCTCAAAGACAAATGATTGGTAGGCACCCCGTAGAATGTCCACCAGTTGTTGTTGCTGCTGCATTCAACAAAAAGGTATGATTTGGGTCCAAAAGCTGACCAACATTACCATCAACCTTCTGCATAAGAAACAGTATAAACAATGCGATATTAATCATACAATAACAACAGTGACCTTATTATAATCTCAAACAGACTTAATACCTTGATGGCCGCATGATCTAAAACATTTCTTTGGAGTGGAAGCTTCAACCTGTCCTCATACATTTTTGTTGCCATAGCATTAGATGTTGCCTCGTTCTGCCTCATCGAAGGGTCATTGCTAATAGGACTGCTAGCACTCCCACTAACAAGTTGAGTTCCACTCCTATGTTGCTGCTGTTGAGCATGCTTCTGCAATGAGTACTGGATTTGCATTTGTTGATTCTGATATGGACTCTGATGCTCTTGCTCTTGTCGCTTCCGCATTTCTCGATCCTTACTTTGTTGGCTCTGTCATTTTCAAATTTATTTTGAGCTAATTTATGATCTATGGACTATACTAGGTACTAAACAAATAGAAATAAGGGCAAGGCACAGATATTGAAACAAAACTTAGTTAGCATAGCATCTAGTATTGATTTTGACAGCGACTAGTAACTTAAGATGACAGATGTCAAAGATTTAAATCTTAATCATCTTAAAACCACAGAAAATAGTAATACATTGTAATGATAATAATGCCCTAGTAAATAATTATGCTAAACCATGGACTGTTACACCAAAATTGACATACGCACACACACACACACACACATATATATATATGATTATTCAGATTATTAAAAAAACTAAATAGGCATAATGTATAAAAAGAAGGAGTCATTTACCAATACTAGAAGCAGGGAGGTAACAACGGATACAAAAAGTACACAGAAAACAAAGAACAAAGAAAGATGCCAAGGAATTAATCCCAGGAAAAGAAAGAAAAAGATGCGGTTAAGGTCAACTTTTTTTTAAGTTTACAAAACAAAAAACAAAAACACACCTTATTGTAAAATGTTGCTGCTTCTGAACGCTTCTCATCTGTCCTAGCAATATGTATGTCCCAGAAGACAGACCACCACTCAAAGAGAAAACCACTGGGTGCGTCAATAACTGGAGCATATGGCCAAAAGTAAAAGTCAAATTCAATCAAATTAGAAGAGCATTTGCATATACCAATTTTCATTTCCCATAGAATGCTAATATTATTATCTTACCAACAGGATCCGTTGAAACATTTCCTTCAGCCTGAAATGCTTTTGCAGAAGCATGTAATTGTCTCTTCGTGAGATAATCGTAGATATACGCATCTAACCTGTTCCCCAATCCCAAAAAAGGATAGAGAGTGCCAAATAGAAATGGTGATAAAAGTATAATAAATAATCAAAGTGGTAGCAAGTTAACAACTAGCAAACTGAATGGGGATGGTGCAGATACAAATCCGAGCTAAATGATGTTGAGCGTAACAAATGCAAAAGATTCATCCAACAAAACATTCTACTGAACTAATTAAGGAGCATTTTTCAAAGTAAGATAACAGAAACAACAACCAAATTTTATGATTGCTGGTAAAAACACAAGGGAGAAGACATCATGCATAGTTGATAGCTATAAGACGAGTATTAAAACAGGCTGTAGGCCTAAGAGCGTATAAATATACATATAAAATACTCCAAGCTAAAAATAACCAAAAGAAAAACCAAAGCTTGGAAATGAGGTACAGAGGCTAGTCAAAGGAGAGACGCAAAAGTAGATAATGCATAAACCACGCAACACAAGCAACTACAACAACTGCTGAAGGGGGTGCAAGAAAAGCCAAAAGCTTTACATCATCATCATCATCATCACATCATATTGAAACAAAAACCCTAAACCAAAGCATCAGGGAAAAAAGCAGGCACAACATCCACAACAAAAGAAAGTGAACAAAACCAAGAAGAGAGAAAAATAAGTTACCATAAGAAGGAACAATGGAAGGTTCAAAAGCACATAGAACACAAGGCGGCAAATTCAAAAGTGTAAGAGGGTACCGTACATTTCACCAGCATCCCAGTTGAGGTGAGACATTTTTTGAACTCTAGAGGGTGAAAAAATTTGATCTTGGCGATACCCAGCGTAGAAACTGTGTCACTCTATAGCTATGGTGACCCGCTACACAAGGAAACAAAGACAATGTTGCATAGATTTTTTTGAAACAAAATCAATAGAGTCAAATATTAAAATAACAAATAATAACGGGCTGTGCTCTTAAAACATATAAAATTAGGGCTTTATTTATCTGATGCTATAGGAGAGATGTTATCTTATGTTATGAGATAAATTAATTAGGGTCCATCAATTTTTTAAAATGAAAAAGAAAAAAATAAGGGGCATCTTTTTATGTCAGTGTGACATGAGACAACAACGAACCTATTTCGGTAAAAAATTCGATATCTTGAATTACAGAACTCCAAATCATAAACTAAGACTATAATTTCCATAATTTCCCTTATGGTGAGGCAGATTGGTTAGGGTTAGGGTTAGGGTTAGGGTTAGGGTTAGGGTTAGGGTTAGTGTAACACATACAAGGGTAACACATACAAATTGATAAAATTATTCGGTCTAAATGCAATAATATAAACGAAATTACAATGAATTGATAAATTTACAAATGAGGGATGGATATATAGAATCAAATCAATGAAACGAAAATTTTTTTACCTTAAATCGATTGCAATCGGTGGAAGACAGAGAGGATCACACACTGATGATCAGAAACCACAACAATATGTGCAAGATTCGACCTTCAAATCGCACCTAATATGCCTCTCAAAGCAGCTCTACTCGGGTACCCTTTGTGGGTTTTGCCGAATGGGGCTGCTGGCCTTTATAAAATGCAATCTGGTCGACACTTACCCGGGTACACACTTATGTACCCGGGTAAGTAATGCAAAGTGTGCCCAGTTTTGAAGAACTCTACCCGGGTACACACCTATCTACCCGGGTAGGTAAGAAATTTCAAAATCTACCCGGGTAAGTGAGTGTGTACCGGGTAGGAAGTGTGGTCAACGGTCAAACAGGGACAGATTGGTGTTATGTTTGTGGGAGAGGTTAAATTTTCGTATTAGTTTAAAATGAGGGTCAAATTGGTAATTATTTATTAAATAAGGGCCATAAGGGTCAAAAAACCGAGAAACTAAGAAGATTTTTTTTAATTTAAATATTAAATAAAAAGTAACAGTTTTAACTAAAATTCTTTAAAAGAATAAATATTTTTTTCATAAGAATATGGGTTTATCATCTATCATGTAACACGACATTATAAAATTTCTTACACACATAATATTTTATGGGGCCCGCAGCCCAAGTCTCCTTGGAAGGGGAATATCTTGAGTTACAGAGCTCCAAATCATAACATAAGACTATAATTTCCCTTATGTTAATACTGCAGTTACGTAACAAAAATAAATTAAGGTGGGAGAAACTAAGAAGATTTTTTTTTAATTTAAATATTAAATAAAAAGTAACAGTTTTAACTAAAATTCTTTAAAAGAATAAATATTTTTTTCATAAGAATATGGGTTTATCATCTATCATGTAACACGACCTTATAAAATTTCTTACACACATAATATTTTGTGGGGCCCGCAGCAAAAAAAAATAAAAAATTTCGGCACGCAAAATAAATCTCTATAACACAACACAATCATTTTTCCTATAACATAACTTTTATAAAACCCTAATAATATATAGTAATGTATTTACTTTTGAGTTTAATATTTTATTATATTGTAGGGGATAAAATCATTTTTTATATATACATAAAAATATGTGGGACTCAGGGATCTTTGATCCTTCGAGTCAGTATCAAAATAAAACCCTTATCCAATGACTACCAAATTTTACAGGGTTGTAGCCCTATGTTTTAGCTACTCATAGGTCCAAACGGCACTTGATTTGGAACTCTGTAACTGAAGATATCGAATTTTTACCGAAACAAGTTCGTTGTTGTCTCATCTCACACTCACATAAAAAGATGTTTTTTTTTTCGTTTTTCATTTTAAAAAATTGGTGGACCCCAGTTAATTTATCTCATAACATAAGATAACATCTCTCCTATAGCATGAGAGAAATAAAGACCTAATTTTATATGTTTTAAGAGCACTACCCGTTATTATTTGTTATTTTAATATTTGACTCTATTGATTTTGTTTCAAAAAAATCTATGCAACATTGTCTTTGTTTCCTTGTGTAGCGGGTCACCATAGCCATAGAGTGACACAGTTTCTACGCTGGGCATCGCCAAGATCAGATTTTTTCACCCTCTAGAGTTCAAAAAATGTCTCACCTCAACTGGGATGCTGGTGAAATGTACGGTACCCTCTTACACTTTTGAATTTGCCGCCTTGTGTTCTATGTGCTTTTGAACCTTCCATTGTTCCTTCTTATGGTGACTTATTTTTCTCTCTTCTTGGTTTTGTTCACTTTCTTTTGTTGTGGATGCTGTGCCTGCTTCTTCCCCTGATGCTTTGGTTTAGGGTTTTTGTTTCAATATGATGTGATGATGATGATGATGATGATGATGTAAAGCTTTTGGCTTTTCTTGCACCCCTTCAGCAGTTGTCTGTTCATAGTTGCTTGTGTTGCTTGTTGTTTACCTTCCTTTTCTTTTATAATCACCACTTCCACGTTTAGCATTTAAAATTTGAGCAACTTTGTGAGTGGCTATAGCCCATAATTATTTATGGAATTGATATGAATTCCTGGTTGTATCAATCTGAAAACTAGGGTATGATCATAAATGATTGAAAGTAGAGGAAATAGGTCAAAGATAGAGGGGATTGAGTGCCTCCTATTGCTGGAACTTGTCAATAAATCAACCTGGATTTGGTTCCTTACCTCTCTATCTATTTCTATGCATGCTGTTTGATAGCCAGAAAAAAATTCCTTTATCCTTACATATTTGGAATCTTTCAAGATTATAACTTCTTAATATAGCATCAGTTGTGCAATAATTCCTGTGATTAACCATTTTTTTTTTTGTCTAATTTTACTTTCATCAGTATGCGTGCTATTATTACATGATCATTTCTTTTATTTTTATCATATAATTATTGAATTTTGATTATACTTTGCAGCCTAGTCATTCTCTTCGAACATTCACAGGACATTCAACAACTGTCATGTCACTAGATTTTCACCCTAGTAAAGACGACCTTATTTGCTCTTGTGACAATAATGAGATAAGATATTGGAGCATAAAAAATGGTTGTTGTATTGGGGTTCACAAGGTTTGCAATCTCCAACATTAATTGTGAAGCAGATCCCAAAGTATTGTTATAATTTGATTTCAACCTTATTTGGGAAAGCTTCTTGCTGCTCCTGTTGATAAACTCATATCCATTCTTGATGTAGAAATCCCGATTTGCAGACTTAAATTACAGTTCAGCAGTGAATTTTGTGTTTGTAATACCCTTATTTACATGTATAACCAACATTACATTTTAATTTCTGGTCTATTTGTGAATTTGCTTAAGTTTTAATTGACCACAATTCCACAAACGATGCTAGAGCTTTCTTCTTGATAATGTTAAGACTTCCAACTTTGCTTTGGAGAACATTATTATTCACATATACATTCTGCAGTATTAGATTATTTTGCTATTTACCTCAAAAAAGTACTTGTATCGACAGTTGATGTTGTTTTACTCAGCATTAATGTGCCTGAACAGTTAATAGACACTTCCAGCATCAAAGTTCTATTAAAATGCCACCTTTCTCTTATCTCTCATTCTTCCCCCTCCTTGATTATTTATCAATATCGTTCTGGTGCTTGATTTTAGGGCCATAATAACCATGTCCATTCTGTGTGCTGGGATTCTTGTGGAAAATATTTGGCATCTCTAAGTGATGATCTGGTTAGAGTGTGGACAGTTGGATCTGGAAGCAAAGGGGAATGGATTCACGAGTTGAAATCATCTAAGAACAAATTCAACACGTGCTTTCTATCCTTTGCTCGTCATTGGCTGCCATGAGGTAACTTATCTTTTGTCATACAAGTTATTATATATATTTCGTTTACAATTTCTTACGAACATATCTTAACCGTTGATTTCCGTAGTTAAAATTTTTGCAAATCAAATTTATTAATTAATTATTAATTCACAATAAATGATAACCGTTGATGGGCAGAAATTAACGGTTAAGATATGGTTGTAAGAAGTTGTAAATGAAAATAAGTTGTAAGTATAACCTTCCCCTATAGAAGAATATAACTCTTCTCCAATAAGCACCATCTTCCTTCTTCTTCTTCTTCTTTTTCTTTTTTTATAACTGGGAGTTTAGTTTTTGATATGGAATAACATTGGCATTTCAGACTCTTGAGCTGTGGGACTACGGAGAGAACAAAGACAATGACTGTGCATGCACATGACAACCTTATATCTTCCTTGGGAATAAATCTTTGGTACTACTGATGTACCTAGATTCAGTACATCTCATCAATCAGAGTAGTACACATCAGAGGAGAGAGAAAATTTTGGCAGAAAAGAAAAATAGAATTTTAGCTGACACGTAATATTTTCATTGATGAGATGTACTGAATCTTTACTACAGCAGTAGTACCAAATATTTATTCTTTCCTTGGCGGTATCAAATGTTACTGGCTTGGTGGCTTCGGCTAGCCATGACAAGTGTGTCAAGATCTGGAATTCCTAGCATACATAGGTTTTTTTTTAATAGTCAAAGTATTTTTGTAATTATAATTTATTGCAGGGTTATAATAGTTTTTTTCATTATAATCTTTTAAGTTTTTTAACCAAAAATAACATCATTTTGAGAGTAAATATAGATAATTTATCTTAGAAAACTTATATATACATTTTTTTGGGTGAAAACTTATTATACATACATATGATTCTGTTCAAACACTAAATTCCCGAAAACCAACATTTTATTGAGTAATTGAAAACCTTAAATTATTTGTTTTACAAGAGGACCCTGAAAACACTGAAATATCATATCATTCACTTTGAGGATATTACTCCGTTCCTATTCTTATTATTCTTAATAAGCTCAAGTGCATTCTTAAAATGCATTGATTTGGCACCAAGGTATTCTTTCCAAGTCACTGGGGAAAAGAGTGGTGGATGATCATGATCGGTCAACGGTGATATCTTCACATCTTTTGGTGGGCCATAGAAGTATGCAACTGAGATTCGATGACGTGTCTTGTTTACCACCGCTCGATGAAGAGGGCTTTTGAATTGGCCATTGGAGAGTATGTGCATCAAGTCACCAACATTGACCACAAGTGCACCGGGAATGGGCTGCACCGTCATCCACCCAATGCCATCTCCATGGACTTGTAAACCATTGCAAGTGCTTTGGTACACAACCGTCACAACTGATGAGTCAGTGTGTGGGCCTAAGCCCATGGCTTGCTCTGGCTCTGGACAAGCTGGGTATGAGTTCAGTTGAAGAAGACTTTGGGCTTCGTTACATCCCGTTTTGGGCTTCAACCACTCGACATCTTCTGAGGCTAAGCCCAGTGATCCAAGCATCAGCTCCACCAACATTTCAGTCGATTTCTTCATCTCTTTCTGGTACTCCTCCATTACAGTACTGCACCAAAAATATATATCACACTCCTCAATTTCTAAATGCATTAAAAACAAAATATAAATAAGAAAAGAAAAGAAAAACTTCAACTTAACATAACAAACTATTCCCAACACTTTTTTTTTAATTAAGTTGATTGATTTGTTGTGTGGCATCATAAAATATCTAATAAAATATATGGCATCCTATTCTATCTCAGTGTATTTCATTCATTTCCATTCTACCTCTCATTATATATCCAAGCAAAACATAATCTAATCAACATTATGTTTTACTATTATGCTTAAAAAAAATTAAGGGGTTTATGTCCGCACTTGCGGACAGAGGCGCTCAAGCAGTTCGCCATTGTGTGTGTATGTCCGCACTTGCAGAGGTGCTCAAGCAATTCCCCATTATATATATATATATATATATATATATATATATATATATATATATATGTTTGAGGTTCCAAACTAAATATATATATATATATATATATATATATATATATATATATATATATATATATATATATAGCAAAATGCTATGATGCAGACGGACACGTTAATTCTAAAAAATGTCATATTTCGACAAATTTTGCAAATAAAATTTTTAATATATATAATATAATTTATATTTAATATATATAAGAGTTCATAATAAGTCATATAATCAATCAAATATTTAAATTTCATAACATAAATATAAATATAAGTAATTTTTCATACTTTGTTAATTTTTCATGTCAAACTTCATAATAGAGAAAAAATCAATTTATACATTATTTCTTTTATATTTACTTAACAAAATAAAATTAAGATTGTTTATAAGAAAAAATAAAAAATTTAAGATTTAAAAAAAAAAACTTGTTCCAGCATGTCCGAGCGTTGACCACGTGTCCTAAAAAGTTGACTGCGTGTCGGAACGTGTCGGAGAGTTGACCGCGTGTCCCCAAATGTTGACCACGTGTCCGAGCGTGTCGGACGCGTGTCCGAGCGTGTCGGACGCGTGTCCGAGCGTGTCGGACGCGTGTCCGACACGTAAATTTTAAAAAACTTAACGTGTCCATGCATTCTAGGCAAAATGTCAAAGATCCTCCTTCATATATCTTATTATCAATCTTTAATTTCCAAACTAAATAAAAAGGCAGAAGATAAAGGCTAAAGACGGAGGTAATGACAAATGCAATGCAGGCTTTTATATGGGCCTATGTCTATTTGCGGTGTGGTCCAATAACTAAGGCAGGGCTAAGCTACGTGAATAAAGATGCATGGCGGTGCATGTTTGAAAATTGAACACGTTATGGTTGGTGCAAGCACGCGTAACGCCCCTTCTCATCTCAGCCACCACTCAGAGAACGAAACGTTGCAGACATGCAAAGAATCCCTTAACATCTCATCCCATCAGATACAAACGAAGCTCCATCAGTTATCTACGACTATCTTTTTGGCTCTTAATAGATTTATACAAGCATGCTCTATGATATATTCAAATAATTAAAATTATAATGCATGATATAATGTATAATATATATTATATAAAAAAAAAACATAGGATGATTCATGCGGCATACCAGAAATTAGTTTGCTCGTTGGGTTGATGTGGCCAAAGTTGGGTGGCATGTTCCGCCGGAGACCCCACCATTGTGAAACCTTCAGTCCACATGAGCTTTGGAAAGAAACTTGAAATTTGAGGCAGACCGTAGCCCGTGATGCCGTCCGGTGACCGGAGAGCGCAGAGTTTCCGGTGAGTTGGTAAGGAAAATAATCTATGAGTTTGAAGTTCAACTTCATTCAGGAGGTTCAAGGGAACGCCATGGTTGATGACTTGGAACACACCCCATTTCTCACACGCGTCTCGTATGAGCGATTTTGCATTTGGGTCAGTGAGGTTTATGATGGGCATGGATCCGAATGTTTGTGGTTCGGCAACCGTGTCCTCGTTGGGTAGTGTCCATTCATGGGAATTGGGTATGGTGTGTGCATTCTTGAAGTCCAGTGGAATGTTGTTCTTGAAGGAGTTTGGGATTGAATTCATTCTTAAAAAGCATATACTAAAAAGTGATCCCCTATGTCTTGCAGTTATCTATATATTTATATAAGATATTGGGCTTTGCGAAGGTAGTAAGATAGAGTGAATAGTTACAATAGAATTAATTAATGATGACAGTTAAAAAAATAATCATTAATGGGTTTTATAAGAGTTATGTTGTAGGGAAAGTGATTTTGTTATGATATAGATATTCGTTTTCCGTGCCGGAATATATTTTTATTTTTTTGTTGTGGGCCCACAAAATGTTGTGTGTAATAAACATTTTTTGGTCATGTTAAATAATAGATGATAAATCCATTATTAATTACAAGAAGGTGTATTAATTACATGAAATTAATTAAATTAAAGAACCTGACCAGCACTAAACGAGTTATTTATATTTTTTAAAAGAGATGCGTTCGTTCTATAATTGTTAGGGATTTTTGTTAGAATATAATTTTTTTTATGTTTGAGAATCATGATTATCAAAAATAAGTTGGGAAAATAAATTTTATGAAAATATTATCAAGAATGTTGGCTCAAATTTTCTTATTCTATGTTTGATTGATTGTCAATTAAAAAAATAGAGGATAATTTTAAAAACTACAGTGCTAATACTAGTGGTGCCATCACCCCACTATTGGAGCAAGAAGAAAATATTGCTGGAACAATTCGCGCGGGATGAAAAATTGCTTAGTGCTAGTGGAGCCATCATCGCTTTAGTGGCGCGGAGACCAATATTTTTCGCCTCTCGAAAATCCAACAATACACCCCCGGTAGTAATCTTGGATAATGTTTTGCCTTAAAAAATATTCACAGATTAAAATGTTGTGAAAATTAGATTTTTGACAAACAAAAAAATTCACAATCCTTACATCAAACTGCGTAAATAAGATTCTCAATGTTATTTTTTTGAAAATCTAAAAAGTCTTTATACCAAACATGCATGTAGAATCAACCATACGCAATAGATTCATGCATCATAATTAGGCCGACAAAACAGGCTCAGCTCGACGGGCCAACCTGTCCCACCCGCCAAACGGGACGGGATGAGCTTGTTTTTTAACAGGTTGATGATGGACATAAACGGGTCAGTGTAAAATAGGTTCGGACTGGCAGGCCAACTTGTCCAACCCACCAAACGGGGTGGACCTGCCCAAATTTTTCAGTGCCCTTTTAAAAAGGGGATGGGATTGACTGATTCATTTTTTTTATGGATTAATAAAACTAGGGGTGGCAATTTGGGTTAGCCCGCCCCAATCTGCCTCGCCCCGCCACCAACCCGCCAAAAACGGGGCGGGGCGGGTTGGCTCGCCAAAAAATATGGGTTGGGAAAATGAACCAACCCCATTTTATGGTGGGTTAACGGGTCAACCCGCCAATTAAAAAAAAATTAAAGTTCAAAAATAAATTATATTTTATAAATTTTTCTAATATTATTTTATTTTATTTCACACTTCTCTATACTTTTTTAGTTTAAATCTTAAATATATACTAATATTTGTCAAAAATTCTTTAGGAAATTATATATAGATAACATTTGTCATAAATAAAAGGGGAAAACTATTCTCATTCTACATGAGATAAGTTTTCTCTCCTATACACCCTTCCATAACTGTGCCACCTTTTTCTTTTATTTTATTTTATTTTTTCAGATGGTGGAGCCCACAAATTTATCTCTATGACATGAGATAACTATCTCCTTTAACATAAGATTAATAAGACCCTAAATAAAATTGCTATTTTTTATTTTTTTAGGAAGTACTAAGATAAAAAAAAAATAGGATATCACAAAAATTTAAGGACTAATGGAATACCACGTAATTGTAAAAAAAAAATTATAACCCGGCGGGTCAACCCGCCCCGTAGCGGGTTGAACCCGTTTTGACCCACTTCTAGGCAGGGTGGGTTGAGGTGGGTTGGTGGGTTGAAAACCTCACCCCAATCCGCCCGTTTTGGCGGGTTGACCCACCATGCTTAAACCATATTACCTATATTGCCACCTCTAAATGAAACATAACAGGGAGATCATTTTCTGTGCAACAGGAGCATCTGCTCCTTCCATTAGGAGTGGGACACTTGATCATTTTCTGTGCAACAGGAGCATGTGCTCCTTCCATTAGGAGTGGGACACTTGGAAAAAAAAATTAATTTTCTGTCTCCTTTGAACCCACGTGTCAGAAAATATCCCATTTTCATTGGCTTGGACATGTGAATCAAGTGATGGGGTGGGATCATAGTAAATATTTCCTAAAACAGGATAGTGCTCAGCCGTTGGATCTTACAAAATCCAATAAAATCCTTGTATGCGGTCGTACGCAATGCTTGGATCAGTCTCTTCGCACCCTCAGTATTACCCTAAAAAAAATAAAAATACACAGACTAGATAAAATAACTAAATTTTATCAGAATACAGTAATACTTTTCCTTCAATTACATTACTTTAACACAAGATATCTGGCATCCATTTAAGAAATAAAAAACCCAATATCAATTGCTGTAATTCAATGACGTAATAATTCTCTTTGAAAGTTATATTTTCATTATTTTAAAAAAAATAACATAAACTATTACACGGACATTTACTTTTTAAAGAGTTTACCAAAATAAAATACCAATTATTATTTTTAAAAATTAACTTGTATATGCTCCGAGTTCACCGTAAGAACATAATTATGCTGATGTGTGTTTGGTCCTGAACTCTTTTGTTTTTGTTTTTTTCTTTGGTCTTTCTCCAATTCAAGAAAAGATGTCAAAAAGGAATTTTTTATTTTTTATTTTTGGCCTATCACCTGTCTGACATCTCATATGAGATAGATAACAAAATCAAAGTGTAAATGTATTTAAAATAAGACAAAATATGAAGTGAAATGTGCAAATAAGTGTAAGGAAGATTTATTATCCATAAAAAACCGTTTTAAAACAGGAAATATAAAGCTTTTAATTATACAGACACCGAGTCACCCCTATATACGAATTTTCTGAGAAACGAAGGACATCCTCAGTCCTCACTATTATTACGAAATAGCACAAAAAAAAGGCGTTTACAATTACACCAAAATCTGTCATTAAACCAAACAGTACTCTGACATTATATCTAACAGAAACCCTACAAACCAATAAGACGCCACTTTACAACAAATTTGGCCCTGAATTATGTAAAACAAAATAATTTTAATAATGTATTCTTATTAGTTTACAATCCCTAAAAACATACTAGCTCTATGCTATAATCATATCGCTATACAGATGTCGCGGTATTTTTATGAGGTATTGAAAAACTAACATAGATATCTTCAGTGGCTTGCAAGTCCATTCCATCATCTCCTTTGGAAATTGAAGGATTTAATTGCAAAGGCAAATATTATTGCAAAAAATATGCAGAAGCCGGCTACCATAGTAGCAGCAACATACAAGAAATCATGCCTGTACCCAAACACGTCTTTGAGTACTTGCCTTATAGTCATCAAGTTTCCATTAGATAGCTTCACCAACTTATTATCATCACCATACTGTGAAGTTAGGAGACCATACAGACTCCAGGCTACGGGGTTTGCCCAGTAATACCATCTCCACCAAATTGGGATTCTCTGAGAAATTGAAGGAGCAGAAAAACTTATCAGATGAAGCATTTAATTGAGTACACAAGTACAATTTGATGTATTTTGACGCCAAATATTACAATAACATGCCAATCAAAGTGTTTAAGAGAATATCAAAGAATCAGTTGTTTAGGTCTGCACTGGATCTGCCTAGAAGTTGCATTGCTTAATTTGGCAAGTAAAATACTACTATAAAAAGCAAAAAGCAGTACAATACTTGAACATTTTCTGGAATTACGGATGACGTTTTGTTGCAAAGTCAAGTTAGATGATATTTTGCTTTCTTGTGGATCAATTCGAAAGAACAAGACATTATAATTGTATGGCTAATTAAGAGGGAAACTTGTTACTGTAGAGCTCCTGCAATGTACAGAATCCAGGGAAATGGACAGACCTATTGTGTGGGTCATACACTGCAAGAAGCTGATTACACAAATCCAACTTGTGATCTCCAAAGTTTTTGGTATATCAATTTAGCTCTCGAAATATTATTACATCAACATGATGATAATTTTTTGACATCAAAATAGTCCGAAGTTATTAATCTTGGGAACAAATTGATGATTTTTATGACAAAAAATTACCATTTAAGAACCAATTTGATATCATTAATCATTCCTTTATTAAATCGATGTTCTAAAAACTTTTCAAGGACCAAATTAGGAATTTATTCTTATTTCGTTTTTAAAATGGGTTTGCTTTTATAAAAGTTCTCCTCAATGCATTTTATGGTTCAGTCTTTTTTGTAACATTAATTCTTGAGAGCCACCCAAATAAACCAAAACTCAAATGAAGCAATAAAGCATCAGTTTCCATACCTTATGAGGAATCATAAAACCACTGAAAAGGTTCCACAACATATAAAATGGAGCAGCGATGATGGCAGCAACGTTATGATTTGGTGTGACAGCCGTTGTCATCATTCCATAGAAGGTAAAATATAACATAGTAAAATACATGAAGAACAGGTACCAAATGAACCTATCAACAGTCCAGACAAAGGAACTCATGGAATAGAATATTGAGGAGTATATCATAGCCTGTCCAAACACATAAGGAAACTCAATCATGACCTGCAAATTGTAGGATAACACGTTAGTCAACTTACAAAAACCTGCAGTTTCCATGCATTAAATTAATGTTACGTCTGAAAAAATACCTGAGCAAATGCAAATGATAAAGCCGAATACATCCCTGCAGCTCTTTCTCTATACGAAACAAATCTTTCCACAGAAACAACAGGCTGAACCGCTGTGGCATTTGTTATACCAATGAAGAGGACTGCCGAATACATAGATCCCATGGCATTGAATAGATCTTGCTGCGTCTCCCTGTGAAAATACAAATATGGTTGTTACAAAAAGTCTGACGGTTAAAAAAACAGAAAATACATCAGACCCAGCGGCAGTAAAAATAAACAAATTAGAATATCGTAACCCAACTTAAACATTGTAAATTAATATCCACTGCATTCTGATTAAACTTATTTCAACATGCGCTGTCAATTGCTCATGTCTTGAAAGGGTACAATGGTACATTAAAGCTACATACTTCTAGCAGTAAAACAGATGTACCTAGTAATAAAAAAATGGACAGCTTATGGCTTCCGAAATTTGAAGTATTTGAAGCAAGGTGTTATTTGAAATTGAATATTCATAGAAGACAACTAAAATGAAGAGAAAAGGACCTTTTAGCACCAAATCTCCAGCATATCGTCCCAAGCATCAATGAGATGATGACAGTGTAGAAGAAGCGAACAGCAGTGTACTGCGGGTTACGCCAGTAAGATAGATTTTGCTTCCAAAGACAAGTTAGGAACTGCTCAAAAGATGACCGACAATACTTGCTTGGAAAATGCAATTCTTTTGAATTACTACTTGGCCTGCTCAAGCTTTCAACCAATTCTTGGTTATATCTGCGGGAAAAGATGCTATATTAATATATACCAAAATTCATATACAAAATTTACGACCAAAAATTACACATACTGATATAAATTTGATCTTCGATAGATTTCTGCAAAGTCCACTTCCAGACGGTTTTCTTCTGCTGAAGAAGTAGCCTCCAGCATCCATGTAGCAGGGTTATATCCAGGCCTGATCTTTGGAACTCCTTCGATTGCCTACATATATAGATATGGATATTATAAATAAATTATAAGGTTGCTTCATCACCATTCAACCATATATCACATATTCGGTGAGAGCTAAGCTTGCATCAGCTGACCTCGAAATAACTGATTAGTTCAATAGATTTAGGGCCAAGTGGACCAGCATATATGAGCTCTCCTCCCCGCTTCATAAATAGAAGCTGTAAAAGTTGGGATTTCGTCAGACTAGGAGGAGATACTAAATTTTACAAAGAAATTTAAATGGAAAGACAATGCATGATCCTCTCTCCCAACGACCAATCAATTTAAATTAAGATACAAGATCAAGGAAACTAGAATATCAACAACTATGGGCATATATATGTTACATACGCAAAAGAACAAGATAGAAACAAATTGGATATAACAAAATATATAACAATATCAACACAAAAGTAAGCTGCACCATGAGAGAGAGAGAGAGAGAGAGAGGTCAAGTTGCCTAACAATACGTACAACTCCAAATGACCATTTTTTTAATGGAACGCTTGAAAAGCCCTCTAGTAAAGAGAAAAAATACCTCGTCAAAGGATTCAAATATGTCTATGCTAGGCTGATGGATGGTGCACACAATTGTTCGCCCAGTATTTACTATATTCCTCACAGTTCTCATCACAATGGCTGCAGCCCGGGCATCCAATCCAGATGTGGGCTCATCCATGAAGACTATAGAAGGGTTGGCAACCAGTTCCACTGCTATAGTTAACCTTTTTCGTTGTTCTGTTGACAGACCGTCAATTCCAGGTAGACCCACTAGTGCTCCACTTAACGGAGTGAGCTCCACAAGCTCCATTATCTCCTCAACGAAGGCCTGACAATCAAAATCTGCAAACGTTATTTATTTATTTTTATTAAAAAAAAAAAAAGCAACAAAAATTATTGCATGTCTATCCCTAAGTATGCAAAAAAGGCCATACTATTTCTCACACCTTTTGTGTCTCCAAGTCAACATCTGAAGATAATCGAAGCCAAGCAGAGAACAGTAAGGATTCCCAGACAGTCAAGCAAGGGGAATGAACATCAGTCTGCTCACAGTAACCAGAAATCCTTGCAAAAGTATCTTGTCTTTTGGGATAACCAGATATATATATGTCCCCTTCTATGATTCCACCAGTTTTCCTTCCTGCTAACACATCCATCAGCGTGGTTTTTCCAGCACCACTTACTCCAACCAATGCTGTCAACACACCAGGCCTAAAAGCTCCAGTAACATTAACAAGCAGCTGCAGCCTGTCTTCTAATATCCCTTGTTGTTTCAATTCCTTAACCAATAATTGAATCAAAAAGCATTTAGTCCACCAGAAGTTAAAATTAAAAAAAAAAAAAAAACGTCGACCCCGTTTACGTACCAAAGGTACATCCACATAGTAATTGATATTACTGAAAGCCAAGGAAAGTGGTTGAAATGGGAGAACCATTCCTCTTTGCTTAAAATGCTTTCCTGGGAAGATTTGGTAATTGGATCAAATGTTACGTCCCAGCTATATAGAAACGGTCAAATACAAATATACACACACACATACATATATATGTATGTATATACAGTTCATAATTTACAAACCACTTGATGCCGAATGCTGCAAATACTCTCTCAGCTCAATAACAACACTTTCACCTTTTCTTCTCTTCTCTCTTTCTTGCAGCTCATCCTTTGAAACTACAGCTTGTTGCCTTCCCAAGGCTAAAGCAAATATTAGAAGAATAAGATATTATAAAAACTGTCCTCTAAACAAAGTTATGTTTGGTCTATGAAGCACCAGAATGCACCGCAACAATAGACAATTAGAGGGCTAATATACAGAATAACGTCTCTTACGATTAAGGTAAGCTAAGAAGATCGTAAATAGTGTGTTGAACAAAATAGTGTATCCAACCATTGCACCGAGACCAATCCAGTACCAATAACTCTCTGGATACAAACTCCGCTCTTTCAATACTGCCTTACCCAATGGATAGGTAGTCTGATTTCCAGCTTTCTGTAAAGAGATTAAATATTGAGTATATGTTAAATGCAGTAAAGAAATTGCAAAGATAATTCATATTGAATAGATATTATCACCTTACAACATTATCATCTGCATTTCTCAAATGGAAAAATAGTTATAATGGTTCTGAAAGGAACATATGATTACAATCACAAGAATTATACCTTATTCCAGGAGTGTCCAAGAAACTCATTTACAGAAGCTGAATTTTGTGCATACATCAAAGGAGAAATCCAAAAACCCCATATCCACCAGATTGGTATACGGTCTGCCCAAAATTGAGAAAAAGTTAGAAAAATTAGTTTACCGGATCGAATTTTGAAACATGCAGAGATTGCAATTCTTGTTTGACCTCTTGAAATTATATATCCGCCAAGAGCCATTACAACCAACATGGCAAAGGAACCAAAGGTATTGGCTACTATCATATTCCGGCCCAAGGATCCTATCAATCGAAATAGACCTATAGACATCTGGTGCAGAAAAAAATAAAGCAAGAGCTGCCGAAAAAATCTGCAGATCCAGAAGTTCAAAAAATAGTCACAAAGAGAAACTCTAAGAATACATGAAAACACTAAGTATAAGAGTTACCTAGTAATTGCAGGATCATATCCAATTGCGTAGTACGAGACTGCCACCCAGCATCCAGCTTCCATGAGGGAAATTGGGATACTAAGGAACCAAGAAGGAAGTGTATATGCCCAGCTAGGATAGAAGTGCAAGTCTCTGTGCTTGTAAAGAACTGGAAGCTTTGCAACTAACATTGACACCTCGGTAAAACCATTGAAAAGAATAATAACCATAGAAAAGTACAGTGCTCCCAGATATAAGTTCCCATCGTCAATTGTATTGTGGTGCATCGTTGTTCGGAAGAAAACAGTCATTGTAATTAAAGCAACCAAAAGCAGCTGAAAATAATAAATAAGGGTCAAGGTCAGCTCTACATAAACCTTACATCGTTACATCCATCTCAGAACTAATAAAAAGTCAAAACTAAAATCAATAAAAAAAATAAAAAATGTCCAAAAAGCTGGTTGATTATGATCAAGAAGTTAAATTCATAACCAGAAATGAGAAATCCTCCCACATTTTTTAATGTAAGCGCAAGCAGTTGCGGAAAATTGAAGTAATTAATAGAATTAGACCCAAAAATCAAAAGAAAGACATGAGTGCATGCAAAAGCATATAAAAGAAGATTACGCCATAATTAAAAAAATTCACAATAAATTAAACAAAAGAATTATTTAATTTAAGAGACTACAAGAATTACAGGTTCAAATCTCAATATAAAAAGTTTTTAATTATTGCTTTTTCTTTAGGTAAATTTTATCACTATTATTACATTTAAACATTAAAATCTATGAATCATAAACTCTTTTATGCTTTAACCATACATTTTATACCAGTGGGATTACCTGAACAAATTTAAAAACATAAATAAATGAATTTCGTTTCATAAGAAGCTTCTGCCACTGGAAGTTAGTCTTGAGAAGTTCAAGCTTTTTCGCGCCATAGCTACAAGTTGCCAAGGCGGCTGGATGATTACGGCGTCTATTGAAAGGAATATTTAGTTCCTCAGACAAAATCTTTCCCTCACGATACAAAGAAAATGCTTCGGCGAACTTCCCAACAGGTACGTACCGGTAAGGGCGGTCTAGAACGGACCAGTACTGCTCTTGGTCCTTCTTAGACGTAACCTGATGATGACAAGAATTTGAAGTCTGAACAGTTACTAAAATCAATTATAGTACAAATATACATTCCAATTTAGCTACTACTCACTTCTTGTAAGAAGTCCGCTACATTTTTTCGCTCAGGACAACTGAATCCCATCTGTTTGAAAAAATCAAGAGCAGTTTCACGAGGCCCCTGATACACAATCTGACCCTCGCACAAAAGAATAACATCATCAAACAATTCATAGGTCTCAGGAGCTGGTTGAAGAAGAGATATAATTGTGGTTGCATCAAGTGCATGGGTTGAATGCCTAAGATATCTGATGATTTGATAAGTAGTTGAGCTATCAAGACCAGTTGATATCTCATCCATGAACAACACTCTTGCTGGACCAATTAGTAATTCACCTGTAAATCACACATCAACTGATTAGCGTATACCAAATGCATCCAACGTGCTAGTACACCAGACAAAGTAATACATGTCATTAACCTGTTGTAAGCCGCTTCTTTTGTCCCCCCGAGATGCCCTTGAGCATTTCATCTCCCACCAATGTATCACCACATATGTCCAAACCTAATATCTTTGTGATAAATATTTTAGTACTTTGGAGTTCGGAAGATTTATAAAGAACTACATAAGGAAATAACCATAGAAATAAGACATGAGATACATAGATACTAGTAGTTTATGAATCTTTATTTAGATCACTTGGCATGATGACATTTGGGCTTAGATCATTTTTTTCTCTCTCTCTCTCCATATGCCCTCAACTTTGTTCGTAGGATTCACTATATGTCATTGGTTATCCAAATTAGGCGGCCAGTTATTGGTGCGATACGTTTATTTGTTGTGTGGGGTTTTGCAGCAATCCCCTTCAAACTGATTGGAACTACCATGATACAAATGCTAGCTAAAGAATTTTGGCCTAATCCAAGCTAATAATCCACCATTCTTTCTCTTGTGAGACTTTCTCACTTCATATCACATGTGTGTTGTGTCCAACAAAACAGAATTACTTTTCATCACGAATCCATTACTAACAAAGAAAAATATTTCAAAAAGAGAAATATTACAAGACCAACAAATATTTCAGGTTATAATCACAAGACAATTCGTTGTGCACCCAAGAGTAACATTATTTAAAGATTACCTTCATGATGTACTCCACCACAATACTTGTTTGCTGTCCCCCGAGAGCTAATGACTACAAAAAGAAACTAGGATAGATTAAATTGTGTCCATGATTGAAGTCTATCAAAAAAAAATTAAAAAAAGTTAAGAGAAATACTTTCCCTTCAAAAGGGAAAAGAAATAAAAAGGAATGAGTACCTTCATGAATATATCAAGATCTTCATCTGGTTTTATTCCAGCATTCTTTTCTCTTCGGGCAAGTTCCAGCAACATATCTTGTAAAACTCCATAATTTAGTACATAGCATCTAAAAGTTCAAATTGAATATAACTTAACATGATCACATAAAAGCATACCAAATTTAAATCCGACGCCTTGACAACAACCAGCAAACTGGAGTGTTTCCCTAACGGTCATCTCTGCCATATGCCAATCTTGTTGGCTGACATAAGCAGATGTTCTCTGAGGAACAAACTCATTCAGACCATGTCCATTATACGTAATGTTCCCTGACATCTTTGAAGGGCATACAACAACAACAAAAATGAGATAGGGGAAAAAACAAATAGAGAAGGCATTAGGTCAAATATGCTATTAATATGGAGTATAGCAAGGATAGGTCATTAGGTCAAATATGCTATTTAGATATTAATATATTATCATGTGAATCAAATAGAGAAGGCATCAATCCACAAACACAATTTACGTAAAAGAAAGGAAGAGAGCGCAGTCTAGTCGGTGCTTGCATTATGACAAATACATTTTACTAATATTCTGTATATCCAACTCTATTTGAGAGAACTTCAAGCAGAATGCATAAGAGCTTCCAGAAATAGTGTCTCCGGTTATTAGGGAAGTAGTTAACTTACTAATTCCAAGCAACCTATTGATCCATTCTTACTCAGTATTAAGCTTAAACAGCATGTCTGGCAAGAATTTCTATACTATCGGTGTAATAGTTGCCTGTCCAGACATAAATGAACCCCATCCTAATTTGTTTAATGTAATTGAAAAAGTACCTGCAAACCAGGTCCTAGCCTACCAGCAAGAGCTAATAGGAGTGTCGTTTTTCCAGAGCTTGGCGGACCCAATAGCAACGTTAGCCTGCAAGAATAACAAAACAACAATCTATGAAAGACATGCCAAAAACTACAAGTAGGTTTTGAATAATTTTATTACAATAGCATATATATATATATATATATATATATATACCATGCATGTATCGATTGCAATTATTAGGAAAAGTTGAAAAATATCAATCAATTTTTATATAATATAGAAGGGAAAACATTTTCTCATATTGCATGAGAATTCAACTCTCATGTTAGTGATCCTTCGATTTGCGTGCAAAGCTTTTCTTTTTTTTTCTTTTTTTAATAAATATGGGGTCTACCACTGGTTGAGTCACACCATGAGAATTGAATTCTCATGCAACATGAGATAATCAAATCCCTATATAGAAACATGAGTATTAAAAGAATGTTTTTGCAAATAAAGAGGTTGTGGGTCTTCCAACTCTATAGGATATCAACGTCTAACCACAATTAAACTTTTTGCAACCAAAATACAAAATGATTTTGCATAAATAAATTCGTAAGGGTTAGGATTTTATTTATGTAAATTTTCTTTGAATGATATAGTTGAGTGAAAATAGTCACCCTTTTTCTCTTTGATATGTCGAAGAGTGGTTAACGCTACTTGAACCTTTCGTTGTTGTGGATCAAACCGTGTATTTACCTAATAAAATAAAATAACTTTCAGCACTGACCTCGAAGGTCTAATTATCCCACTGATGTCGGACAGAATTGTCAATTTGCTTCTCTTTTTTTTGTATAGCCACAGCTGTCTTAAAAGAGCCTAATCACAAAACGGAAATCAAATTAGAAAGCTATGTCCAAAAAAAACGAATATATATATATATATATATGATCCAGATCAAAGAAAAGGAGAGAAAGTACCTCAGTCATATTGCAAATGAAATTGGGAATCGTTGGGAGGGCTCTGCTTCCGACGTGTACAAAAGTCTCAACAGTCAAGTTTTGAAATCGAACTTCAATCTTCGGAAACTCCAAATCTACTCTGCGGAGACCATGCATCGAGTAAAAACATTCAACAAAATTAGCAACCTACAGTATTTTATTTATTTATTTTTAATTTTTTTTAACCTGAGCTACTTACATATTTGAGCTAAAGGAAAAGTGAAAAGAATTAAGACGAACCAGCTATCTATCATCAGAACTGATGAAAAAAACAACTAAAAATTAAGTGAAGCACAAGGACCGGTATTTTCCAACTTCAAATACTCAGAATTCGTTCTAACAGAGAGGTAACAGATGATTGTTGAGGAGACTTGAAAGAAAAACAGAGGAAAAGGAAAAAAAAATTACGCGTCGAATCGGCTTCTCATGCGGTTGAAGAATCTCTCAGGATCATTGTCGACGAATTCGACGAGCCTTTCCAACAGAAGCCGCTGCTCCTGTGCCTGAAGGTCACTCACATCGATCTCTTTCTTGTCGCCAATGATAGTTTTGAAGATTCCCCTGCGCGCTCGCTTGTACGTCGGGAGCCTCTCTAGCGCCGCCCACCGCAGAGCCTCCTCGTCTTCTCCTCCCTCCCGAAACGACTCCGATCTGGCAAACGCGTTCTCCGCCGAGTTCCACATTGCGCCACCCAATCTCTGACAACACAGAAAGCGCAGAGAGAGGGGGAAAAAAAAAAGAATATGAAAAGAGAGAAAACAGAGTCGAATGCGGTGAGTGGTGGAGTTTTATTGAAGATCGAATCTCAACATTTCTACTTGTTATGAGTGTTTTTTTTTTTTTTGGAGATAACTTGTTATGAGTGTTGGATAGGTGGTTGAGGCATTGCATTAATGGCAGCACCTTCTCTTTCTTCCTTCTCCACAGACTGAGTTGGTGACTACGTTAAAGTGCAGAATAGTGTCTTCGAGCAGTTAGATGACCCTCATTTAATAGCCGCGGGAAACACAAACACGAGGTTTTTGCACAGTAACCATACGCGCTTGGAGACGTTGTACTCTCACTACTCGCTTTGCTTTGTTGACACCTGTTCATGCGTTTTGGTTCTGTGAGGGGCATTATGGTCATTTGAGAAACCCGTTAGGCGTTAGCGTCCTAACAAACTAACACTGTCGCGTCTACCTTAGTCATAACGTGACGTGAGTGCCAGCGGGATGCAGATCGAACGGTGGATGTGGTGGTTTGTTATTCCGGTTTTGGGTAAAGACTCGCTACTCTTGATGTTGAAGCATGAGGTTTTAGCGCAACCTTTGTAAGTTCTATCACAGCTTCACGTTTTATTTACCTACCTCCATGAATCATCAATGACCAAAGACTGTAAAATGTTTATTTACCCGAAAAAAAAAAGGGAAAAAATAAATCTTATATCGCAGCATAGAAATAATTTAAACAAACCAAAAAATGTATAAAGTTTACTGTCATATATCAAGTGTGGAGATATTCTTATTTATTAAAAAAATATAATAAATAAATAAAAAATTTAAAATTTCTAACAAAGTTACATATCTTTTTATGACATGAGTAGGAAAGAATTTATTTTTTCGTACAACCGGAGAAAAACAAATCAAAAAAAAATGTATAAAGTTTACGCTGCGTTTTACCTTAGAATTTCAGAAGCAAATGATTACTGCTCCATAATTTATGGAGAAAAATTATTAGTTTCATTTTTTTCAAATCTTGATTAATAATCTCTCGTTCTTATTAATTAGTGAAAAAAAGGAGTCATGTTTTCAAATTCTAACTTCAATTTTTTTGTTCTCTGTAAATTATCATTTTTCGTACATGCATATAATGATCTATCACTTTTAAAACGCTAAGCTACAGAATGACGTTGTATTTGGATAGACAGAGCGTCAGTCTTGAACGTGCAGTTAACTTATGAAGTGAAGCTGAGCTAATTACTAGACTATGGTAAAAATCAAATGACAAGCAAATTCCCGTTTCGCTATATCTTACCTATCTACATTGACATTATTATTTTCCTGTAAGAGGTGGTACCGCAAAGGATCAAAGATATGCTTCTATTTTCACATGTTTAATTTTCATATACCAACTCCTTTGACACAGATGTTAAGGAGTTTGGTAAAAAATCTTAATTAGAAGTCTTTAGTTCAATCTTCCTCTCTTTCTTTCCCTTCCCCTCTTAGAATGGAAAAAAAGAATTTAAGAGAACCACCCCGAAGGGTCCGACGGTGCTCGATAGAGATTAGTCTTCGATTACGGCCGGATAAAAAAAAAGATATGCTTCTATTTTCACATGTTTACCGACACTTCAAAAACCCTGACGTGTCGTGTCTGACACTTCCCGACACTCCCCGACACTTCAACGTTAGAAATTCAAAAGAAGGTTCAAAGATTGTGTTGAGTTTTTAGTTTCACCTATTAGATTCGTTGGATTACGATTACCATTTTATTGAATTTAATATAAATATTTGGGATATCTTATGTTTCTTTGCAAAATTGATGAATATTATAAGTTTTTTTTCATTTTTTAATTAAATTATTGAATATTAAATATAATATGCACTACATAAATTTAAAATATTATTTAATATCAAAACGTGTCCTAACGTGTCGAAATCTAACATTTTTTAGAATTAACGTGTCGGAGTGTCGTATCACATGTCCCGTGTAAGTATCGGTGCTACATATAACAAGCTACCATGATTTAGTTAAACATGATTACTTTAAGTAAACAATCAAATAACTTAAAAACTTTGCCATGTGGACTCATTAAAATCCCAAGGTTGTTCTCATTAAGTCTCAATTTCAACAGTTAACACTTTTCTGGAAATTGAGATAGTTCGATTCAAGTCCAATAAAAACTAAATAAAAAAAAAACCAACAAAAAATTGAAATAATTAATTGAATTAGATTTGTTTTTGAATCTTTAATTCCAGTTAAAGATTAATAAATTTTACTCTCATCTCAGCCATTGATCTAGGTACATCTGACAGTTGTAATTTATTTATTATTAATAATAAATTAATAAAATTTATTAATTTTATATTGGAATCAAAATATCCTTCTTCGATGCGTCTCTCTCTATGTACAATAAACTATTTTTCATATTATCCATATTTTTGTTCAGGATTTTTTTATTTCACCTTAATTGTAAAAAAATTCTCTTAAGTTTGGACATGTGTTGTAGAATTGATTATTAGTTGGAAATTGTCTTTAGAATTTAAACTTGTGTTTTGAGGAGTTTTAGTGATTTCGTTTGAACTAGTATGTAATTTATTTTGATAAATTAAATTAGACTTGTATTTGGTGTATTTTGATGAATTTGATGCTTTTATATATATAAAAAAAATTATTAAAAAATCAAATTCAAACCGATTTAAATTAGATTGGATTTACATTTTGAAATAAGTCGATTGGATGATATTACAAGAAAATTAATTAGATTGGATGGGTTAAATTTTGCAGTCATCATCAGTAGTTAATTTACTTTTGTTGTCACCTCAACAATTGTATTAATCCTAACCTAACCATTAATCCAATCGTTAATTCGTTAACAATTTTCTTAGTTTTCGTGGTGTACACTGGACCAAAACCAACCACCGTATATATATGAGGTTTAATGATCAAGCCTCAGCAGTCAGCACTCAGCACTCATGCTCTCGAACGAAATAAAACGTAGTCTTCGTCGTACTAAAGTTTGGTTGGTTTCGTTTAATCTTCTGTCTCGAATGGAGTATGGTCACCCACTTGACAAAAGCGTCTTTCTATTTAAATAGGAAAATAAAAAATCCATTTTAAGTTATGAAAAATCCGGCGTGGCTCTTGTTCCTTGAGTTGGGCATCTGCTGTAGACTATTCAGAAATGCATTAGGTCAGCTACATTGTGGATTTGCGACAAATTAAAGAATGACTACGAGGAATAAGTGTCACAAGTTCCTAACCTTAGCATCGAATTTCATTCTTTTTTTCTTTAGTTAAATCATTTATAATGATGAGGTAAATAAATACATATCGAATCATGGTAGCTTAATTAGTGCAATGCAGCTAAGTGAATTGATAATGACTTCAGTTCGAATGTTATCTTGGGGGAGAGAAATAAGATCTTAATTCTCAACTCTCCCCACAACAACTTTATGTCAGACCTGACTTGTTAACATGCTCAAATTACAAGTCCGACCTACCAACGTGAAAACTATAAAAAATATTCACCTAGGCCCTGTTAACCCATTAACCTTATTTATTTAAAAATTAAAATAAAATAAAATAATATTACTTTACTATTTTAAAATTATTAAAATAATAATTTTATTTAAAATAAATAATATGATATAAGAGACCGATTTATAGGCCCGACATGTAAAAAAAATTATAACCTACTTTTTAAATAAATTTTTTTAAAAATTTAAGTCACTTTTATTTGATTATTTATAATAGACTAAATCTAACTTAATATAAACTAAGCTCTATAAACTCGTAAGTCGGTCTAGCCCACTGTGTCACCGTTTTCTCCAGACCTCCGCACATAATTATTTTACGAATATTTTCTCGAAGAAAAAATGCTTCTGGCTATGGAAAGCTATAGTCATCAAATATGACTGAATATTGTTTTCTTGTGTTATATTTATCTTGCATAATGAAATTTCCTATACACAAAAATTAGGTGAGTCCCACTTCTCTCTCTTAATATGTTTGTCACTTTACTTTTTTCTTATAGTTGGATAAATTGTTTGTCACTTACTTTAGTTTAAACTTGTGTTTGGTTTAAGAGAAATTTTTTGAATATTAGGAATATATAATTACTAGAAAAATGGTTGGAAAGTGAGTTTGATAGAAAAATGTAAAAAAAATTGTTTGGTTAGACGAAATATTACTGGATAAATTGATTAAAGTTTTGTAAGTCTATGTTTGATTGAGTGTAAAATATTGATGGAAAAGTGGGATAAAATGACAAATATAACCCCATAAAAAAGGGAAACCTTGATACTTTAGATGAGGGTATTTAAGTCTACTAGTGAGTTACACTTTTTACATTTAGCTAGCTAAATGTAAAAAAGACCACCCTCAAGTTGTCTTTCTAAATAATAATTTTGTCTTGCTTTCTATAAACAAATAAGGAATGTTATGCAAATACAACACCTAGAAAAATTTTATAAAACCATTTACCAAACATTACTTTCTTACTTTGCCAATTTAATTTGTAGGTAAATTTTAAGAAATCTTCGACTAACATGAAAAGTTGGACTTTTGTCATTTTCATTCGCGTAACACCCGTAGCCCCAAGTCCCCAACTGTATTGGTATTCAGGATGAGCGTTTACATCTGAAAGATAAGTATACTTTATTTTTTAAATAGATACACATATATAATTAGTTTTACAAAATCCTATTAATATTTAAAAAATATATGTAAATCAAATTAATTAGTATGCGGCTATAAAAAATGTACATCTACGGAGGAAAAAACCCAAACCGATCACTTTTTATTAGATTGGTTCATTTCGGATTTCTAATTTTTTTTAGCTAATAAAAATTAGATTAATTCGACCTTTTTTTTTATAACTCAAGGTCAAGTTTGCAGAGGAAAAACTCTAGCCTTTGAGCCAAATTTCAAAACTTGCCCTTATCTCACGCTGAAACCATCAAAATTAGCAACATCCGTCACTCAAAAACACCAAAAATAGATCAAGAACTCCGTGCAAGAAATAATTTTAAGAAAAATGCATGAATCAGATTTCATGTACTAGAATTTTATTAAAAAAAATGGGAAACTGATTTTGTTGTTTAAAATGTACATAATTCCTTTCAACTATAGGCCAGTCAAATAAAATTCTTCATAATTTAATATTCAACAACTCACCTTTTTAAATTATCAAGCTGTATAAATTTAACTCCTCGTGTATAGTTCAACAACAAATAAACTCTTTGTCAATATACACGATTTGATAAGTTTAATGAGTCACGTTGCTAAGTTTTAAATCATAAAAGAGTTTTATGCAATTCATTAAGAGGGTGGTTATATTTAAAACTTCTTTCCGCTTACCATCTTACAATCAAATTTTAACCGTAGATTTCTGTCAATTTAATGGTTATAATTTATTGAGAATTAATAATTAATTAATAAATGTGGCCCAATAAATTATAATCATTAAATTGACGAAAATAAACAGTTAAGATTTAGTTGTAAGTAAAAGAAGGCCGTAAATATAATTTTTCTCATTACTCTATTGTTAAAAAAGGTTGTTTGTGTTGTAACTTGTTCCGAGTTTATGCCCGATTAGGCCCATTGAGCCCAAAGACTAAACCCACAAATTCTCACGATCATCCCTAACTGCACACTAATATCGTTGTCATGATAGCTGCTTATGTAGCATTGATACTGACACGGGACACGGGACACGATACGACACAACACTCCGACACGTTAATTCTAAAAAATGTTAGATTTCGACACGTTAGGACACGTTTTGTTATTAAATAATTTTTTAATTTATGTGATGTATATTATATTTAATATTCAATAATTTAATAAAAAAATGAATCTAAACTACTAATATTCATAAATTTTGTAAAAAAACATAAGATATCCCAAATATTTATATTAAATTTAATAAAATAGTAATCGTAATCCAACGAATCTAATAGTTGGAACTAAAAACTCAACGCAATGTAACCTTTAAATATTTTTTCGAATTTCTATAATGTGTATTAGAGTGTCAGGGAGTGTCGGAGTGTCGGGGAGTGTCAGACACGACACGTCAGGATTTCTGAAGTATCGGTGCTTCATAGCTGCCACATCCAACAGTCATATAAGCGCTCGAATAGTGCCAAAACGGGACAGTTTGATTACGCTGCCTTCAACCATCCTTACTAGGTTTACACATTCATCATTCCATATACTCAAAGCTATACACTATCATTACCAAAACGACACCCAACCTTTGTGTATCCCAAACACTTAACCTGTGGGCGTTTGGTAGAGGAAACAAAATTATCTGGAAAATACAACTACTAGACATATGGTTGGAAAGTGATTTTAGTAGAAAAATTAAAAAAAAAATGTTGTTTGGTAGGTAAAAATATTACCAGAAAATTGGGTTAAATTTTCTAAATCTATGTTTAGTTAAAAGTAAAAGATTAATGGAAAAATGGATTGAAATGATTGAAGTAACCTTGTAAAATATTTGAAAGTTGTTATTGTTGTTTGCATACATATATGTATAATCGAGAAATAACCTTGTAAAATGCTTCGATACTTGGAATGGTTTCAATCGAGAAACAAGAACAGTGTTAAACACATGCATAATCCCTTTGATGCCCCATTGGGGGAGACATATGACTTATGAGGAAAGAGAGTTGAAACCAGAGACAATTTCGTCAGCAAATCCATTCAATTTTTCTTTCCCCAGCAATAACCCAAAATACTACTGTGAATAAAGAAATTTTGCACACAAAATGCGTTGGCTGGGCAAACAATTTACCGACCTAAATTTGTTAACTCTTCTACTAAACATAGTCAAGATCAAAATCCATTTCAAGTTGCCCAGCCATCTCTACCAAACACCCCGATAACTCTTAACCCGTAATTGGTGTTTACTCATAACATAATCAATTTTGTTTCTCATAAAATTGTAAAATTTTACACGTGAAATCATATTTGATTCTAGGTGGGAATACATAATTTTTCCATATGGCGTTGAGATTTTATATGTCTATATTTTTTTGTACAATATTTTATATTTTTTTAAGTGACACTTTTAGCAGCGCAAACAGACAGCAATGTTCAACACCACGGTTCTTATTGTCACGAAAGGAAAAATCTGCCATAAGAAAGAAAAAGGATAATTGAAACTTGCAATTCATCCTTTTCAATACCAACTCATGCCAAGAAGGAAGAAAAAAAAAAGGGTACATTATTCAATGCTCATCTATCTAGTTGTCGGGTTGGTACTGTTGTGGAGTGGGTCTACTAGTACTTGACGGAGATTAATGGATCTCAGATTTCTATTTGAACACACTCCTCCATATTTGGACTTGTCCACATCATCATATTATATCTCCATTTTTAACTCAAAAATCATCATATTTTGAACCCGTTTTGAGTGTTGGCTTGTAAAAGCAAACAAAGAAAAAAGAAACACCGTTTTTAGTGTGGTAAAAACGATTTGAATTTGATAGTAATAGTTAAACAACTTATTTTACAAATATTCTATGGTTTTCCATATGGTCTATTCAAAGGTAGATGCCATGATGCCTTCAAAGAGTGCTGCCCTTGAAAATAATATAAGGTCAAGTGCATTGTAGTTGTCGGCATTAATTGTTTGATTAATGATAGGGTCCCTCGCCGAAAAAAGTAGCATTACCTTTTGCCATGAAAATTTAGGTGGTAGAAACCCGTTGTACCTCACACTGCAACCCCGTAATTGTAATCTTATCAATGCTTGAACATTAATATCTATATATCAATCAAAGCTATAGGAAGTTACCGAAGATATTAAATATGTTGTACGAATAATATTAAGTACGCAGTACTAATAATGTTAAATTATATTGAATATGCGTGTCGAATTTGGAAAGAAAATGATCTAAAGAGTATAAATGTAAAGTTAGTACAATAGGCCTACATTTTGAGGACACATACCTGTCCACAACTGTGTTTGTTGAATTGAATAAAAAACGTTTTATATCAGACTAGATTGTGGAAAATTAATGCGGCAAGCTGGCAGAAACACAAAAGGGAAGATATGCGTTGGTTTATAGAAATATATATATGTTGTGCAAATATTACAAACTTTGAATAGCCAGTATAAGTAGCCAGAGGAGGAAGAGGAACAAATCACAAACGTGGCTTGAGGGAACACACCCTCAACAACAAAATTTAAATTTAGCATTTTATTAGGTGAACTAAAAAATCTACAATATAAAGTGAGAGAATAAGAAAATATAGGATGAGGACAAGTTGAAGTGTTACATAGCATGGATCCTATTAGAAAAAAAAAATGTTAAAATAAAAGATTTAGTATTGTCACTGTTAAACTAAGTTACCGTGATTTCATCCTTTATATTTTTTTGGTTTATGTTTTTATCCAATTTTGATGCAACACACTACAGAAAAGTAGTACAGAATTTTAAGGATCTTACCAGATATTTTTGGAATAGTGACAAAAATGCTGTTCACCAATTTTTTTATCTAAATGCCACGCGAACAGTGTTATTTCTCAATCTGACACGGGGACAAGTTCGCTACCCGGTGTAGCGAACTCGATACGTTTTTAGTGTACAACAACTTGATTTTAACCAAATTCGCCTACATGGTAGGCGAACTTCATTTTTTTATTTTTTATTTTTAAAAATTTGATACTTGTTATCCACTAAAAATATGACACATCAGCAAACCGAGTTCGCTACATTGGGTAGGGAACTTGCCCCATGGCAGATAAATATACAATGCTTTTCAATAGGTCCATTTTTTGCCTTTTCTTATCAAAGCCCATCAAGCTTTTTTATCCGTTTTGTATACTTTGATTACTAGAGATTTTTTTGCCTTTTCTTACTATTAGAAAAGTAGTACAGAATTTTAAGGATCTTACTACAATAAGCCCATCAAGCTTTTGTATATAAAATGCTTTTCAATAGGTCCATTTTGTGTCATCAATCATTCTGATTTGGAAGCGGCAAAAGAACAAAACTCAAATCTCGATGGTGAATAATGGATCAAATATTTATGGACATAGCCCAATTTGAGTGAGCCCAGTATTACTCAATCTGCCTGCCCAACAAGCAGAACTTCAATCAAATTTGTTGGAAAGAAGGGTGCAGGTGAACAAAAATGGAATAGTTGGAATGGTTGGAATTACTAGTGATGGAAAAAACCATTCTTGTTCTATTTGATGTTTTGTTTTGCAACAATGTCATATGCATTTCCTTATGAATCAGTGATCATCGATAGGTAATTTTTATATCAGACATTAAAAAATATTTGACATTAATGCATTAGCCATTAATCAATACATGCTTATGGAAAGCAAATAATGTGAAATGATCATTAAGACACAAAGTGCTTGTTTAAGATTTTTTTATTTTTTTTTTTAGCTTCTCTCCTCCCTATAATTAGAAACTAGACCAAATAAGCTTTTATAAAAGCCCTTATAATAAAAGAGCTTAAATTTTGATATGAAAATAAAAAATACCAAACTTAAAAATTTTATTCCTTCTATCTCTCACTTTTTATCACACATTGTATCAATTTTTTTTTTGAAATGTATGCTTTTCTTCTCTCTTTTTCTTTCTAAATTCATAATCTCACTTACACACATATCACACTACAACATACACTATATATAGTTAAAAGATTTATATAATATATCAAAAAACATTTATCCTTTTTTTTATAATTTTTTCATTTTAGCTTAAAAGTAATTTCTTTTAACGGTTATAATCTATTGTCAAATAGGCTCAAATTTATTATTAATTAATTAATAATTTTGATCCAATAAATTATAACCATAATACAACATATAATATAATATAAACTTATAATTATTTTGTTTCATAGATTCTTTCCTATCAGAGTTTAAAAAACATCTTAAATTAGTGCTACTTGTAATTTTATCAATTTCACCATTTTTTTAATACCTTTGTGTCGGAATTTATGTTGTTAACTCTTCCTCCTTTGTCACATCCTGGAGTCAAATCTCAACCTATCAAGGTTTTTATTCTTGATTGAAACCGCACCAAACATGTTTTTGCATATAAGACTTGCCCACCCTTCATCAAAATAAACAAATAAATTTTTGCATTCCTAGATCCGCCACCGCCAATAAGTAGAAACTGGACCAAATAAATTTTTATAAAAGCCCTTATAAAAATTCTTTTTATATATTGCCAAAAATTTATTTTAATATATAAATAACTGTGAATTTTTATATTTTTTTTTTTTTAAATGTGTGCTTTTTTGAAATGAGCCGCTTCTGAGTAACTATTAAGTTAAAATTTTATATAATCATTATAATTTTTTAAAAGTTTTTTTTTAGCTTAAAAGTAACTTTTAGGTTAAAAACATTGTCAAATATGCTCAAATTGTATTTATAAATACTTAAAAGAGTCATAATACAACATATAATATAATAAGCTTCCATTATTTCATAGTATTAGCTATCAGGGCTTTAAAAAACTCTTAAATTAGTGCTACTTGTAATTTTATCAATTTCACTTTTTTTTAATCGATGAAAGAATTTATGTAATTAACTAATTATTTTTTCGGAATTGAATGCAGTTATGCAGCCGTACTATATAACTATAATAACGGACTCAAACAGTTCACAAAACCAACTGAAACAGTTACGCTCAAAAATGGGTTCTTTCTTGGTTATAAGCTGTGCCTGAACTTCAACATTGGGGCTCTCGAGTTTCTCAAAGCTCAAGAACGTGAATCGTCACAATCTCTCGAAGTGAACCAATTCTGAAACTTCAATGGAATCACTTTCTTCTCAATGGTTGCAAACTTCAATGGAGTCACCTCCTCAATGGTTGCAACCCTTGTTGGCTGTCATTTGCGCGTTCCAAATTGCATTCATATCTTACAGAAGCAGATCCCACACAACTTCCGGAGCAGTTGCAGTCTTCATTGTTATGGCCTTTCACATACTTGTTGGATTCAGGTACTTCGTTGGTCTTTGTCTTGGTTCTTAATTTGGTTCGTTGGGAAATCCAAAGATGTAATCTTTTTTCCCTTCTTGTTTATGGGTCATCAAGGTTTTCCTTTATGCTGTTTGTCTTCTTTATCTCTTTGTCTGGGATCACAATGATGACAAAGGATAGAAGGATAAATCTTGGTCTTGAATACAAAGAAGGTGGACAAAGAAATTGGTATGTGTTACTTTTTCTTTTCAAGATTCCCATTTCGCTCTTCTTGTTATTTAGAATTGTCTTTCATTAGAATAATTCAAATGTGTTACTTGTGTGTTTTTTCAGGGTACATGTTCTAGCCAACAGTGGCATTGGTTCTGTTCTGGTTGCAACTATATGGATATTACCACAAGGGCAGAATAAGTGTTTGAACTTTAAAGACTCAAATCTAATCACTTCTCTCATTGGTGGTGTTATCGGCCATTATTCATGCTGCGCTGGAAACATTTGGTCTTCAGAACTTGGAATTGTCTCTGAAGAGCGGACTTTTTTAATCACAAGATTCATTACCCGCAGGGTAAATTTCTCATAAATGTTTGTCAATATTCAATTAATGTGTTTGGTTCGAATTTCACATTCTTAGTAATCTTGGACTTTTTTTTTTTCTTTCTTTCTTAAAAATCACCCTTGTTCAGTTTTGATAAAATTTCAATTTTGGTCTATCATTAATTCTTTTGGCTCTTGATTCAGTCTTTCATAGATCACTTTTTGCAATATAATTACTTGCTGATCAAAATTCACCTCTATTGAGAATATTTTGATAAAATTGCCACATAGTAGTATTCCATGTTTTTTTAAGCTTGAACTTCACAGGAAGTTTATCATTCACATTCTGAGATTTATGTGTTTTTTTGAAGCTTTTTTTTTAACTTTTCACAAATATGGAGAGTTATCTGAAAATTAAAAATATAGAAAAATTCCAAGCCTTCAAAATTCTGTTCTTTATGATAAAATCCTTGGCTATTTGGCTTGTGCTACGATAAGTGTGGCTTATGGATTCTTTAATTAGAGAAAAGTCAAATAGAAAATTGTTACAAAATGTCAGAGATTGTGGTTACAAATTCCTTTTCTTTATGATTATCAGCGTGTGAGGAAGGGTACAAATGGTGGTGTGACAACCAAAGGACTTATAGCTGCTGCAAAAGCAGGAACTCTCATTGGAGCATCGTTTTTTCTTCAGCAAATTGTGACAAGTAGATGTGAGTTTGTTCTTAAGCAAGTACTGGTCATACCTATTGCCTTCATGGCAGGACTAGGTGGAAGTATCATTAAATCTCTATTGGGTGCCACGTTGCAATATACTGGATACTGCGCTGTTCTTAAAAAGGTAAATTTATATACACCAGCAATAAAGGATACTTTCTCTTCTATCCGCATATAGATTGAATTCTTACATTATATTGGATGGTTGTTGAACAAATCTAAAAGCAAAATTTATTAGTGTAAGAGGTGACATGATAAAAGGTACATTAAACCCTCCAATGTAAATGCTTAGATGTTTCACTCTTAAAATTTCTTACTCCATTTGCTAATTTAGGATAAATATGATGTTAATATTGATTTTGATTTTCTAGGTTGTTGGAAGGCCGGCACGAACCGTTAGAAGGATTTCAGGTCACCATCTTCTTGACAACTATGCAGTCAACCTTTTATCAGTACTGTTGACCACAATTTTAACTTCAATCATTTGTCAGTACATTTACTGAACTCATCGCAAGCAGCGGTTCTGTGACTGAAAATAGGTTCAGACTTTAGTTCAAATTTTGTAGTTCAGTGATGGTTGATGTTCCTATTCTGCTGTGTATAACCATCATTGAAAAAGTTGATTACACCAACATTAGAGTGACAAACTATATTTGGTTCTGGAGAATAATCAATCATATATACCTTCTTGTTAATAAAAGATGACATTTTTAGGATCTGTCTGATAGTTTGTTTGTTATTAATATAGTCAGTCACCCAAAAATATGTGCTATCCCTGATTGATTTTATTGCCACCGATTTTTTTTTTCCAGTAATACGAAGGGTATCCTCGAGTACGGTCGGACCCTTTCGGAGGCGACTCTGCCAAATTCTTTTTTTTTTTTTCATTCACTCGAACTCGTGACCTCTGTTAAGGAAACCAGACTCCTTAGCACCTATGCCGAAGGAGTTTGGTTACCGCAAATCTTTAAACTAACGTGAATATAAAGTTAAAATAGGCACGCAAAGAAAAAGGGCTTTTTGACTAAACAAACTTTTTGACATGCGAGATTTGTTCCATACAGTCAACTTGCGAGATTGACTACATTAGTTTGAGATATTTTTTTAAAAATAAATTAAATAGGTATTTTATTTTTATAAAAAAAAGCATTGATTTGGTCAAGAAGCCCAAACATAAGTTTGCAGTTCAAGGCTTGTTTAGTTGGAAGTTGGAAGTGGAAGATTCAATTATCCCTTCAAATAAAGGGTGAACACTTCGCAGACCAATGAATCAATTATAATTCATTTTAACAGCTTTAGATTTGAGCAATTATTTACTCTTTGACTTCCATAGTGTCAGCTATTAGTGCTTTATAGTATCTCTAAAAACAAATCCCAAAACCATAATTTTACCCTACATGCAACTCAGCTCCCATGTTTTTTATTTTTCTGTTAGAAACCAGAAATCCCAGAACTGGTTCCCCTTTCTTTCTTGTGCTCTTCCTATCTGCTGATCTGTTAGCTAGGGTAATAGAGACAAATATACACCTAATATTTGGTGTTACTTATAATCCACCAATTCAAAATTTTTAATTTACGAAAGAATTTCTATATTTACTTATAATACACCTAATAAGGGTGCATTTGGTTCGGGACATTTCTAAATTTTTCCAGTCAAGTGAAAGTGGCATTATGAGTTGTCTCCATTTGGTGGAAGGAATGGAAAATTTTACCCATCCAAAGGAGTTGCCCAGCAATTGAGAAAAGAACGTGTGCAAGAATGCAATTTCCAACGTGGTATTTCGGAGAAAACCAGATAAATGCAAAAATGAATGAAAATGATGACAACATTATCCCTCCTCTTAACCACATGTGAGCAAAATATCCATTAAAAAAAGGTTATTTTTGTAATTTTTACCCATTTTTCCCATCAAAATTTTATTTTAAATCAAACATAGACTCAGAATATTTAACTCAATTTTTCAAGTAATATTTTACCGTACCAAATAACTTTTTTAAAACTTTCATACCAAACTTACTTTATCACCCTTTTTCTTGTAATTACATTTTTCAAAAAAAAATAAAAAAAAAATTCCTCTTGCAAACATATAGAGATTCCTATATAACGAGTTAACTAGTTCAAATGCATACAGACTCTAAACAAACATGACCATTGCCAATTATATTAATTTTATGATATACTTGCTAAGTGACACAAAATCCTATTAGGATTATTTGATTCCACGCTAAAATCTCTATGAAATCGATCTGCGCTTGTCTTCTTTACGTTATCTTTCCTTTCAGCGCAACGTCTTGTTAGAAGGGGGAAAAAAAAATCCTGCATACTAAACTTCTTCTTTTTAAAAAAATATATGATTCTTTTATAACAGAATTATATTTATAAATCTTTTTATTTACAAAATAATATATTATATACTACCCCTAATATATATTATAATTTATAAATTTTATAAATAAAAAATTTATAAATATAACGTAGGATAATGAACTTCGTTGTTTTATAAGGTCCTTAGCATTGGAAGGCACCTGTTACCATTAAAAATCACGTGGGTCCAACAGAATATTCGTGCTCCAGTGGGGGAAGTTGCAGGCCTGCAGCTTATATGATACAAAAAACGAGTGAAACATTTCATCAAACAGTTGTGCTGAAAGTGTTTATCTTTTTAAATAATACAACCAACAAGGTGGGATCACAGCTTTATATTTTTTTTATCCACACTCTACTCTTTTATCTATTTTTTTCTCTCATTTCAAATAACACAAATTTACCTCGTTTAAGATTATAAAAACTTTTCCCAACAGTTATAGACATAGTTGCTGTTAGTGTTGCCCCTCGTGGCTCGTGGTGGTTAGCTGTAGGCTGCGCCTCAAGTTCAACGTTGGGGTTCAAAACTCAAGAACGTGAGTGAATCGCATCGCAATCTCGCGCAGTGAATCAATTTTGAAACTTCAATGGAGTTATTATTTCCTCAATGGTTGCAACCCTTGCTCGCCGTGGTTGTGGCGTTCCTCATCGCATTCAGAGCTCACCGAAGAAAATCCCTCAGCGCTTCTGGAGCAGTTGCGGGCTTTATCGTTATGGCCCTTCACATATTTGTAGGATACAGGTATTTCGTTGTTATCCTTGTTTTTTTTTTTTTTTTTTGGTTCTTTGGTTCGTTGTGTGGCCCAAAGATGTAATCTTTTTGCCCTTCTTGGTTATGGGTCATCAAGGTTTGGGGCTATGCTGCTTGCCTTCTTTTTCACTTCGTCTAAGCTCACAAAGATGGGAGAAGATAGAAAGCGAACACTCGATCCTGAATTCAAAGAAGGTGGACAAAGAAACTGGTGTGTGTTCTTTCACTTTTTTCTTTCCTTTCTGCTTTTAGATTCCGCTTTTGGGTCTCTCTTTTTAAAAAAAAAAGGCTAACGTGGTTCTTTCTTCTTGTTATTTAGAATTGATTGTCATTAGAACTCAAATGTTAAGAAAAAAATCATAGCATTAATTGCATTCAGACCTGAGTTGTGTGCATCGTCTTAAAAGAACAATACGGGCCAAAAAAATGTTATAACCTTGAAGCTTGCGTAGGCTGCTATTAAATTGATAAACCTAGTTTTGGATGAATCCTGTGATTGAGATGTGAATATGATAATAGCTCTCACTTTGAGTTCATTTTAGTATCACTGAATTGAGGAATGAGTTTTTCATACGATTTTACATACAAAGCTTATCCTTGAAATTTTCTCCATATTGTTATGAGGACACTAAATTTACCTGTAGTTGTCTGCTTCTCTCTTCCTTTGACTTAAGTTTCCGTGCTTGAGTTTTTTCAGGCTACAAGTTCTAGCCAATAGCGGCATTGCTTCTGTTCTGGTTGTAACTATATGGGTATTCACAGAAGGGCAGGATAAGTGCTTGAACTCTAAAGACTCAGCTCTGATTACCTCTCTCATTGGTGGTGTTATTGGTCATTATTCCTGCTGCAATGGAGACACTTGGTCTTCAGAGCTTGGAATTCTCAGTGATGATCAGCCTCGTCTAATCACAACCTTCAAGGTGAATAATCGATTGGTCATGCTCTTGGATCCTCTATCCATATATGGCATGCTCTTATTTAGTTCAATTCGAATGCAACTTGAAGAAAGTTTTAGTAGCCTCGGTGTTTGGTGTTTAGCTAGCTAGAAGTATTCTCACCGATGTTTTGGTACCTCATTAATTTTTTTCCTCTTTCAGTCTTTCACAAATCACTTTTTGCAATATAATTACTTGCTGATCAAAATTCGCCTATATTTAGTCTCTCCATGAACTGGTTGTTAGTGAGAAAGATGGAAATTTTTTATTTGAATAGTCTTTTCAGGGCTAATTTTGGTGATAAAATGCTAAATTAGGTGACTTGTACTAGGTAGACACTGATGTCATAGGATTCTAATGATGACAGGTAATAGTTCCACCTGCCTCACTAACGGCTGCTTCATTGAGGGACTAAATTGAGGGGAATTTTAATCAGTGATTGATTGTTTTGTATAAGTTGATATGTGAGAGACTAAATTGAGAGCAAAATAAAATTAGTGAGAGACCAAAATGGGATTTTTGTCAAAATTTTAACCCAAAGATACTGTCGTGAGTGGTGGGGGTGACAGTGGCCATAGGGGTGGAGGCTGTGCCATGGTGAGGTTTTGGGAGGGCTAGGTCATTAGAGGCGAGCAATGATGTCCTTTTACATTTTCAAAAACATTCCCATGAAATGGGAAGGTAACAACCCTGCCCAAACCCATAGGAAATATAAGTCATGAATAGGTAAGTTGCATTCCAGGGAATGATAAATTCTTGAGAATTTGTTTTTTGAGCTTGAAATTCGCTGGGGAGTTTAAGATTCCAAGCCTTCCTAAAAATTCCTCACATTCTATTCTTTTGACTTATTCTGTCTTGTTAGCAGTTGACAAACATTAACTTTTCCCTTGAAGTTCTTGACACTATGAGCATCTGCTAAAAACACATGGCTTAGTTTACTAAACACTGCCTTAGAATACCATGCTATGAGAAGTGACTTGTAACATCTGTGGATTCTTTAAATAGAGAAAAATCAAGTAGAAAATTGATACTAAATTTCAGAGATTGTGGTTATGAATTCATTTCTTGATGATTATCAGCCTGTGAGGAGGGGTACAAATGGTGGTGTGACAAAAGCAGGACTTCTAGCAGCTGCTGCAGCTGGAAGTGTCATTGGACTGTCATTTGTTGCTCTGGGGCTTCTGACAACCAGATGTGAGTTTGATGTAGTTCTTAAGCAACTATTGGTCATACCTATCGCCTCCCTGGCAGGATTATGTGGAAGCATCATTGACTCTCTATTGGGTGCAACATTGCAATTTACTGGATTCTGCTCTGTTCGCAATAAGGTAAATTTAGATACACAACCAATAAAGGATACTTTTTCTCCTATCGGCATAATGCTTGTATTCTTATATAAAACATTGGATGGTTGTTGAACCAATCTCAATGCAAAATCGAATGGTTAACGGTGCAAGAGATACCATAATAAAAGTACCATAGAACCCTCTTATGTTAATGTTTAGATTTTTTAAACTTGAAATTTCTTACTCCATTTTGTAGGTTGTTGGAAAGTCAGGGCCAACAGTTAAAAGGATATCAGGTGTCAATATTCTCGACAATAATGCAGTGAACCTTGTATCAGTACTGTTGACCACAATTTTAACTTCAATCGCTTGTTTGTACATTTTCTAAATTCATCACAGGCAGCGCGGTTCTGTGGCTGAAAAAGGATCAGACTTCTGAGTTCAAATTTTGTAATTCAGTGATGGTAGATGTTCCTATACTGTTGTATAACCATCAATTGGAAAAGACTATACCAATATTAGAAATGACCAAAAATCAATTTTATTAAAACCGGCCCGACCTGGTCGAGGTATTGGGTTACTGGTTCAACCGCATGACCCGGTAATTATATGGAATTTTATGTTTTTTATTAAAAAATTATAAACATACTCACATATTTAAGCAAAAATGACAAAAAATTCAAATATTTTAATATAAAAAATAATAAATCAAATATTATTATACAATAAAGGATCAAACAAAAATATAATGATCGTGATACCAAGTTTTAGGTTCATAAAATGACATCTGTAACTATAAATCAAAAATTTTCTGCATATTGCATAATTGAGATAATATTAGTGTTGTAGGTACATAAATTATGTAAGTCAATAAACAAAAAATATATTTAAATATGTCCATTATGAAAAAAAAATTGGAATTTTTTTTTGGGATCGGGTCGGGTCACCGGTTAACCGACCAGGTCACTGGTTTTTTATGAAAACAGACCGGGTCGTACCGGTTCTAATGCATAACCGGTCCGTTGCTTGAACCAGATCGATTATATGACTGATTTATCGGTTCACGAGTCGATCCGGCCGGGTCGGTTTAAATTTAATAACACTATCAAAAACTATATTTGGTTGTAGAGCATAATCAATCAAATACCTTTTTGTTAAGAGAAGATGAAGGGGTTGATACATGACATTCAGTCTGACAATTTGTTTGTTGTTGATAGTCAATCACCAAAAAAATATGTGCTACCCGAAATTGATTTTGTTGTCAGCAAATTTTCAACCCAATCCGAACGTAAAGTAGAAATAGGCAAACAAAAAAAAGCTTGCACTTCAAGGCTTCTGTGTAGTTGGAAGTTGCGAGTGAAAGATTCAGTTATCCCTGCATATGCCTTGATTGAGTTTGTAACCTACTTCTTTTAACATTAATCAGATTCCATGTGCTGCACCTAATCTGACGTTCTTCTTGGGACACTATCTGCTTTCTCTCGTGAATTAGATTAAGTCAACGTGGTGCAACTAATGACACGCCTTTCTTGATTATTCTTTGTAATTAGATAACTATTTACCAACACAGATAGGTCTAATTAACACAATCTGATTGCATGAACCTTCACCTGAATAACTATTTTAAGACTAGACTAAGGTTGATGATCACTGGTTACTTAAAAAAAGAAGAAAAAGAAAAAAGACCCATAATATTAGAAGGCAGGCCCACAACGGGATACTTGTTGTAATCGTTGAGAGTCTTGAGACAAAAGTGCTGGGGTCCGTCTAAAGGACCTGCCTCCAATAAGTCTCTTACGTGTTTCATGTTTGAACAGCTGGACCATTGCGGACGATTGAGGAAAAGGACAAAAAGGGCAAGGCCTCTAATGAATCTTCATGATTACCAATTTTTTTATTTTTTATTCATGTTTGAGAAATAATAAATAAAACTATAGCACATTTATTTCATTATTATTTTTTTAATTTATAAAGAGTCATATCAATACATTATATAAATTGAAGGAAAATAAATGGGTTTTTGACCACAAAAATGCAAATTAAAAAAAAATTCAACTGTTTAGTTCGTTGACCAAACGTTTTACCGGGCTAATGCAGGAAGACGCGTTTCAGGTGGTTAGGCGTTTTAGTCGTGCACCCGACACATGTGCGTTTCTGACAAATCTGAACATGTCTGTCGTCTGTACCAGGTACGTGTCTGAACACGTCTGTACCAGGTGCGCGTTTCTGACAAGTCTGACGAGCACAATACCAAGATGCGTCTTATTCAGACACACATTCCGTTGCATAGTCACGTCACAGTCAGAAATACGCACTTGGTATAGACGTGTTTAGATTTGTAAGAAACATGTATGTGTCATGTGCGCGACTAAACGCGTAATCACATGAAACGCGTCTTCCTACATTAGTCCGATAAAACGTTTGGTCAACAAATTAAACATGTGAATTTTCTTAAAATTTATATTTCAAAACCCCAAAATATATACTTGGGTCTCCTTCCTTCTTTCTTTTATGGGAAATAATTATCTCATGTTGTAGAAAAAAATTATAAGTGGGACCCAGATATAAGAGGAGAGAAAAAAATGGTGGGACCTAATTCCTTTTTGTGTGTAGGAAAACATAACCCTTCTTTTATTGTCCTAACTTAAAAGTTTGAAACTTGACCACTGTTGTATTGCACCTACTCTAACTACATTAACATGTTACTTCGTTCTGTATGGTACTGTCCTAAAAATTTGAAACTTGACCATAGTGCATGGTTGTACCGGAAAGTTACAATATCTTCTAAGTACATTACTCCCATACCAAACAGATGGAGACATGAGACGGAACAATGAATATAAATTCTGGATCAACTTTAAAAAAAAAAAAAACCCTTTTCTGTTTAGTGTAAACCCATTTGGTAATGCAGTTTTCCTTTTTATTGGTCAAAAACAAATAAGAATTGTTCGTCCACTATATAATATAAATTCAAAGGATAAACTCAAAAGAAACTGTTGAATACCATGGCCATTAAAATCTGGACCCAGAGAGGGCTCCAGTTCATCTGTGTGCACAAGAATCAGCACGCCTTTTGCCGACACAAGGCAAAAAAGGTAACGTTTATTATTCATTATTTCACCGTGTTATCATGACCAGAGTAACTCAGGCGGAATAAAAATATTCAAGTAGGAAAAAAAGAAAACCTGATATGTTAGGCCTATGCCTCCTTGAGCATAAAAGAAAAGCGAATCAATACCACAAGTCAAAAGTAACATACTCCTTCACCAAAAAAAAAAAAGTAACATACTCAAAAAGTTACATCATCATTTGTGATTATTTATTTATATAGAAACATACAGAATAGACCATTATTATAATTTTATTACACGACTATTGGTGTACTGAGAGATGATCATCCTTCTAAGTTCTAAGCGCAGCAGCAGCACACCGTTTCCAAGCAACACTCGCAGGTCTCAACGCAACAGAAGCAGCAACACATGGCAAACAAGCTGAAAATCACCACCAGCCAACAAAAAAGAAAATAAAATTGATGATTCACATGAATATTGAATGAACATGATGAAAGAAATGAAATTATTAAATGTCGAGAACAAAGAGAGCAAAATGATGAAAATTTAAATCATTTGTATGTTAGAACCTTTTTGTAAGTGGCAAAAGCAATAATAACCATAAAAAAAAAAAAACAGTTTACTAAAACATAAGCAACAAGGATAACTATACAAACCAAGCATAGAGACATCCTTTTTCTTCATGGCGTTTGCGAACATGTTCCACATAAGTTATCTGTTGGGCTGGAGGTGCATACATTTTTTCTTTGTGTGTTGGGGAAATTATTTCCTTGGAACTATAAGGCGAAGGAGGAACCAATAGGTAGTTAATAACGAGAACGATCAAGTTCTGATTTCGTTGCAATTCAGGTGGTACTGAGGAAGGTATATTATATATTATGTATGGTAATATGTTAGAGGTTACAATTCATTTTATTTTTCCTTAGCAATTAAGTTTCTTTTTTTCTTTCTTTGTTTTTTTTGAATGGAGGACTTTTTGAACTTTGGATTTACCTAGTTGAAATATAATAAAATAAAACTATGACTTAAATTTCATGGTTTTTATTATGGGAAAAGTATTTATCCTTTTAAATAACAATTTATATCCTTTCACTTTCACAAAGAGGTGAGACTCACATCTTTAAAATATTTGTGTACTCTCTATTTTATCTATCTATTTCTCTCTCTTAAAATGATACAACTTTGCATTCTTTAAAATGACACAGACTTTAGTTTTTTTTTTTTTTATTTGGAGATAACACACTTTAGCCTTTGATTATATGAGTTTAGAGATAATGCCGGCTCAGTTGATGCCGTACGACTCCAATAAGGCAAAAACTTTTTTTTTCTCTCTCCCTTTTTAAATGTTTCCCTCGCATTCACTTCATCACATCATTCTTATCGCCTTACCAACTTAATAAAAGAATTAACAAATAAAGAAGTTAATTGCTGTCCCTTGGATGCTTGAATACAAGCTATATCTAGATTCAACACATCCATATATAATTCAAGTAAAAGAAAATTCCATATATTCATATTGGAATGCGTGAAGGTTATACTTACAACCTATTTTTTGTTTATAATTTCTTACAATACATATCTTAACCGTTGATTTCCGTCAATCAACGGTTAAGATTTTCGTAAATAAAATTTATTAATTAATTATTAATTCACAATAAATGATAACCGTTAATTGGCGAAAAATCAACGGTTAAGATATAATTGTAAGAAGTTATAAATAAAAATAACTTGTAACTGTAACCTCTCCCTCGGATATGATAGATCAAACTGCTTAAAATGTATATTTAGGAATTTTAAATATGGTTTCCAAAAAAAAAAAAAAGGTATTTTAAATATGGGATATCGAAGTATGGTATTGGTATATAAAATCTCAATATCTCTCTATATGATATGATATTTAAAAATAATAATAATTTTTCTTTACCATATATATATATTGTCATTAAATATTATGTTAACATTTTATTTGGAAAATTTAATTATTGTAACAATTATACAATATGTCAAATTCATTAAATGATACACATATCATTAAATACAAATGTAAAACTTTTTTATACTATCAATATATGAAAATTGAATTTTAAAGTAAATTCTTTCTTATTTGCTACGAATTACCAAACAATGTAAAGATTTTGCATTCATGAATAAATCTTTTTAATTTACACTAAGTGTCGATATACCAATCACCTAAATGTGAACAGTCTTTCACATGAACCAAAGGAAATTACTGAATATCTTAATTTGCCATTCCTAAATCAAGGTCATAAAACATCTACATCTTCGATGGAAAATTTAAGGAATTGTTTATTAAAAGGGTGGTCGAATATTGATTAGTCCAAAGGAAGGGGGGAAGGGTCTGATGACACCTGTGTAAACGGAACAAAAACAACTTCAGCAATTCATATAACAAATGCACTAAATATGAAGTAAATTTTAGAGGTCGGCTGCAGAAAGATAAAAAAAGAGATTTCATTAACTTTGTACGCACTTTTTATTCCTAAGAAGAGGCCAAAGTGAACTAAGTAGACAATTTTTTTGAATATAAATTCTTTCATGTTAAAATTTCACTTTTATCTCAATCTCTCTTCGTATGCATTAAACAAGTGAAATACAATTACTATTAGGGAAAAATATTTCTTCAATCATTGCATATAAATTATCTGCATTTAATACCAAAACGACATCATTTTAATATTAAAATCTTAAAAAATTATAATTATAAAGACTATTATAACCCTTAAATAAATTAAAATTACTAAGAAACCATGCATTTCCTTTAATACCAAAACGACATCGTATTAGACTTATTGCAGATAAGATAACTTATCTACGGTATTTGCAGGAAAAAAAAAAAACCTTATTATTAATGAAAAAAGAAAAAATAGACAACAATTTCACTCATGTGAAATTTTGACGTGCCCATTGTTTTTAGCCATATATTCATCCCTCTTTCTATATCTTTTCTTTTAATAGTCTGAAAATCCGTTGAAAAACAAAAAAAGGTACTAAAACCTGACAGGAGCAGGTAAAAATAGACCAGGAATTCAAGGAATGAACATACACGTAATTTTTCACTTGGTGGGAGAAGATAGAGATAGAGATGCTTAGACATCCACGTAGCATATAACCAATGAGTGTAGCAAAACTAGCAATGACACAGCATCCAGGTACACAGTGTTGCAGATGGGCAAGGTAAGGGGCAAAGGTGGGGGCCATGAGGTAAGAAAACTGAATAAAAGAGTGAAGGTTACGGGTGCTGAGTGCTGACACTGCAAATAATTGCATGCACGAATAAGCCACCGACACACACAAACACCCCCCACCCCCTATTCCTCCAAACAAAGTAAAATATCACCTACTACTCAGCAGTTTTGTGAAAGAACCTTAAGCAACACCCTTCAGCACAATTTGAAGGTATATATAATATACTAGGTGATATGCATGCATACCCTATTGGCAATGGCATCTTAACATGGCCAATAAAACTGAAGAACCACACCACTATGTAATTAGAACCATTACATCATTACTCAAACCAATTAGCAGGCCACAGAGCATGTAGCAGATTTTACTGGAACTAAAATATCACCACCTACAGATTGGTCACTGGCAGCAGCTTCTAGGCGTTCCCATGTTATTCTTCTCCTCTCAGCTGCAGCACTTGACCTTGAATCTTCTTCCTCAATCTTGCGTTGGCAAGCAAGTACCAGATCCTCATCCATCTGAGACAGCATCTTCTTGATGTTTTGAGTCAAGTTGAGCACTGCTTGATTCCAGTGGTTTTGTGTGTTATGTACAAGCGCTGAGAAGACAAGAGGCAGAATCACCTGCCGGTTCTGCGTGATAAGATTAAGGACATGCTCATTGTTCCATAGCAAATGAGCTCTTTCGGCCACCTGAATTGGGACATGATTGTGAGCTGATTGATGTTCTTTATAAAGAAAGACATAAGCACCATTGTTGAGATATATAAAAACCATTAAAAAGGCCTCACCAACCATAGTGGCGCAGCGGAAGCGTGGTGGGCCCATAACCCACAGGTCCGAGGATCTAACCCGAGACAAGAGGCTCTGATACCATGTAAAGAACCAATTCAACCCAAAAGCTTAAGCTGGTGGGTGAGGGCTTTTTAATGGTTTTTATATATCTCAACAACTGTAACCATATAAGTAACTAGAAATTGCATGGTATGATCTCCAGAGACCATATCATTGTCTACATCAGTAATGCTTGGACATTTGAAGAACTCTATAGGATTCAGCTAAGTCTACAAGCTCAGGTTTGAGAAAGATAGATACTACAATCAATTACATTTGAAAGCCATGATTAAATAGTCAATTTCCAATTCCTTTGAATTTTAATGTATATTTTCTTCATCGGGTGAAAGGTGAAATTTAGAATCAGACACAAAAGCAGATACTTTAATTAATAAAGCAACTAAAAAGAGGATGAGAGTAGAAGAATCTACCTGATAATGAGAACTATTAAGGCAGCAACCCATCCGTCGGAACAGTGGAACCATAATCTTCTGAAATTCAGCCATGCTAGTCATTTCCAAAATCTCTTCCAACTCACTTATGAACATTAGCTCCTTTTGGCTACTTGTCACGGGCCAGTACTTTAATAGTCCCTTTATCACAGAGCTAGCCAGTTTTTGATCCTTATCTATGAACTGTACAACACAATATGTTAGCTGCTGATGATAAATACCAACAGATTTAGGCTTGTGCAAAGGAATTAAAGCCTTCCACAAAAATATTTTGTGCTCTTCCTTCAATGGCAAGGCAAACCCACTAATCACACTCCCAAAAATCTCCAACAGCTCAGCAATTCCATTATGCCGCTCAGTTTCGAAGACAAACCGGTAGATGATATTACTAACGGATTTCCGAATAAAAGGCCTGTGAACCATGAATTTCCCATAGATTCTATGCAGAATTGTTTTCAAGCAATCTCTCTCTCTAGGGTCCTCAGAATCAAAAAGGTCAAGTAATTTCAAAATAAACGCATTATCTATATGCACTTTTGCCACCTTCACATCAAGAGAGTTATAATTGATGAATTGAAGGAGTAGATCATAAACAATTTGCAGGTGAGACCAGGCAGGATCAAACATAGGCTCTTCATCTTCTGTCTCTCCACCAACAGTACTTGTACGAAACTTTGGTGGGAAAACCCTGAACAAATTAATTGCACACATTTTACACAATGCGGCAATTGCTGGTTCTGTGAACTTTACACTTCCAGAAGAAACAAAATCAACAAGCTCTACTAATGTTTGACGTTTCAGATCTTGCTCTGCTGTGTTCTTATCAGGATCACTCATATCATAAACTTTGCAGCAAAGATTCAACTTACTAATAAACAGACTTTGCTTCTGTGTATTTGAAACATCTTTGAAGGATAAAGAAGGGTCAACTGCTTCTACTCCAGCACTCAAGCTTGCAGGGAAAACAACTGAAGATACCCGCTTCACAACATTTAATTTGCTTGAAATGGTACTTCCAACATTTGTACACTGAAAAACATTCCCAAAACTGGTAGTATTGCCAGATTCACTCCTTGCAGAATCTGATGATTCAGACTTTGGCACCTTCTTCGGCAATTTCCTAAGAATTTGCTTTATCATGGTGCTAGCCGAGAACACCTGCATCCAACTTATCACACTGTCAATTAAAAGCATAACTCTTTCAGGATGGAAAAGCTCAAATCCTAGGAAGTCTTTATGTTAATTTCCCAATGAACCAGACAATCAGCCAAGTTAATATAATCATTCAACAGAAAAGCAAAAATGGAAAGCAAGGCATATGTGCTAGGCTTACATAGAGTAACTAAGACCAATTTGGAGATTATACCAGAGAACCAAATAAAGAATATGGACAAAGTCTTGTACAAGAAAGAATATGAGACCAGGAGTAATGCAATAAATGGGATATAAGCAGAGAGAGAGAAGATCAAGAGAGAAACATTACTCTTTGGACAAGGGGATGTGTGAAAGGAATTGAGGATAGTCAAAACCTATGTATTTCAAATATGGTATTTGGTATGTCTTTTGAGAACAGTAAGTAGCAAATTCAGCCAGATCTAACAATTGTTTATGAATTTTTGCTAAGGGATACTACAGAGTTCAGTACATTTGGATGAATCTTAGTAATTCTTCAACTACAAACAACAAATAAGTACCAAAAGCTATGGCAGAATACAAAACTAGGCATTCCCTGTAGCACTAGCCAAATGCAAACCCAGAACAAGTTCTCTTCTTTAACAAATTTTGGAATCCATTAAAGAGAAAGCAGAGAAGCAAAACAGCAAAAAAATAAAAAATAAAATAAAATGGAAAGGACCCGGTTCTAGAAAGAAATTAACAAGCCAATAATTAGTACAAATTAGAAAAATTTACAGAAGCAGCAATAGTGGGTGGGAAAAACCGAGATCTGGGTCTGAAAATAGTAGAAAAGATAGAAGAATCTCAACCACTTGAGGAACCATTAAAGACCTCGTACTACCTTACAAGATCATTACCAGAAAAAAATAAATAAATTTTTAAATTAAAACTTTTAAGTAAATAACAATTCAGTCAAAATCAAAGGTGACTCCAAAACAGGAACAACACCAAAATTAGTATTTTTAAGAACAGCAGTTGAGAGAGAGAGAGAGAGAGAAGGAGAAGCAGAAAAGACCAACCTGATTTCTGTGAGACAAAAGCAAACCCACTTAAGAGAGAGAAGAAGGGGAGAGGAAGAAGCTAGTCAAAGAAGGTGTTTAACTTTTAACAGATTGCATATGAAGATGGAATGAAAGAGAAAGAAGAAGAAGAGGACACAGGGTGTGTGGTGTTTTTTGTTGGGGTGGTGAAGAAAGAGAGAAAATGGTGTTGATCTGAAAAATGCTAGATTTGGGAATGGTTAAGTTGGAGAATGGATAGGGAGTGAGCATTTTGATGAATGACCTCCATGAATGCCTCGATTCAAGAGAATAAGCGATGCGACATGTTAATGTTGCTCACACAACACAACCGCAGGTACAACAACAACAGTCCAATCACCACCGAACCCAACTTAACCTTCATCCTTAAGCCTGAATTTACAGTACAATCCATCCATGCACAGTTAACTGAATAATAATACATTTATAAACTTCACCACCAATATGCACATTATGAAATGGATTAAAGAAACCAAATAAATTTGTTAGTATTGAAATTTTCTTATTTCTAACCTCCTTTGGTTGAAAAACTAAGTTTTTAACTTTATATAAGAGTATATATACTTTGTGAAATATATTTTTCATGTTGTATATATGGGATATATTACTCCCAGCAAAAAACAAAATTTCGGCTCATGCTACATAGAGAATTTAAGTGAGGTAATACCATTAAAAAAGAAAAAAAAACCCAAATAAAAATATACTTTGTGTGATATATATATATATATATATATATATATATGAAATAATACAATACCCAGAAAAATGGATAGAATATTGTTATGGATTCGTGGCTCATTCATTGACAAGCCTAATAAAGAATAATCCAAGTTATCAATCAGATACAATTAAAGAAGGAAATTCATCAAAGATATCAATCTTAATACGACATCGTGACATATGGGCTTGAGCCGTCATCGGAAGCACGAAGCATTGAAGGTTCACAATTTATTACCCTCTCAGGTAAACTCTAAATAAAAGGTAAATTCTACAGATACGTTACGCTCTCTCTTTTACTATTATATTGTTATTGTACACACACCCCTTTAGCATAGTCGCTTATGGTTCTTCAATACACAGTAATTTGCTTCACTCAAGAATATCTTATCCATAGATATCTTGGAGAGGACACTTAGATCCAATAGTAATATACTAGTCCATCGGATTAGATATCTCTATCTCTAAGATAGAACAAATACATTAAAGAGAAAAAAAGTGAGTCTCATTTATTTTGTAGGTAAGATAAAATTATCTCGAGAAACATATTTTTCATGTACTTTTAAGTGATCAAACTAGCAACCAAGGATTAAAGAATTTTGCTTGTGGTTATAATTTTAAATTAAGAGAATTCGGGTATTGTTGACATATTATATGTAGATGTACATAATATGTCCGTGCATAACCTGAGTCTTAACTTTATTAATTATATAAGTTATTAGATATAAGTGAAATCAATGAGAGTTAAGATTTACATCTTGTATCATATTCAAATATAAAATTAGATTTTGGGTTTATTTTTTCTAAAGTTACTTTAGATAATTTTATCTAATGTTCATCAAAACGATGTTATTTTAGGACAAGAATTATGGTGTTTTTATAATTTTAATTTATTTCAGGATTATAATAGTCTTTACTATTCTAATTTTTTAATTTTTCAATCTCAAAACGACGTCTTTTTGATAAATATTAGACAAAATTATCTAAAATAACATGAGAAACTTTTTTCCCTCAGATTTTTTCTGTCTTTTTTTTAATTTCTTCTCCTTTTTGATATATCGGTGAAAACTAAATACATAATTTCAAATAAATTACCCAAATTTCTCCGCATCAGACAAATCATATAGTGCCTTATTTTAATTCTTCTATTGCGCCGGACAAAAAGGTGCATAGTCCGTAGTCTGCATTACGTAAAGGGAAAATGGGAGATTTTTCTTGCCTAATTCCGAGGCTAGATTTTTGGAGTATGAGAATTGGGGAGTAAGAGAGAGTGGAGAATGAAAAGGAAGAAATAGGAGGTGAATTTGGGAATAGAACAAAATAGAGAATCACGAAAAGCAAGGGACAGAATCACCGAAAACACAGAGGGAAAGAAAACTAAAGAAAGGAAGGAGGGTAAAAGTAAAATGTGACCACAACTATCATCATTCAATACGACAGATGACAAAAAAAAAAAAAAGGTTAACTAAAGTCCGATATGAGTCATTAAAATTTAAGGGGGAAAAAAACATTTATAATTATTAACATAAATCTTTATTTTACATTGATTTAATTCTTTTCATATGTCTTAAAAATAACAAATATATATATATTAACTATGTACTAACATAATTATTATTAAATTTTAATTTAGAATGTTTAGTGTAAGACTTGACGCGATTTAATAACTCATAATATTTTGTAAACTACAACAAATTAAACCATGAAAAAACCATTGAATTATAACTACCCCTACCAGTGCCTACGAATGCTAACGACACTATAAACTACTCTGTCTTTTAATATGTTTTTTGCAACATTGCTTGACTATGCCCTATAAGCATGGCAGGGGTAGATGAATAAATCACAATGAATAATGATAGCAACATATATACTAATGAAAGTGTGTGTCAGCCACGTCGTTGAAGTTAATAGACTCCAAAGACCAAAGGGCAAGTACCTCTTCACTTAGTCATATATATATCCATGGTGATTTGGATGGCCAGGAGTTGTTGATGGATATTGGTAGTAACAACCACAAACCTATGAGAATCACCACATATCCAATTTCCTATGTCATTCCTAATGATACCTCATCTACCTGCTCTCGCTGAAATATTCTGATAGCTACAATTAAAATGTTCATCTCCTAGAAACCAATACAAGGGAACAAGAACTACAACTTAACAAGATGTGTGCACTGGAGACTAGAAATATATGATTGTTAAATGCAATCTAACAAAAAAAGCATGTCACCTAGGGTTTGCAAAACAGACTTGACTCGACGGGTTAACCCGCTCAATCCGTTAAATGGGGCGGGTTATGTTTTTCAACCCATCTCAGAAGCGAGGCGGGGTGGATGGGTTCATTGTTTGGCGGATTGATGGCGAGTATAGACGGACCGAGGAGGGTCAGTATAAAATAGGCTCGGACTGACGGGACGGACTGACTCATTTTAAATTGTCATGGTATCTAATATTATTAAAAGGGAGAATGATTTATGCACTTACATCATAAATCATTGCATAAATCATTCCCCCTTATTGAAACTATTTTTTTTTTCTTTTTCTCCTTTTTTTTTTTTTTTTTTTTACCAGTGGCAGGAAGGAATGATTTTTGCCACAATGACAAAAATCATTCTCCCTTATTAGAATACTCTAAAAATTTTATACCCATGATGTCCAAACATGATCTTGAACTTCTAAGGTATGCTTTATGTAACTATGATTGTAATTAGAATTTCAGGTTTCAAATATGGATTTTATGAGAGTAATGTTGTAGGAAAAGTCATTGTGTTATGTTATAGAGATTCGTTTTGCGTGTCAGAGTTTTTTTTGCTACGAGCCCCACAAAATATTGTGTGCGTAAGAAATTTTTTATGATCATGTTAAATGATAGATGATAAACCCTTCAAATATATGTTCAAACATTCATATTATTTTATAAGGATTAAATTTTCATCTTATAGAATATAATTTTATCTTTTATAAACAAATAAAATCCCACAGAAAAGAAGAGAGAAAAAAAATTAGCCCATATAATTTTAAGTGTATATAAAAGAAAAATTATTTACCATAATACGAGAAATATTAATTCCTATTTTATGGTATGATAATTATAAGGGGGAAATAGTTTTCCTGTTATAAGAAAATCATGTTCTCCTACATTGATTTTTGTGCTAACATTTCAATTTTTTTTTTAAAAAAAAAAAAAAAAAAAAACCAATGTAGTTCACCATCTGCGGGGAAAAATTCTCCTCTATATTACAAGAGAAGATACAACCCGTAATTATAATGTAACTATTGTTTTGTATGAAGCAATTACTCAAAAGTTAATTGCAAAATAAAAAAATAAAAAAATAAGCAAATTAAGAACTACATTAAAGCATGATGCATAATTTCATATAGCAAATAATAAGCATCTCTAAAATTTATAAGGAAAACACATTACCTGTGAAATTCCCCTTATCCTCAGTTTTCCCAAAGCCATGCTAAAATCTTCCATTCGAAAATATCTACCCATTCGAAATGACGGTTCCCGAGTGCAATTCCTGACACGACCCGCTAATCTGATCCGGACCTGACACAAAATTTTTGTGTTTGGATCAACCCATTTATTGTTCGGGTAGTGTTTGGGTTGAAGAAAAATGACACGAGAAAATTCGTGTCGGGTTCGGGTCAACCCTTTAACCCGCTCTGACCCGCAAATAGTTTTTGTATAAGGTTATTATAGTCATTTTAGTGAGTGGTATAAAAGAAATGACACATACTTAGGGTTTCAAACAACCCTTTTCACTCAAGAGTGGCTTTTATTGGATGTATGTGCTTTTATTAGATGTAAAATTAGTGCCTAAATACAGGTTTTGAATGTGAGCATTCTAAAATTCGTGTCGGGTAGGGTTGAGTCGTGTTAACATGTTTAATAATGGGTCATGGTTACATTATAAGGTTATTCGTGTTGTGTCGTGTCGTGTCGTGTTGTGTCAACTCGTAAAATAAGTGGATCGTGTTCGGGTTGAGAATTTTGACACGAATAATTAATCGGGTTGTGTTCGGGTTGAGATTTTTCATGTCGTGTAAAATTCGGGTCGGGTCGCGTCTACACGAATTGACACCCTAGTTCCAATTGTTATTGTCGTGTTTCTAAATAATTATATCTCGTCCATTAAACAGGTTGATTGGGAATATGACTTGCTTTCCCCCCAAAGATCGTTGATATATAGGACTCCATCAAACCCAATATGATCATGACATTCTTCCTTTTTCACACTTAGATTGGGTTCATTCAAATCATGAAACTAGGTGAATTAAGAGAATATTACCGTCAGATAAGTATAATAAAGGAAAAGGTATTTGTTCTTTTAAATGACATAATTTATATCATTTTACTTTCACAAAGAGATGAGATCTATATCTTTAATTTTTTTTTTGTCCACTCTATTTCCTTTTTTATATATCTCTTTTTCTCACTTAAAATGACACAATTTTACATACTTTAAAATGACACACACTTTTCCCATATAATAAATTGATGAGGAGATGCTGCTGCAGCCTATGAAGCACCGACACTTCAAAAACTCCGACGTGTCGTGTCCGACACTTCCCGACACTCCGGATACTCCGACACGCCCGGACACTCCAACACACGTTATAGAAATTCAAAAAAAGGTTTAAAGGTTACATCGCAGTGAGTTTTTAGTTCCAACTATTAGATGTGTTGGATTACGATTACTATTTTATTGAGTCTAATATAAATATTTGGGATATCTTATTTTTTTTGCAAAATTTATGAATATTATAAGTTTAGATTCATTTTTTTAATAAATTATTGAATATTAAATATAATATACACCATATAAATTAAAAATATTATTTAATATCAAAATGTGTCCTAACGTGTCAAAATCTAATATTTTTTAGAATTAAAATGTCAGAGTGTCGTGTCGTGTCGTATCGTGTCATGTGTCCCATATCAATATCGGTGCTACACAGACTGCAGCTCATCGCTACACTGACCAACTCAATATAGGGAAGTTTAACATTTAGGAGTAACTTAGCATTTCATTACAAAGAGAGATTGAAAAAACATTTAAATTATTTAAATTTCAAATTAAACAATTATTTTTAATAGTTATTCAAACTTATTGAAGTTATATATCAAAAATGGTACCAAATGATAGTAGTTTAGTTACTGTCAGGAAACTGAGCAGATGAGGTGAAATTATATGTTCGATACTCACCAATATCATCTTTGAAAGGAGTTTAAAGTCTTAATCCCTGGATCCGATCCTAATCGCGAAGTGGTAAATCAATTAAAATATCTCAAAAAAATATCAAAAATGTTGAATAAGTATTATTCACAAAAATGTAATTGCATGTTAGATTAGTGACCCATAAAAGAAAAAGGTTTAATACTTTTCATATCCCAGAAAATAAAATTATTATATGACCAGTCATACTTAATATAGTTTCTAAGAGTTTATAAATAAGGGGAAGGATATTGTAACAACCAAGTTGTGTTACTACCATATTACTACCAGTCAATCTCATCGTTAGATCGCTTATGTTGATATATATTTATTTGCATCTTTGTATGGTTTTGATTCTCCAAATTTAAAGTGAAAGCATTATAAATCATAACAATACAAAGGTGAAAATAAATATAAAATATTAAATTTGGGAAATCATGACCATACAAAGATGGAAATAAATATAATCATTGGATCAAAATAAGCGATATAACGGTGAGATTGATTGGTAGTAACATGGTATATATATATATATAAAAAGTTTGTAAATATAACATTCTCTATATATATATATGGGTTTTATAAAAGTTATGTTGTAGGAAAAGTGATTGTGTTATGTTACATAGATTCATTTTCCGTGATGTAATTTTTTTTTTTTGCTTCAAAAAATGTGTGTCCCACAAAATGTTATGTGTGTAGGATAATTTGTATGGTCATATTAAATGATGAATGCAAATCCTATATATATATATATATATATATATATATATGGCAAAATGATTTGTAATGTGACTGTATGTAAGCATTGGTGCAGTCACCTAAAAACTACGTCGTTTTGGGTGGGATAAAGGAAGTTCGCATTTAAAATTAATTGTAGAAAATAAAGATATTATATTTATTTCCAACTTTGTATGGTTATGATCCCCCAAATTTAAAATTTTATATTTATTTCCACCTTTGTATGGTTATGATTCCCCATATTTAATGTTTTATATTTATTTCCACCTTTGTATGGTTATTATTCCCCATATTTAATGCTTTTACATTATAAAACGACGTAGTTTTATATGACTGCACCAATCCTTAGGTGCATATATATATATATATATATATATATATATATATATATATATATATATATATATATATATATATATATATGGGGAAGGTTATAGTTATAACTTTTTTTTCCTTTACAATTTCTTACAACCAATATCTTAACCGTTGATTTCCGTCAATCAACAATTAAGATTTTCGCCGATAAAATTTATTAATTAATTATTAATTCACAATAAATCTTAATTATTAATTTACGAAAATCAACGGTTAAGATATTGGTTGTAAGAGGTTGTAAAGGAAAATAGGTTATAAGTATAACCTCCCCTCAAATATGGCATTTGCATCTATCATTTCACATGGCACAAAGAATTTTCCTACACACATAACATTTTGTGAAGTCCACACTTTTTGAAATAAAAAACAAAAAAAAAACGGCACGTAAAACGAATCTCTATAACATTACACAATCATTTTTCTTACGACGTAACTCTTATAAAATCATATATATATATATATATATATATATATATATATGTGTGTGTGAGAGATATATACAAAATAATGCGCGAAGAAAAAAGAAAATATGAGACGCTATAGTTTTATGTGTTTTATGTGTTACACAACATGAGAATCATTATAGTCAAGAGAAAAATCCAAAACTGCTACCACTTCCTTAATAAAAATGCGAATAACAAAATCCAAGGCTTTGAACCAAATTGAAACTGATTGCAAAACACCTGGCACTTCCACGAAAGTATCCTAATGTTATGCCGTTGAGCCAAGTGTTGAGGCCTGAGGGGCATCGTCCATCAAATTTGAAAATCCACTTTTCATTTTATATAACTATATAAGTAAATGTATATGTGCATTCAACTTAATATTTGCGGTGAATGAAAAGCCACGTAAAGTTTTGAACCCGTAATTCGTGTCTGCCGCCAGTGACTGGTTTCTTTATTTGATGTCAGATATCACAATCCACAAAGTCAGTGTAACGTTGAAAGAGAAATTTACTGGCTTTCAATCAACGCTCCCACGCCCTAAAATGACTTTTCCTTTTCCAGTTAGCCATCGTCCAACCCACCCACCCACGGGTGATTTACTTTTTCTTTTTTCTTTTTTCTTTTTTTCCTTTCATTTGTAGCAGATGTATAAGAAGTATAAATAATGTATGGTTCTAAAATTCAGTGCTCTGTTCACTCTCAAACAAAAATTGACACAAATGGCTGTTTTTTTCTTTCTTTTAAAATGGACTAGAAGAATTTTCCCTTTGGACTATTTTGGAAGTTGGAACTTGGAACCTTATATTACTATATTTTACAGCTAGAATCATTCGGGTCAGAGGTGGCTCAGAATACAAAGCCTGTAATATCATATTTTTATTCGAGCGGTTACACATATATGCATGTGGATTATCGTAATCTATTTTTTTTTAGTTTAACAGCATGTTTTTAAGAGCTAGTTTTAAATTAAAGTTTAAAAAAATTGTTTTACAAATATAGTTTAAACTTCTTATATAAATAGAGGAGGGATTAAATTAAAGTTGAAAAAAAAAAGTTGTTAAACTTGATTAGATTAGATAATATCATCACAAATAAGCTAGAGAGCGATTTTTAAGCGCTTTCAGATTAAATTATATATATATCTTACTCCGAACGATCTAATATTACATATAAGCTTTGGGGGGCAATAATTTTCTTAAAAAAAATTATTCAAGCATATAAGTTATAACTACTCGCAAAGCTGAAAAGGCTAATATTATATGACACGGTAAAAAATATGTATTATCTAAAAGACAAAAGAAAATCTCATTTTCATAAGTAGAGTAAGTAATAGTGTGAAAAATATATCAAAATTTAACAGTTATTTTTTGTAACAAAAAAGTAAGACATGATGTAATGACAAAAATGGTTATGACTTGTGCTACCTAATTTACAGCTCTTGGCTATAACCTTTGATATTCGGAGTCAAAAATCATTTTCAATAAACTGAATATCAGTCAACAGGAACTTAGGCACACATTCCGAATGGATCAAGGGGCAAGGAATTTCCATCTTAAAATAGTTAAATTAAAAAAAGGCATAAGTCGCGAGCCCAATCATAGGGTCCAAACAAAATGCGGACTAGACAAATACGTAGGATAGCACATGTACAGGCCCCCACATATCCGAGATTCACTCATTAAGATATAAGTATCGTCATTAAAACAGGCTTGAAGAGGAAGGAAGGGATTTTGTTCATCCAATAATTCCCATGTGGGACGCTGGCATACATACAAGCTGGAGCATACAATCACGGTTATATTAGACGCACAAGTCATTATTGCCTACAGGCTATACATAAAAATAATAATTGTGCTGAGTTCACAAGGAAAAATTGCATCTTTATATGAGCCAAGAGAAAAAGAATAATAATATACATGCCTAGCTATTTTGATAAAGCAATTAAATATTGAAGACAGCCTAGCAGTAGCGCAACCAGAAATGAAATGAAATAGTGAGCGGAGAGAAAGAGAGAGAGAGAGGGGGGCAGGGGCTAATTACAATGAGAATGAGAATGAGATTTCCTGCTACTTTTCCCTCCCTTAACCACCGATGTAACACAAATTATGAGGTATATATAAAGACATGTAGATTGGACAAACACAAGCGAAACTCTCCAGAGGCCAGAATCAGTTTTAAACATAGCAGGGAGTCTGATGCTACTCCAGCCATTAACCATTCAAAATCTTAGGCGCTTTCTGCTGGAACATGATTCAGAGTACCAAAGTTGTTCATACGTTTGGGCTTCCACTCAGTCCTACCCCTCACAATTTCAGCACCATCTTCAAGTCGAAGCAAATGCTTGCACTCAACATGTCCACTGTGAGCTAGATTGCCAATGTCAGCACCAGATACAGCAGTCAGGGACTGCAGCACACTGTCCTTACCACACTCCCTCCTATACTCCAGAGTCATGGCAGACAGCTCATGACTCTCCAAGATTGGCTGGGGAGCACTCTGCAACAATCAAAGCATAATCATTTGGTTTAACTTAAGAGGCCTGATCTAATCAACCCAATGCATAACAAACTAAACAATTAAACATATCAAGCTTTTTATCTCCAAGAATAAATCAACAAGTACAAATCAATAAAAGGGGGAAATATAAGTGATTCACAAAAGAAAAAAAATCACACCCTGCCGTTCAATTTTTTGTGTTCTCCCTAGTACTGCATATTACTATCAATTATATCACATTTCAATTTCCAAGCCACTATGCTGCGTAACTCGCTAGCTTACAAATCAATTCCAACGAAGCATTGAATGCCCACAACCACTACAGCTAATTGAATATTTTATATTAGAATGACCTCAACTTCGATATCAACCATCTTCATAAACCTGCAAAAGTAATAATATTCAAAGACCTAATTTCCTTCACAAAAGAGCACACCCTTACTTTGCAGACAGTTGATTAGTCTCACAGACCCGACAGACTGATAAGTAGGGTTCTTTTGTGAGGAAATTGGATGTCTGAGTATCATTACCCAACCATCTAAAGTCCTGATTCTAGTCAGATGGTGATTCCCACTAATAAATCCACCCAGAATTTGATTTCCACATTTATGATTGGTATTTTGGTAAGACTCAACGTAAGCTTGGCCACAAGAGACGCGCCCAATGAAGAAAGAAAGAGAGAAAAGGAGAAAACAAGTATGGGAGTCGATAAGAATACAATAGAAAACTACCTCCAGAATCCAGCCAATGTACTTCACATTGTTAACATGCTGATTGACATCTAGATCACTCCATCTAGGCTGAAAATACAGATACAATAAGTAACCTAATTAGAAAACATCATCAGAGGTGATTTGAAAAAATAAATCAATGATAGCAATTACAAGAAAGAGCTGACATACACTTAAACCCTTGCGAATATAATCTGCTGTATTGTCATCAAGTTTAGGCAGTTTTCTGTTATCCTCTTCCAGAATTGGAGCAGAATCCACAAAATAAGATCCTATCTCCCCTCTGACTTCTTCAGGAATTTTAGAGAGCCTCCTTGTCACTTTATTCATCATGACCCAAACACTGTAGATTATCGCAACCACAACCAACAGATCAGAAAATGCTTACACATTACTAATCACTAGCTCCAAGGTGATGCATGAGTAAAAGATGAAGTCTTATACTTGATAATAAACTAAGATACAAAGTTCTAATTGAACAATAAGAGGTTTTCACCTGCAAAATATGATATACTTAAATTATAGTTCATCGCCTTTAACATTTCCAAATGCAATATAAATACTTCAAATTTCAGTTGTGCTAAATTTGTTTCTTAAGAGAAAATAACTGTTCCCATAATTTTGCAAAAGATTGTAAGATTCAAAATTGTGCCCAATTACCACTCATGCACATTCAGAGACACATTTTAAAACATTTTTGTAGTTGGCAGCGGAAGGAATGGGAAGGGAAATTCCAGAAAATGATTTCTACCTGGAGGCTCTCGTCAAGATTTCACCAGTTTTGCAGTCACGTAAAAGCCAATCACGACGCATGCCATTCTTCCCCGATGCAGAAACCCAAGTGTCTACTTGAACAACATCACCCCTGAAGCAAATATAAACACTCAGTTTCAAGTGACTAGATTCAGAATATCCATAATAATCCCCACATAGTTTACCTAACTTCAATCCACATCAACAAGCCAAAATAATTGAAAGCTTTAAACATCTAGTAGTCAAATGGAAGAGTTACAGAGGGTATATATCTAGTAAACAAAACAGATGTCAAGTACACATAGTATCAGCTGCTTCTCTTTTTACCATAAATAATACTATATTACATCTTATATACAGATTAACAGCTCTATAGCATAAGGCTTCCCATAGTTCATCATGCATAAAGCTTATGCATATCAGATCTATCATCATCCCGAAGAATTTCACAAGTACTATGGCTTTCATAAGTAAGTCTCAACTACAAAGCCAATTCTGAGGAACAAGATACATAATCTACAGATTAAATGCAGAACTGTCAATAATTTACCGTGAGATATTTACGGTCATCATTCCTTTTCCTCATAAAGATCACTAAAATAAACAGAGAAATAGCAGCCTAACATGTATAATGATGCACATCACACATATAATGGGTGAGGGTGGGTGACTTACCATGTAGGATAACGATCAACCACAACCTGCATCCGAGTAACTACCCATATCAAATTTCTTTTGCACATTTCTGGCGTGGAACCAAATCCATCTCCAAGAAGCCCAGCATTCTTAACATGATTAAGTGCAGTTTCCTGTTATGAAACAAATAATTGAGATAATCTTGTATGAAAAGTATTAAGGAACAGCTATTATGAATTTCAATTCTACAGAGTGAGTAAATATACAAGCCTATCCTACTTATAACATGTTTATCTCCAAAGATTATAAATAAAGACTCATTTGTATGAGTATGAACATACCTGCAAATGGTTCATTACTGTCTCTATAGAAGCCGTTCGATCGGCGCCAATTTCATATGATCTAATAGAAAAGTTTTCACGGAACACGAGACCATCCTGAACAATTTTTCCTATCCCAAAGGGGTCCATAAGCATGTCAGGTCGCCTTGGCTTCCAATCAAGCATCATCCACTGCTTTTCTGCAGCCAAGAAAATTGTTGTGACAGCAGCAAGAAGCATGCTCCAATCAGGTAACTGATTGATAAAAGTTCTAGGTGCAGGTGAAGGCGAATCAGCCTCATGCTTCAAGCTTTCTGCAGAAGTAGATACTGAGGTTCCATTAATCTTGGGAGGGGCTTGGGCATTTGCCTTAACTTGCAAGCCACCAGAAGCATGTTTGGATTTAAGTCCTCCAAGGTTCGCAGGCCCACCACCAAGTTTGTTGCCTTTTGCACCAGAGTCCGGTGAGGATGAAGTAACAGGGAAAAATGAAGAAGTTGCAGCAGTTGCCACCATGATGAATTTCCACAGCAGCTGCATGCAAATTAGAAGCAATTTAAAAAAAACATACAGATATCTTCTCTCCCACCCTCCGTAAAAAGGGGGAGAAAAAAATGAAAATAGAAAAAATTGGCAAACACTAAATGAAAAGATAACAAAATGGAGAATCCTATGGAAAATGAATCAACAGGAAACATCATCATATTTCACTCAAATAACAAACAAAAATAACATTTATATCACAAATACAAGAGTATGATAACAAATACTTTTTTGGCAAAAGCAAAAGGGGGAAAAAGAAAAAAGAGAAAAAAGAGAAAAAAAAGAAGCAAACTTGTTTTTAATACTAGTAAAAAGGAGAGCAGACAAGGCTTAGCAGTTATTTAAAACCTTTCTTACTAAACTACAGACAGCAGTAACCCCAATATCAGAACAGATCCATAGAATTCTCTTTTTTATATATATATTTGTTCTCATTTGCATCTTTAACCAGTAGAGATTCTCAATTTCCATGCAGAACCAAAGCGCTCACAAGCATTATTTTTTTATTCCTATTATATAATCCTACAAAGCTTTTACCAGAAATAATCAAAGAGGGAAAAGGTTTATACCAACGCAAAAGAAGAACAAGAAGAAGAAGCCCAATTCAATTCAAAACCAACCGCAGATAAACAATTCCGGGGAATGTAAAAAAAAATGGTAAGTTAATTTTATCTAACGAGAGATTTTTCCTTGTAATCTAACGAAAGATTCACAAGGAAAAATCTCGAAAAGAAAGCGATCATTGAAAACTTTAGTTGATAAAATTAACAAATAAATAAACAGAAAAGACACAAAGAATAGCAAATTCGCTGGAAAAGCCAGTGCAGATCTGACTTTAGAATCTACAAAACAACGCAAACCAAGAATAAACAAAGCCAGAGCTGAAAATAACCATACCAAAAAAAGGCAAAAAATAAAAATAACAAACATTGCAATATATAACAAATCAGAACCCCCATTGTGCCGAAATTCATAACGAATGCGATGATGCATCCATCCAGCCCTAATTTATTTTTTTTTAAATTAAAAAAAAAAACTAAACACAAAATAACGAGAACCTTCACTCGAGTAGCGAGAAATGCAGAAAACACTGGTTTTTGTTAATAATCTGGGAACCTCGATCTTAGAAGGTTTAGGAAAACCAAAAAAGACGAAAAAAAAAATATTCGAAAGAAAAGAGTTTCTGGGGAAGGCTTGACACGTAGATCAGAGAGGGAATAGGGAAAACGAAAGAGCAGATTCGATTCGCGTACCTAAGTGAAGAAATACAGAGAGAATCGCTCAACAAACAACACAAGAACAAAAAGCAAAAGCTCAAAATGACGAGAATAACAAGGGGCTATTGCGTCATTTCAGTTCCTCAACTCTCTCTTCTCCTTTCCCTTCTTCTTCTTTTCTTTCCTTTCCTTCCTAAATTTTTTCAAATTAAAATAAAATAAAATAGAGAAAAAAAGCATACACAAAACAAACACAATTATCGTTTCGCTTTGTGAGTGTGATGTGTCACAGAAGGGATTATTATGTGTAAGTGTGTGAGTGATAAAAAATTGGTGTTCCACCCACTTTATTTATATACTGTCTATCTGTCCCTCCCGCCTCTCTTTCAAAGTTCCCAGCTATACTTTTCCCTTATTTACCATTTTGCCCTCATCCATAATATTCATTTTTTAAAATGAGTTGTCTTTATATATCATGTTCATGTACGTAATTAGGATTTTCTTTTTTCCTGTTATTTTAATTAGTAACTAAGATTGCCTCCTAAACGTTGTTGTTGTTGTTGATAATATCACTATTATTATTATATTTTTTTTAGATAACTAAGAGGTATGCTCATACAACTTTTTTTATTCTGGTCCTTAAGATAGCTATTCATTAAAATAAATAGTGTATTGAACCATTATCACTTGAAGAAGGATGATACTAATCTCTTTAAAAGGAAGGTGATTTTTCTTTGTCTCCAAAAAATTCTAAAAATTTGCTTTAATCAAATTTTGTATTCTGACTCAAGCAAATTATTAGGCATTCAGTTATTACCTGAAATACCATTAGTTTTATTATTATTATGCTAAAACAATATTCTTGAATTACATTTATTATGTGCACGACAATTTTAAATTTTTAAAATTAAAATATGGGCTTTCAACTTTTCTTGAAATTGGTGATTTATTGCTGAGGGAAATATTTAGTAATACAGAAGTATTTTCTTTTAGTACGAATGTAGCTATATGACTATATCTGTTGGCAAAGGGGCTCATCGTAAAAAAAGAAAAAGTTAGCACAAAAATCAAATTGAGAATGACTCTCTCTCGCAAAAGGAGAAATATTTTTCTCTTAAAATATAAGATTTTATATTCCTCATGTTACATGAGATGAGTTTCTTATGTCATGGATATAAAAATCATGTGAAACTCATATGTTAGGAAAAGTTATGGAGAGATTATTCTTATTATTTTTTTTTCTTATTACTAAATCTTAACCGTTAATTTTCGTCAATTCAATAGATGTAATTTATGAGGTGATACTTATTAATTAATTATTAATTTCTAATAAATTATAACAGTTAGAATGACGGAAATTAACGGTTAAGATTCAGTAATAAGAGATAATAAGAAAAATAAATAATAAATATAACTTTTAATAAATATGACTATAAAAGGCAAAGTGGTTAAAGGTTCAGAAGGTAATGTAGGGCCAAGAAATCATTAATAAGAAATTAAAAAGGAAAGGACGTTGGTTTAAAGAATGGCGATGGTCTATGGACGTAGGATTATCTTCAAGGTCTAGTCAGTGGTCAATATTCAATTTTTTTTTTAAGTACAGAATATTCACTTCTCTTTGAAAAGAAAACAAATGGAAACTACAGAAAACAAAATCAAAACTTTCTTCCACTTACGTGACATCATAGTCTTAGGCTCTTAGCAGTTCGGTGAACGAAATTTCCGCATCCGTTCGTGGAACTCTATTTTGTTAGGATTTTAAGGCATAAACGATCATAATTATAATAACTTTTTGGCCTTTTTTATTTTTTTTTTTGGAAAAAGGAATTGGATTTTGTATAGGTAACCGAGAAATAAGATAAGGGCATCTTCTAATTATAATTTTCTTTTTATAAACTCTTACAAATTATACTATATAGGACCGGTCCTACATTAATCACACAGTATATGACCGGTCTTATATTAATGTAATTAAAAAAAATTGTAAACGGATCTTATCCCATAAAATAAATAATAAGATAATTGTTTTAAATTTATGGAGTGTTTGGTAAGAGGGAAAAAAAAGTTGTATGGGAAAATAGGGTAAGGAAAAATATGTGGCCATGTTTGGTAGGAGGAAAATTAAAAGGGATAGGAGAAATTTTTTTCCCGTCTAGTTTTTTACACATGGACCATCAGTGAAAGTTTGCCATGGATGAGATGGAAAAAAAAAGTTTTCTCTATTGCGGTAAAATTTTACACATAACATCATTAAAATTCATCCAATTTTCCCAAAAAAAATTTGACATATCAAACACTTTTTTTAACTTACCCGACAAAAAATTATTCCCATCATATTTAAAGCAAATTTATTTTCCTAATAATAAAATATTTCTCCTCTACCAAAAACCCCATTCGAGTTAGAGGTTTCAAAGGTTTGGGCCGGTAAACGAACATATTTGTCTAGTGTATGTGTGTTTGACCCATATGGGTGTTCAGATTCTAAAACTTGAAAGAATACATATTTTACTACATCTAGATGTTTTGATTGAAATCATGGTGAGAAAGAGGTGCCGAAGGGCAATATGCACATGCAAAATTGCAATATGTTTTTCCTTTTTTGACCTTTTTCTTTTTTGGTTAATCAGGCGGCTATAAATCTAGTTATTAATTGGATGGATTTAAGAAGGAAGGCGGATGACAGTTGGAAAGTCTAAGTCTTCAACAAAATGTATTAATACGTTGCCTGTCTCCGTTGGTGCTTTTCCTTTGTGGTCCCCTTAATTAGACTTGATATTGACATTATGAGTGTTCGATCTAAACCTATTTAAATTGTGGTAAGTAAATAAAAAATTGATAATGAAATTAACCGAAAATCAAAAAAAGAAATCGCATATTTTAATTGGTTTGTATCAGTTTTCGGTTTGGTTGGTAAAAATTGATCACATCCAAACCGATCCAATACATTATGTATTTATTATTTTTGAAAAAATGGTGACTTGGAATCTTAGATGTTATTGATAATAAATTATTTTATTTTAGTTTTTTATTGTCTATTAATTTATTTTAACTCTTTATGAGTTTTAAGATTTGTTTTAGTTTAAAAACTTGGATTTTCAAGTGATTTATGAATTTGTATGACTTTATTTTGATATAACTAGTAATTCATATGGCTGAAGTTTTTCAAAAAATCGAAAACTGTGGATCGGACTTTTTTAAAAATTCGAACCGAATGAATGATTAAATTATGAAACCAAAGTGACTGGATCAGATAATTTTTGTTTCAAAACCGATCTAATCAATATCGCGTACACCCAACTTTGATGTGACATTTTCTTTTCCATATTAAAAAAATTATTTACCAATTAATTTTTTTAAAATAATTTTATTGTTAATAAAATTACATGTTTATTTCACTAATAGAAAATCATTTATTGTGCAACTAGTGGAATTATTATGAAGAACAAAGTCATAGGTTAAATTACACAATGTTCTTTTTTTATGACTGTTTCATATTGAAATCCCAACTAAATCATTTTGTTTTTGTTTTTAGCGGACGACCCTCAACTTGATCTCCTCAGTTGTGGTACTTTACGCGGTGGGGGGTTGCAAAAAATAATAATTTAACGTTTAAATCCAATTTCAACAACCTAACATATACGCATAAAAAATGTATCATTTTTCTAAGTTAGTTGATAAATTAAAGAGCTTTCTGTCAAAAACATTTTTTATTTTTTTTTTGGAAAATCTTTCTGTCAATTTTAACACGCAAAAACACAAAAGAAAGAAATGAAAACAAAAAAGGGTGTTGGGGGAAAAGGGAAATGAAAGGGCATTTGAGGCAAATGGCAATTAAAAACGTGATGCATTGTCATCAATCACTAAAGTTGTCAGTATCTGAGAAGAAGCAAAATAAATGAGGGGCTGAATATATAGAAGCGTGCATTGCATTACTTAGTTTGGTAAAAGCTCTGAAGCAGGTTATATATGTGGAGAAGACAAGGGCAGAGTTGATAACTTCAGAAATATAAACAACTAAACAAGTATTGATAACCGAAAGAGAAAGACAACATAACACACAAATAGTGTAAAAAACTTTTTCAACGCTTCAATCCCTGTGATGATTTTTTAATGATTTATATTAGAGGTAGAATATTTATATTATTTTTTAGGAAAATTATTCTCTCATGCAATAGGAGAAATAAAGTTATCTTATATTATATATACATCCATAAACATGCCTTTTATTTATATTTTAACATATGGTGGAACCTACCATGTATTGGGTCTATGACATGAGAGAAATATCTCCTACAACATGAGATTAGATGCTCCAACTATTTTAATATAATTATGTAATCAGGAAAGTACATTAAAAATTATTTTTCTTTTTCTTTTCTTTTTCTTCAGAAATTTTCCAGAGATTGTCGATTGAAAAGTAAAATCCAACTGTGATCAAAATGATAGTAAAATAAAAAAATAGAGAAAGAGGTTATAGTTACAACTTTTTTTTTACAACTATATCTTATCACCGTTGATTTCCGTCAATCAATGGTTATTATTTTAACAAATTAAACTCATTAATTAATTATTAATTTACAATAAATGAGAACCGTTGATTGACAAAAATCAACAATGATAATATATGGTCATAAGAGGTTGTAAAAAAAAATTGTAACTATAACCTTCCTTAAAAAAAAATATCCTACCTATTTGTATCATTCTCAAGCCCATATAATTCATTGTTCACTCTGCCCTTGTGGTTTCTGGTTTCTAGATGGAGGCTGCATATAGAGACAACAGCATTGTAGCACTTAAAGAGGCCATTATTTATAGGTGATTATTTCCATAGGAACATTAGATTCATGGAACATGTGATTCCATGGGCGCTCTTTGGAGCCTCCAGATATTTAAATTATCGTTTTCAAATTTATGTTCTCTTAATAATATATTATTAATCTGAGTTACACCGATATCGATAGAGATATGGAATATGATTCAACACGATATTTCAATATGTTAATTATAAAAAATATTATATTTCGACGCGTTTTGATATTAAATAATTTTTTTAATTTATATAGTGTGTATTATATTTAATATTCAATAATTTATCAAAAAATGAAGCCAAACTTATAATACCCATTAATTTTACAAAAAACATAAGATATCCCAAATATTTATATTAAACTCAATAAAATGGTAATCATAATCCAATAAATCTAATAGTATGAACTAAAAGCACAACATAACGTAAATTTTGAACCCTTTTTGAGTCTCTGCAATGCGTGTTAGAGTGTCAGGAAGTGTCAGAAATGATATGTCGGAGTTTTTGAAGTATCGGTGCATCATAGCTGTTAATTATAAAAACCATTCCAATTAATATACTGTTAATTATAGGGGTAGGATCATCTTACATCATATAAGAATAATAAATCTTACACCAAATTATAACCACTGATTTTCGTGCATCTAACGATTATGATTTGGTGTATGACTTATTATTCTTATATCGATGTAAAGTTAATTTTATCTCATATATATATAGTTGAGATCTTTTGACTCCGGTGTAAAACTTAGAAGTCTTACTCTTCAATTCAGCCGTTGATTTTCGTTCATTTAACGGTTATTATTTTTTTGAAATTAATAATTAATGGCAAAACTTAAAAAAAAAATCCAATAATTTTCTTCTAGAATCACTTACCTCTCCCTAAAATTTTTAATCATTTACACCTCTAATTTAAAGTTTCTTTATCACTTATAGGGGTTAAGTGATAAAGAAACTTTAAGTTAGGGATGTAAATAATTCAAAATTTGGTAAGTGATTATGAGGAAACTTACATAGAGTTTTAGAAATTTTTCCATAATTAATTAATTGGTATAACTCAATAAATGATAATCGTTAGATGAACAAAAATCAACGACTAAGATGGGGAGTAGAATTTCTAAGTCCTTACCATAGTCAAAAGATCTCTCCTTATATATATATATATATATATATATATATATATATATATATATATATATGGGAAATAATACTCTCATGTCACATGAGCTACTCCCATTTTCCTATACAAATTCGTTTTCCGTGCCAATTAATTTTTCTTTTCTTTTTTAATATAAAATATGGGACCCACATTTAACTTCTCTCTACTTTTTTCTCTCATACATTCCTACAACATAAGAAAAGTTAAACCCATATATATATATATATATATATATATATATATATATATATGATTTGATGTTCCTCATGTTGCATGAGATAAAATTATCTTATATATATATATATATATATATATATATATATATATATAATTGTATGGAGCCATGTGAAGAGAAAAGAGAGAAAATGAAAACATGGATCTTACACACTTTTATGTGTCTGTAGGAGATAATTTTATTTCTTATAACATGAGGGATATTAAACCCATGTGTATATATATATATATATATATATATATATATATATATATATATATATTCAAAAAATTTATTGGAGAAATATAATATAAAATCATTAATATAACACTCACCTAATAAATCAAGTTTTTGAATTAAATCGATTTTTTATATGTGCAGTTTTTTAGCACGGATAAAATAGAATTGTGTATTATTCACATTTCAAATTTAATAAATCCTTACGTGGTTTATTGAATAAAGAAAAAATCCTTATGTGAAAAGGGTATTAGTGGTTTAAAACCTTAATCTTGGATCCGTTCCGAATCGAACTATTTGAAAAGTAGTGAACCGATTAGAATATTTCCAAAAAAAAAACATAATATAAAATTATTAATTTAACCTTTATCTTTTGGATTGAATTAATTAATTATTTTTAAAAAGATCTTTCTAAACAGAAAATATATAGGAGTCATGTACACGTTAAATTAACATGAGTTTCCTTTAAAAAAAACGAACAAACATGAGTTTCAGCATTGCAGCCGTGTTCCACCCACTAAATTGCGTGATACCTGTCACCAACATTGATATGATATATAACATGTCGCTGCAGAGAGTGAGAGAAAAATAGAGATAATCGCTAGCGATTATTTTTTAAAATACAGATATCTCGTTTTGAAGGACAGTTATATTTATTATTAAGTGCGACCATGATATTAAAAATAAGCTCCAACATGCCATTGGAGTGGAATTTTTAAAAGTTTACAAGTTTAATTTATATGTGGCTAGTAGATTTTTGGTGCAATAAAAATAGATACTTTTTTATTAAAAAAAATATAGAAGAAAATAAATATAAATATAACAATAATATAAATATATATATATATATATATATATATTCATATTTAATAAATAATGTATCGAGTAATCCGTAATTTAGCAGCACCAAAAATATTTTGGTAGATATAACAGGTGGGGTTAGACTAATCAATGCTATTGTTGTGATGTGACGACGTTGTAGTGAATGGTTAGTTATTATTATCATTATTATTATTATGATTTGGTCCGTGCTTGCTAAATGGGAGGCACAAGAGTAGAAAATCAGGATAATGCCTTTACAGAATTACAGCTCGTAGATAATGAAACATTACCCTGCACGTTTATTTGGAAGCCACGGTGCATAGATAATATAGGTCCATGATATGTGGCCAAATGACAGTTTCCAAATTGGATAAATGACTGGACAAGTTGCTTTTGTCTCATGTCATTGATATCACCATACAAAGTTTCTTAATTTATAAATTTTTTCTTTTCTTTTATGAAGGACTTTAAGAGTTTAAAGGAGGAGGGATTATACTTGCAGTAATATTAACATGCATTTAATGTTTCTACGGTAAATTATTTATATTTATTCTCAAAATGATATCATTTTGGGTTGAAAAATAAAAAATTATAATAAAAAAGACTATTATAATCCTGAAATAAATTATAATTATAAATATATATTGATTTCCATCTCAAAATGACATCGTTTTGGACTCAGCTTACATAATTTATCTTACGGTAAAAAAAAGGTGAACCTTGCTAACATAATACTTGAAATGAAACAACACCATTAATATCATACACGCGCTTTGCAAATAAATTAGATTGTAATTAATGATACATCCAAAAATATCAATAAATAAGTTAAAATTCCAATACATGTCACACATTACTAGTATTTTATTTGTAAAGCTAATTTAATAAGTATATCAATATACAAGATAATTACTTCTTTTATGGCTAAACTTACGATATATTGGTTCCTCCACTCATAAGATTTAGAAGTAAGCCCCATGATCAACATATGCAAATATGGACATTACCTACTAAAAGTCTAAAATACCTTAACAATTTTGTCTACATATAAACAGAGAACTTTTGTAAGAAAAGCACAAGTACTAAGCAAATTTCCTTTTTATTATTTTTTGTTTACTACGTATAGATGGACCCACTTGCGGGCATAAACATTTTCATTTCAAGCTTTTTTTTTTTAATCTTTTTCTTGATTGCATGTCTCTACTTATCTCTTGGTTCAATATATATATTAGGAGTAAATATCCTTTTAAGCTTCTAATAAAAAATATGGTCCCCATTTTAGTCCATTACAAAAAAAAGATTAGTCTCGAGATCCTAAAAAATTTTAAAGCGGATCAATTTAGTTAAAATCGTAGTCCCTCACAAATATATAAAAGACCTACATTAGTATCTCAAAAAGATCAAAATGGGTCCACTTTAAATTTCATAAGGATCATGTGACTAATTTTTTTTTTATAATAGACTAAAGTGAGGACCGAATTTTTTGTTAGGGATCAAAAAAGATATTTATTCTTATATTAGTTAGCAACGTACGGGGATGATTAAAATAACGTAGCAACGCAAATTGATTAGAGAGAAAACTTATTATTCCTCCCCTGTCACTTTCTCATTCTCATGCTCTCTTCATTCTTTGTTTCCTTTTTCATTTTTATAAAAAGAGAGGATTGATTGCAGGTCTGACATTATGTACAGGTAGTGTTGATTTTTTTATTCACTACTATAAAATAGAATGATGATGTATGGATATACTGGAGTATATTCTCATATTTGCTTTGGATGATTGATAAGATTTATGGGGAATAATTGGTCAAACTATTATCTGCAGCTTATTATGAAAGCAACTAGATTATGAACGGGTTCAAGAATTGATTTAAACTTTTTTTACATAAAAAAAATAAAATGAGGGGCTCTGTCCCAAATCCCACCACTAAATATGCGAATATAAATTTTTTTCTTCGCCACCGGATAGAGGCAATCCAACTCTATCAGAATTGAAGAGGTTCATGATCTAAAGTTGTTGAGGCTTAGATATGGTGGATTTATGTCAAAATCACACAGGGTTGCCTGCATGTGCTTATGAAAGAGATTGAATTGACTAATTAAATTGCCATTTTGTGGAGAAATTCTTATGTGTTTTTTGAAAGAATATGTAATACGTCAATTATAACATTAAAAATATAATTACGTGAAAGATAGAATAATTATTACAAACCAAACATTATTATTAATTCGAGAAAAATTAAGAAATTATCCTATAACTATACATTAGGTTAAAATTTTGATCCACGTGCTTGAATTAATACCATCATATATTTAATTTGTGCCAAATCATTCAAAATCAAATATAAGCCTGTTTGCATATTTTCCATAATTAGATTTGGCATATGGTAGAACCTAATATACATTTTAAAAATATATTTATAATGTCAATATTAAAACCTAAAAAATAGAGTTAAGTTAGTTTTAAATACGTCAATGTAATTATTACTTCAAAAGCGATTTAACATTGAAATGCAGACAAATTTAAAATTTATTTCTCTATGATTGATTTTCTTTTTCTGTTTTCTTTTTGGGATTGTTCTGTCTTTCAGACAGATATGTATAGCCCAATAGGCTAGTATATTGATATTGGATTTAGGTGTCATCTCTTAGGTATTTATGAACGAGATACCCTTGAGGGTAGGCTAATCACGGGTAGGCTAATCACTGTGAACAATAATAATCGACATAGTCAAGGCGTGGGGTGTGCACAGTGACAAGCTAAGAGAGAGGGTTTTCAGAGAGTCCCTACCTTTGGGACTTACCTCGTATTTATAGAGGTTACCGGTGGGTAGTGTAGATTGGCCTTTGGTGCCTCTGATAGGGCCCTTGGCCTGCTTGCTGTGTTGTCAGATAAACATCCTTGTTGGATATCTATCTAAATCAATGCTGACTCAGATCTTGGATTGCCATTTGTTGGACTTGCTTCTTAATGAGCCCATTATACGGGTCCATAACAGCGATATCTCCCCTGCTCTTCATATATATTGTGGTCAATCATTTCAGTGGAGGGTATAATAGATAACGTGGTGCAATTAACATAGCACAAGGATATTCTAACTACCAAAATTTTCTACTACTAACTTACTACCTATCTAATCACCATTGAATCAAAGAGAGAGAATGTTAAAAAGTTTTTGAAAAAAGTGAAAAGGTTGATCCAATGGTGATAAGATAGGTAATGAGATGATAGTAAAAGATTTTGGTAGTAAGAATATCCCTCTTCATTAACATAACCCACTTCCTATTTTTAACGTTAATTTTCGTTTGGTTGGGTGGTTATCTCACCATATCTATATAAATATATGATGTTAGCTGTTACACGCGCAAAATAAGATAAAAAATAAAGAAAGAAAATAGTTAAAACAAGCAAATGACTTTGTTCATTTTCACCAAAAATAAAAATAAAAATGACTTTGTTCATAAAGCTGGAACTTTGACAAATCAACTTTGGTTCCCATTACTTTTGAATGTTTTTTTTTTTTTTTTTTTGGATACAGAACATTACTTTTGAATGTTGACAAAACTCTGATGGGTTCTCGAATATGGTAAAAGCCACGTAGAAACATAGCCAAATAATTTGTTGACAAATTCAATGATACCATTAATGAAAGACGGTTGAGAGAATGAAAAAAACCATTGATTTTTGGCTTCTAATTGAAACATCCATTTAAATCCAATCAAAACAATAATGTCCTATATTTTCCCAGATACATATCTTTCTTATGGTTCTTCATCGATCAAAAGGGTAGGTTTGTTTGGTGAACCATATTCCATATCTCCGATAACTTGTTTCAGGCTTCTAATTCATATTTCTTCGTCAAGCCACTACCTCACTTTTACATATTCATCTTTATAATAATTACTTAATTAAATATTAATTACATTGTCAATGCATAAATGCTTGCATTATCACTGATATTTTCACTCAATATTAACTTGCAATGTAACATTTAATGTATAAAGCTTTTAAGGGAAAAAAGAAGTCCCTTTTAAAGGATACTAGCTTATGTCTTTTTCGATAATTTACACCAAGTCTGACCGGTAAGACTTTGTGTAAATCTGAAAAAAAAAAAATTTCTCTCTCGTCAATCACATCGCTGACGTGTAAAATTAAAAAAAAAAACTTTTTAGATTCACACAAAATCTTACTGATCACAAGGACTAAGTCATGAGCTTCAATCAATTGTATTTTTTCTTATTTTAATAAGAAGGACTAAGTCATGCTTTATATGGGGTGCAGTATGAAGCCTATTTAATAAATGATCATTTTGTTTGGATTTAAATGTCTTTATTATACCAAAAGCATCAAGTTTCGAATGCTCAACAGTGTTATCAACAGCTTAAGAAAATCTTAGTGATAGTGCAAGCTATTGGGCTATAGTCTATATGGACTCAAATAACCTTGCTTTCACATTTTTGATTTTGTATATAAACATACTACTGAACTATATTATTAATATATCCAACAATATATTTATAAACTCTACAGTATTTTCACAAGAGTGATCAATAGACTACTCTTTATAAGAAATAAGAGATTTTCAATCCCTAATTAGATGTTGAGAGTGTGTATTTCTCATCTATCAGACTTTACCAAGACAAAGGGCTAGTTGGCTTCGACTATATATAGGGAAGGATCCGTTTACAAATTTTTTTTACAAATTACATTAAGTATGACCGGTCATACATTCTTGATTGAAGTATGACCGGTCATATTTAGTGTAGTTTGTAAGAATTCGTAAACAAAAAGTTTGTAAATATATATATATATATATATATATATATATATATATATATATATATATATATGAAAAAATATTTTTACAGCCACTTTAATAAGTTTATCTACAGCTATCCTAAAAACTACGTCGTTTTGATTATTGAAGGGTGTTTTTGTAATAATGAAGAGTGTTTTTGTAATTTTATTTATTTTTCTATCATATACATTTTATATCATATACCCCTATATATATATATATATATATATATACATATATATATATAATATCATATATATATATGTAGGGGTAAACATTTCTCAAGCAGCTTGAGATAAGTTTATTTCCAGCTAGTCTCAAAACTACGTCATTTTGATTAATGAAGGGTATTTATGTAATTTTAGGTGAATTAATGAAAGGTATTTCAGTAAAATGTATATGATATAAAAATAAATAAAATTACAATAACACCCTTCATTAATTCACCTAGAATTACATAAGCACCCTTCATTAATCAAAACGACGTAGTTTTGGGGTTAGCCGGAGATAAACTTATCTCAAGCTGCTTGAGAAATGTTTTTCCCATATATATATATATAGGGGAAGATTATATTTACAAATTTTTTGTTTACAAACTACACTATGTCTGACCAGTAATACACTCTTGAGTGAGTCCTTTCACCAAAAAAAAATAAAAAAAGACACTCTTGAGTGAAGTATGACCGGTCAGACATAGTGTAACTTATAAGTTTGTAATGAGTTTTTTGTAAATATAACATTCCCCGCCGTTTTGTGTACAACAATGACAGATGTATGGTTATGATTCCCTACATTTAATGATTTCATCCTTTGTATGGTTATGATTCCCCGCATTTAATGCTTTCAAGTATACATATGACAAATATTTGATTGTTGCACACACAACAGCTGCAGAAATGTAAATCCCATATATATATATATATATATGGGTCTAGGATCATTTTACACCTGTGTAAGTTACACTCTCAATCTTGTCCGTTGATCTAACTTATATCTAAGGGCTCAATTTTTTTAGTAATGTAAGCCATTGGATACAAGGGATCAATGGTCAAGATGGAGTGTAAGACTTCTAACTCTTACACCGATGTAAGAATATCCTACCCATATATATATATATATATATATATATATATATATATATATATATACACCAAAATTTTCATTACATACTTGTGAATCCTGTTTTTGCCAAAGGCATGTGGAGTTAATATGTGATTTGTAGAATAAACCTAATTAATGGTGATAAGATGCGACCTACTATTATTTCAAAACGAATGCTAAAATGATTTCTTTAATGAGAGCTTAATAGGACAACTTTTATAAGTTTATAAATCTCATCCTCTAGTTTCCATCACTCTTAATATAATATAAAACTAAAATCTCACTAACGATCATTAATTTAAGTGATAAGAAATTTGTTTTCTCCAATACAAATACGATAGAGTTCTGTGTAATTAAGGAATTTGAGGGAAAAAGTCTTCGTATCATAATAAACAATACTTAATTTTTATTTCGCAAATGAAAATTGAACTTACCAGGGGATATTTTTCATAGGCGTTCATGGAATAAAGAAAAACAAAAAGTCAAAAATTTAAATATGAGCCGATTAATAAGTTGATATTTTATACAATTCCAACCAAAATCTTTTTCGTAATTTGATGTTATGTGTGCTATTCGTTCTGTATGGATAAGTTTGCAAAGTGATTACGTAATTAAAATTTGTCTTCCCATTGTTTATCAAAAATAAAAATTGTCTTTCCATTTAATCAATTTGTCTCGAGTTCGAATTTTGATACCCAACTCAATTAAAAAATGATATATATATATATATATATGGAAAATATTACTCTCCTTTTACATGAGGTAACTTATCTCATTTTCTCTCATTTCGATTTTCGCACCTCATTTTTTTTTCATATAATGGTGGGACCCACTCAGCCTATCTCTACAACATAAGATAGTTATCTTATGCAAAAGGAGATTAATAAAACCCTATATATATATATATATATATATATATATATATATATATATATATATAGGATACTTTGACATCGGTGTCAAATTTTAAATTTGATACATCATCTAAGAGCTGTTAGATAAAAAAAGATCAACGACTATAATTTGTATGCATGTGACACCATTGATCTTTTTGATCTAACGGCTCTTAAATGAGGTGTCAAAGGATCCTGCATATATATATATATATATATATATATATATATATATATATATATATATATATATATATATATGGGGTAAATATTTCTACAGTCATTTTAGATAAGCTTATCTACAGCTACCATTTATAACTATGTTCTATCGGGAGAACATAGTTATAACATTAAAATTGCTCTCTTTTTTCTCTCCTCAGTTACTTTTCAGAACTTTTTTGCTGACGTGGAGAGAGAAAAAAAAGTAACTTTAAAGTTATAACTATGTTCTCCCAAGAGAACATAGTTATAACAATAAAGTTACTTTTTTTCTCTCTCCTCAGTTACTTTTCAGAACTTTTTTGCTAACGTGGAGAGAGAAAAGAGCAAATTTAATATTATAACTATGTTCTCCCGGAAGAACATAGTTATAAATGATCGTTGTAGATAAGTTTATCTAAAGTGACTGTAGAAATTTTTTTCACACACACACATATATATATATATATATATATATATATATATATATATATATATATATATATAGAGGTTATATTTACAAACTTTTTTGTTTACAAACTCTTACAAAGTACACTATGTTCTCCCAGGAGAACTGATACGTGATGGGTATGAGAAAAGGGAAAAGACACTTTGTAAAAATAAATGGGATAGATAAGAGTCCACCACAATCGAGATTAAAGGCTAAGCCACCCTTCCAACTGATAAAGAACCCACTTGCCTCACTACTAAAGACAAGTTTGAGAACTTGCAACACACATTTTCATTTACCAAATCTGCCATTTGCATTACAAAATATCCTATATTTATAGAATAACTAAAAGCATAAGAATAGAAAGAGACATATAACTCCAAGAGTTGTGTTGCTTAGGAAATATAAATAAAAATAACTAAACCCAACTCTCAAGAGTCATGCTCCCAAGAATTGTGTTGCTTAGAAAATAGAAATAATAATAACTAAACCCAACTTCTAAGAGTTATGCTCCAAAGAATTACTAGCAACTAATAAATCTCTTTATTGCTCTTTAAATGCTAAAACTCTTGATTTTTCTTTTGTATCAAAAACATAGCAATTTGTAAGATTTAAAAAAAAAATTTGTCAACATATCCTTCACCTATATATATATATATATATATATATATATATATATATATATATGAAGAGGGATTTGTGTCTCAAGGAGTTTAATTGATCACCTTAATTGGTGACTTTTCTCTTTTTTCAAAAACTTTTTAGCATTCTCTCTCTTTGATCAATGGTGATTAGATAGTAAGGTATATATATATATATATATATTAATATTAACACCTATATATATATATATATATATATATATATATATATATATATATATATATATATATATATATATATGAAGTTAGGAGTTTAATTGATCACCTAGGAGTTTAATATTAACACCTAGGAGTTCGGCATCATTAATGCTACCAGGATATTCTAGATAGTGATAGCTAAGAATTCGTTCCACAATGCCAAATGTTATGATTAGATGATGCAAATGCAATTCGGTTCATTCTTCATGGCATAAGTTTGCAAAGTCATTATGTAATAACACCTAGACTTTCGGCATCATTAATGCTATCACGATCTTCAAGATAGTGACAGGGAAGAATTCTTTTATTAAAGCCAAATGTTATGTTTGGAATTGGATGATGCAAATGCTAATATTTTTTTTTTTTTAATATGCAATATTAATGACTTTTTAAAGTAAAATATGCATTAATGATTTATCGGTAAATATATTGTATATCACATATTCGATTTTACTCCAAGACCAATTTATTCGACTCAAATTATAAATTTGTTTAAATTGTTGGGGATATCTAATTTTACTACTTAAAAATATCACTAAACTTGATATATAAATTAGTTTTTGTTTGGATGTGTGAGTTTTAATTTTATGAGTTCCCAAAAGATTGATCGCGGAGCCCAAACTTTGACCCTTCAAGGGCATAGGAAAATGATGTGGTACTTTGTGTCTCCTGTTGAATTAATATAGGATGTAAAGGCAAGTGCAGACAGCGTCTCCTGTTGCATTAGGTCTCCACCAGAAGCACAGAAGAATTATGGTGCCGACGGCCAAGAAAGAAAAATCAGTTCAACCGAGGTATAACATTCCCAACAGGATATAATTCTTTGATTGTCAATTATATGTAACTTTCAAAAACAAAAGGCCATATTTTAATTTCCCATTTTGCACGTTTATTCCTTTCTGAGGGGAATAACAAAGATGTATGTTTACTTACTCCCTCTTTGTTTGAGATTATACGTTTCATCTAAATCTTTTGGCTGTCAATAAATCAGGTAAAAATCTATATGGCATTTTCCTAAGTCACCACATCTTCCACCAATGCCCAGTGACTTTTTATTGTAACAAATTCTCACATTGTATAAAACAATCCCAGTTCTCCATAAACAAAAATCAATCCTTATTCTTTCTCCATTTTCTATTTTTAATGCGCTCTCTATAACCATTTGTATGAAGAGAATTTAAATTATCTCAAGCAGTCTCCAGTCACGTGAGAGGATCCACCGCAACCACAAGTTGAACATAAGGAGCTCAAGAGTTGCTTGGCATGCGCAACGAGCAGTTATAAAAATATTGAACAGACTTTAAATTATCAGGTAGCGGATTTATACAATTAAGAAATGATGGTCAGCTTAGCTTCGGCAGCTTCAGAGATGAACAGAAAAAATCGTGTAGACACAACCACAAATGAAAGTCAACTTCAACGAAATGCCCAAAATTACCTCACTATTTTGTAGCAAATTTGTAAATACATCATCCAATTTACAAGGGAAAAAGGGAGGAAGGTGGAGAATCCCTCTTTACACAAACGAATAACTCTAGAGAAAATTGCACATGCTTCCCAGTTGCTAAACCAGGAGCAAGCAGACAACAAAACTGTACAGTGTACTATACAGGTGAGTTACAAGTGTAGGCTTGGATATTCATGCAGCTAAATGTCTTATTTTTTGTACTATGAAGTTTGATCTTGCTTTCCATTGAAGTCGGACGTGGATGACGGGGGAGGTCTAGAAGGAGTGGGTTGTGGCGGAGGAGCCGTAAGGGCATACGTGAGTCTCGATGATGATGAATTCTCAATGAGACCAGCAATGCCAGCAGCTGCAGATTGAGCATTTGAAGGAAGGAAGAGATCATGCTTCTGATCTTTGTATGCACTCCAAACCTGGAACGCAGGAGGGAAAGTAATTGTAAAAGATAACAACTTACAGATACGGATGGTATACTTGCAATAGACGCAGCAAAATGCAAGAGCAAAATCTGATGTGCCAAAGAGGCAAAAGTCAAAACTTAAAAACAACCATATCTTATTAATACTGAAGATGAGTTGAGACTCACATTAGAATTATTCAATATTTCTCGCACTCTAGTACAATGGGCTCCTTCAGTAGCAAAGGCATGCAAGACCTGATTCAGCACATAAGTGTAACTTGTCAAACCCGCAGAAAATTGGTACAAATTAGTCAATCTAGTTGATTTTTCTTTAGAAACAATCAAAACTACAAGAACTTTCTTAGATATTTCTCAAATTGTGCAACTAAATTAACGGGAGAAATAAAATACTTGCAGAAAGAAATACAAAATCTAGACTAGAGGAATGCAACAGTTATTATTTTGAAGTTCATGGATATATATCAGAGAATCAAGAAATCGGAAATTTGAAAGTAGAAGTTGGTTCCATCGAAACCTATAGACATTCAAACAAAATGGCTAAAAGCCACTATATAAACACCAGAAGCATTATTAATTGATAAGTGAACCAGAGAACTTACAGAAAGACAATTACAATTTAAAAAAGAAAGAAAGATGGAGCAAATTCTGATAAACAAGAAAATATGCAAGAAACTCAAACTCGAGGAGATAAAATCGACTGAGATTCTAACCTCAATTGCAAGCACCCTGCCAATAGATGCTTCAGATTCATTCCACTTCATCTGAGAACAAAGTCCGTTCCTTCCCCCGGCCCTCCAATCAAGAAGACCAAGAAGTACTTCAACAAGACCAACTCTGCATTGTTTGCAAAATTTATTTAAGTATTGAGAGAGCGAGTTCGCAATTCAAAAAAGGTTCTATGTGAGTTATTAAGAAGAAAAAAGTACCAACAAAGTATGTGAAGGCAATCAAGGGTATATATGATGGTGCTACTACACATTTGAAAGCTTATAATGGACATCAAGTTATTTTCCTATTATGATAGGTGTACACCAAGGCTCTGCTCCGAGTCCTTATCTCTTTGCTCTGGTTATGGATGATTCAGGATGAACAAACAAAAGATATTCAAGAGGAAGTGCCATGGTGTATGTTTTTTGCTTATGACATTGTGCTTATTGATAAAACTAAGACCGGAGTTAACAGAAAACTAGAATTGTGGAGAACCATGTTGGAGTCTAAAGGTTTTAAGCTAAGTTGAAGCAAGATTGAATATATGAATCGTGAGTTTGCTCCATCAAGAGATGAAATTCAAGACCCCGTGCATCTATTTGGACAAGAGGTACTTAAAAAAGATGCTTTCAAATATTTGGGATCTATTTTACAAAAAGGCGAAGAGATTGATGAGGACGTGAATCAAAGAATTAGAGCAGGATGGATGAAATGACGTAGTGCGCCAGGGTTTTTATGTGACCGCAAGATTACCCTTAGGCTAAAAGAAAAATTCTATAGAATAGCAGTTAGGCCTGTAATGTTATATGGAGTTCAGTTGGCCAACACATAGGCCCTCAATTTTAGACCATACAAGCATATTTCAACAATTTCATTACAAGGAATGGTTAAAAAATTCAAAACCAGAGCGAAGCAGGTGAGGCAAAGCATGATGCTATGCAATAAAACAAATCTTAAGGGCATAGTAAAGATGAACATGTAACTCCCTGTGTTTCGAAAATCAGTCATTTTAGATAATGAAATTTGTTTCATTTCATCTATCATTTTAACAAACTGTAAAGAACCAATTCAACCCAAAAGCTTAAGCTGATGGGTGAGAGCTTTTTAATGGTTTATATTATTCTCTAACATGCCCCCTCACACGAAAGCCCACTGGGCTTGAAGGGTGGACGATGCACATGCCCATCTACCTCTGCAAAGAAAGAAATTCCACTAGAAAGTAAGTGGTGGGCGGTGAGGATCGAATTCGGTACACCGAGGCTTTGATACCATGTAAAAAATCAATTTAACCCAAAAGCTTAAGCTGGTGGGTGAGAGCTTTTTAATGGTTTATATTATGTTCTAACACAAACCAAGACTATATTAATTTTTTTTAACTCTATCCATGTCCCTTGGTACTCCACTAAATGGAACGAGAGAAATCATTAATGGAGTAAGACAGTAATTTAGTCAAATGCACTTGTATTTCTCTAAAATTAAGGGTATTTAATGACTTTCTTAATCCTTGTGCAAAAACCTTAATTGACTAATATTTTGAAATAGTAGTAGTATTTTAGAGTTTGCTATATGTAATTAATCACTGACTCGAATTTCAAACTCTTCATCATTCAACAATACTATCATGCAACTTCAAATCTGCAAAATAAGGGGTAGTCACAGGACTTGTACCAAGTTTTTATAAAAGCAAACAAATAAAAAATAGGCCTCCTAATTGACAATTGATTCCATAAGTTTTCTATTATAGTTGCATCTTTTGGCAGTTGTTTGCAGCTTGTTAGAAATAGTATAGAAATAGTATTGTATTTTATTATTCTAGAAGGTTATTTGGGCTTAGCCCATTAGGTCATTGAAGCACTTAAAATAGAGGATTCTTGTACAATTTTATACACAGTTGAATACAATACATTCATACTCTTATGTTGGTACAAAAGCTTGTGTTCCAGGAAAACCTCGTTTCCGCAGACAAAAAAATCACGATCATTGTTCCTCGCGGCACTATTCACGGTACTGTTCATCGCGGTATTGTTTATCGCCGAAAACACTGTTCCGGTGTCCTTGCTCGTTTTTGTCTCTTCTTTTCAGATCTGGTCTCCGTTTGTTGTTTTTACATCTGATTTGTGATGGAGGACTCAAATAATGCGCTCAAAAACACTACCGGTGTCATCTCTAGCACTACCCCATCCATTACAACGATGAAACTGATTGGATCTGCTACTTACAATACCTGGTCTACCTCCATTAAGATCTAGTTTACTGGTCAGGGACACGAAAAACATCTCACGACCAAGTTTGCTAATATTCCAAAGGATCAGATATCTGAATGAGAAAAGATGGATGCCCAATTACTTGGCAATCCATTGATCCGGCAGTTATAGACATTTGCATCCCCTTTGAAACCTGCTATGACGTATGGGAGGAGGCCAAAAACCTCTACACCAATGACATTCAGTAGCTTTATTCCATTGTTTCTCAAATAATGGAATTGTGCAAATCACCAGATGTTCGAATAGAGACTTATATTGGTAAGATTCATTCTTTGATGCAGGAATTCTTAGCTATATTACCTCATGCTGCAGATGCCTCTGCGTACAAGAAGTGTTCGTAACCCTTTCCGGCCTTTCAGAGGAGTTAGAAAGTGTTTGTAAGAATATTCTAACCAGTGCTGAGACTCTTAGCCTGTCACAAACTTTCCAGCGCCTTCTGAATCTTAGGGATAAATCAGCAGCACCCACACGTGCCAGCCACTGATTCAACTGCGTTCATTTCTCATGCTAATGATCCTAATTGAAACAGTGGACGCGGTCGCGGACGTGGCCACGAACGGAGGCCTTATTGCAATTATTGCGAGAAGGTTTCTATAGGAAATATCCTCACTTGAAGTCACCAACTGCCAACTTTGCTCAAACTGATGCTACACAACCTTCTACTGGATCAACAACTCTTTCGAGTGCCGACTATGAGGCATTTCTCTGGAAGGTTTCTTCCCAGCCTCCTACTCAAGACACTGGTAATCATGTTGCTTATCTTTGTCAATCATCTCTTGGACCCTGGATAATAGACTCAAGTGCTACTAATCACCTTTGTGGTAATAAGGATCTCTTTACTTCACTTTCTTATTCTAATAATCTACCTTCTGTTACTCTCGCTGATAGCACTAAGGCCCCTGCTCGTGGAATTAGGCAAGGCAAGCCAACCCAACTCCCTTTTTGAATTTAACCTCTGTTTAGTATATACCTATCATTCCCTTCAATTTAATCTCTGTTAACCAATTGATTCATTCTTTTTCATGCACTGTTACCTTCTCTAAACAATCTTTTTCTATGCAGGACCCGGGTACGGGGAAGACGATTGTAGCGAGCGGTGAGTCACGAGATCTCTACTATCTTACTGCAGCACCTTCTCCAATGGCGTGCTCTATCACGGAGTCTCCTGAACTAATCCACTGCCGTCTGGGTCATCCAAGTCTTTCTAAGACTCAGCATATGATTCCTTTTTTATCCAATCTTAAGTCTCTAAACTGTCAATCTTATCAGCAAGGAAAGCACACTCGCTCCTCCTTTGCTAATAGAGTCAATAAAAGCTGATGCTCCCTTTTCTATTCTTCATTATGATATTTGGGGTCCGAGTCAAACTATGTCTATTTTGGGTTCTTCAATATTTTGTAACCTTTATTTGATGATTTCTCTTGTCGTACTTGGGTTTATTTAATGAAAATCCGTTCTGAATAATTTTCAGTTTATCAAATATTTTGTGCTAAGATAAATACTCAATTTGGTGCTTCTATTCAAATCTTGAACAGTGATAATGCAAAAGACCACCCGTGTGATAATGCGTCTCTTGAATTTTCCGATTTTTTGGAGAAATATGGAACGTTACACAAGACCACCCGTGCACATACTCCACAACAAAATGAAGAGGCCGAACTTAAAAATAGACACCTGGTTGAAACTGCACGTACCCTTCAAATTCATATGAATGTTCCACTCCGTTTATGGGCAAGTACTGTTATCACTTCTTGCTTTCTTATCAATTGCACGCCCTCTTCCGTGCTAAATAATGAAGTTCCACATAGTGTATTATTTCCAGGAGCGCCTTCCTATCCTCTGCCTCCACATGTATTCGGATGTACTTGCTTTGTTCATGATCTCACTTCAGGAAAAGACAAATTAACATCCAAAGCCTTCAAGTGTATTTTCCTTGGATATACTTGTTTTCAAAAAGGGTATCGCTACTACTCTCTTGACCTCAAGCGTTATATTGTTTCCACTAATGTCATTTTTCTTGATTAACAACCTTTTCATTCTATCCAGTCTCAGATATCACAGGTTGATCATGTTCATCCTGTTCCTTTTCTTGACCTGTCTTTACCAGCTACAGGTGACTATATCCCAAAGGAGCGACCCCTTGCCTCCATCCTTGAGGACCGCCCTTTTCTCACCTATCAACGTCGTCAAACTGCGCCTCCTGCAAACTTGACCCTTGCTGACTCACCGTCTTCTCATGTCGACTCTTCCCCTCTGGATCCTCCATTAGAGATTACTCCCATTGCCTTTCGCAGAGGTATTCGATCCACTCACAACCCTCATCCACTTTACAGTTTCTTGCATCATAATAAACTTTCTTCAAGCATTTTACTTTTATTTCTAGTATTTCATCTGTTTCCATTCCTAAAACCACACCTAGTTGGCGCCAAGCGATGATTTATGAAATGACAGCACTTCACTCCAATGGCACATGGGATCTTGTTCGTGCTCCTCTCGAGAAGTCAGATGTGAGTTGTCGATGGGTATTCACAGTCAAAGTTGGTCCTGATGGCACTGTTGGTCATCTCAAAGCTCGATTAGAGGCCAAGGGATACACTTAAATTTTTGGTCTTCACTATGAGGATACTTTTTCTCCTGTTGCCAATATGGCCTTTGTTCACCTGTTTCTTGCACTTGCTGTCATTCATCACTAGCCCCTTCTTCAACTTGATATAAAAAATGTCTTTTCAAATGGTGACTTGCAAGAGGAAGTATATATGGAGTTGGAGCAACCACCAGGTTTTGTTGTTCAGTGGGAGAGTTCAGAAATGGTACGTAAGCTTCGTAAATCTTTATATGGCCTGAAACAGTCTCCTCGGGCCTAGTTTAGTCGCTTTAATTTTGCTGTTCAATCCTTCGGTTTAACTCGAAGTAAAGCCAATCATTCTGTCTTTTATAGGCATAGCTTTTCTGGCCAGTGCATCTATCTCCTGGTTTATCTTGATGACATCAATATTACTGGCAGCGATCTAAATAGGATTGATCAGTTAAAGAAGAACTTATTCAATCAGTTTCAGACCAAAGATCTTGGCAGACTTCGATATTTCTTAGGAATCGAAGTGACAGTCTAGGCAGGGCATTTCCATTTGTCAGAGGAAGTATGCACCGGATATCCTAGATGAGACTGGTATGTTGGGATGTAAACCCATTAATACACCTACGGATCCTAATGTTAAGCTATTACCCGTATAGGGGAGCCATTGGCAGACCCTGGTCGTTACTGTCGACTAGTTGAAAAATTGAACTATCTTACTGTGACAAGGTTGGACATCCCTTTTGCAGTTAGCGTGGCAAGTCAATTCCTTAACTCTCCTTGTGACTCTCATTGGGATGCAGTTATCAGGAATCTTCGAAATATAAAAAGAGAACCAGGAAGAGGTTTATTATACACAAATAAAGGGAATGCAGAGGTGTCTAACTATTCAAATGCTGACTGGGCAGGTTCTCCTTAAGATAGACGATCCACCTCAGGGTATTGTGTTCTCCTCGGAGGAAGTTTGATATCTTGGAAGAGTAAGAAGCAAACTATGGTCGCCAGGTCAAGTGCAGAGACAGAATATCGGGCAATGGGAAATGCAACCTGTGAGCTCATCTAGCTGAAACAATTGCTTAAGGAACTACATCTCTGTGAACAACGGCCAATGAAACTCATTTGTGACAATCAAGCCGCATTGCACATATCCTCTAACCCAGTCTTTCATGAGAGGACCAAACATACAGAAATTGACTGTCACTTTGTTAGAGAGAAGATTCAGTTAGGAGAGATCAAGACAGCATTTGTCAATTCCAGTAATCAACTTGCAGATGTTTTCACCAAGGCTCTTAGAGGTCCCCGAATAGATCATGTATGCAACAAGCTGGGAGCTTATGATATATATGCACCAGCTTGAGGGGGAGTGATAGAAATAATATTGTATTTTATTATTATTATTATTATTTTATTCTAAAAGGTTATTTGGGCTTAGCCCATTAGGTAATTTAAACTTTTTAAATAGAGAACTCCTGTACACTTTTATACACAGTTGAATGCAATACATTCATGCTCTAGTCAGCTAATGCAAAGTTATGTCATGAATTTGGATATCCAAGGCATAATATATGGAATCAATAAAAAGTGGATCACTTTTTAAATATTTAAAGTACTCACTTAAGTCCTTGTGCAACAAGAGCATCCCTTGCTCGGTTTCCAGCAACCACAACACGTTTCAGGGTCTCGAGAGCTAAAATGCTTCCACCTTGCCACCCTATAGCTTTCATTAGTAGTGGAACAACCTGGAATAAGAAATTTGAAGAATGAAATAAATAAAAGTTTTGTCTAGTCAAAGACAGTTTACAAATTAGGATGATTCGAATGCAAGTGGCACATATATTATTGAAGTACTGGAAACAACATCATAGTCACATTATCAAAAAGAAAATAGAACTCTCCCTAAAATATTAGTAAAGTCAAAATTGACTTCAGTTGAACGGGATGCCCTTCCCTTGTCAATATTAACCTTAATCCGCAACAGGAGATCTAACCCCACCCCCACAACAAAAAAATGTAAACAAATAAATAGATTAAAATTACTCCAAAATAACAGTAGTCATCAAAACCAAAATCACTCCAAAATAACAGGATTTCCCCAACAGTTGCAAGTCTTCACAGCTTAAGCTTTTGGGTTAAATTGGTTCTTTACATGGTATCAGAGCCTCGTATCCCGGGTTCGATCCTTGCCGCCCCTCACTTTCCTTCAAGTGGAATTTCATTGTTTGCACAGGTAGGTGGGCCTGTGCATTGTCCACCCTTCAAGCCCAGTGGGCTCGTGTGAGGGGGCGTGTTGAGATATATAAAATCATTAATGTAACCTCACCCAACAGCTTAAGCTTTTGGGTTAAATTGGTTCTTTACATCTCAGAAGTTTAAAACTAAGATAGGCAGTGACCATTGAAATAAGTCAACAGTTGATCTTAAATCTGGTTAACCAAGGTCATAGACTTCATGCAATTTGAAGATGAACAAAACAAGGACCAGAGAGATTTTGGGGGATACAGGTATTAGAGAGGGATGATCATTGAGCTGAACAAAGAAATTTTTTGTGACGGACAAGCAAGAGCATGGTGGTAATCTCTCTCTCTGTTAATTCGTATGGTACATTTCACATTTATTTTTTCTTTTTCTTTGCACATAAATTTGACAATATAAGGTACGGCTTCTTGCTCAATAGTAATATGGAATAAACCAAGTAGACGTAGGCCACAGAACATTTTTTTCAGCAGGCCCACCCAAAAAGGCACGATTTAATGAAAAGCAGATGTTGGATAACCAGCATAAAGAATGCAAATTAACAACTTCATATACAATATGTCTCGTAAGATACCTGAGGTGTTCCTACACTGGTTGCTGCCATGGCTTCAGCACATGTGGTACTAGCTGCAAGTTGATGCAGGACACGCAAACAACTCAGACGCACAAGTTCTTGCGGAGTTTGTGTGTTCTCTGTTGATCCATCATCTGGGTCATATGTTTTGTCCTCCTGTTTCCCATTGTTTACTTCAGCCAATGACATTGTTTCTCGCCTACCCTCAAATGCAACAGCAGCAACTAGTTTGGGTACATACCCAAGATACCCAACATTATCTGCGAGTGCAGGATGCACACGGAGTAATGAAACTAATGCAGCCGAGAGAAGCAAAGGAAGCTCAGGGTCAACAGCCTGTGCCTCATAATGTGTGGCAGCAATTGATGACAAATACTGATCTAGTAGCCCTTCCAAGAATCTTTTGGGGTTTCTCAAAGGGAATTTGGGATCTTTTAGAAACAGCCGAACATAGATGCCACCAACCTACAACCACACAAAAATTTGAGGCCATTTACTAGAGAAAATATATTATTAAAAAACGATTCTATACATCATATATATTGTGTGATACCTGTGGCTCATCTCTCATTTCCTGCTGCCCAGATGCCTGCTCAGGTACATCCCAATCAACAACACGACCTTTCATCTGCTCACGGTATAGCTCTGATGCCATAGTTGAAATTTGAGCAGATAAGGAAGCTGCCATTGCTGGTGTCCATACAAGTTCTGGTGTCTCTGTAGTCTGCTCAAGAGCAACTACAACAGCTTCACCAGGCCCATCTCGAATCACTGATACAAGGCCATCAGGAAGAAACCTTGCAAGTGTTATAGCAACTCTTGGTCCGTGCATTGGTTGGCTAACGAGCTTCCCTAACAATGAGGCTGCCATAGCTCTTTGCTGGAGTGGAATTTCTTCTGCATGAAATTATTTCTATTATCAATATTTGCAAGCTGCCAGCAGATTCTAGAAATACGAAAATTAAATAAGACCAACTATGAAATACAAGTTTTCTACCCTTCAAAGGCAAGAGCAATTCAAGAATGTAGACAACACCACCATGCTTGGCAGCTGCCCAGGTCAGTTCTGGTGTGCTTGCCAATGCATAGAGAACATGGAGAGACCCTTCACGACAACTTGGGGCAGAGTGGAGCATTTGTAACAAAAGCAGAAGACTAGATCCATCTGCAACCATGGCTTGCAAACAAGGAGCATGTGCTGTTAAGAGTGACAGCACACCTAGGCAAAGTTGAGGAATGTTACTGTGTGATGCTTCAGTCAAAGAAAAACATTCAAAAAGAGGCAGTAACTTGTCTTTATAAGAAAATATGGATGCCAAATTTGGACTATTAGTGAGTAGGTTCTGCAGAAAATAAATAAGATTAGTCAGACATGCCCAATAAAAATTATTTCAATATGCAATAAGGCACCAAGGAAGTTAACCTGAAGGGAGGTCAGTGCAGAGCGGAGATTTTTAATCAGCTCAGGTTCTTCCTTCCCCACAGATTGTTCATCAGACACTGTGCTGGAATTATCTAGGACCTTCTGTTCATTGACAGATGCATCAACAGCCTCGCTTAGATGCTCAGAAGTCTGAATGAAATTAGTGGTGTCTTCAATGTTATGATCAGCATCTTCAACAGATTGATTGTGCACAAGGTAAGATATAAAATCAATTAGAGCAACACAAAAAGCTTCAGGTTCACTAATTTCGAAGTCTGGCTGATCATTGTAGACTCTCAAGTAAACATTGCCAATGAATAATTCTCTTGACAGTGCTTTATAGACAAAGTCATGTGAATCTTTTATATCATATGAACCATCAGGACCTTGAGCTGCACGTTGCTGATCCACAAATTTCAGCAGCTCTGCCCGTGTTGAAGAGTTCCAGATAATCTACACAATAAAAGGTTTCAAAAGATACTATCAACATGTGAATAAAATTAAAATGTAGAGAGAGAGAGAGAGAGAGAGAGAGAGAGAGAGAGAGAGAAAGCTTAGTCATATTATCTTAAAAAGTTGAAGCACCAATATTTTAAATCAAACAACAGCTAATTATCAGTAGGACTTCATGGATTAACTCATTGAACAGCTGAGTTAATCAGTAAATAAAACATATTGAATGACCTGGGAAACTAGTGTCTAAAAGAAAATAACCATACAATTGCTAGGTACATTTTCTTAGTCCTTGTTTTCTTCTTCTTTTTTGTTGTTTTGAAAGGTGGGGGAGCAGGAATAATGTGGGGGGAAAAGGAGTGATGCAAGTATTTTAGCAACTTTATTCGTAAGTACTCGATCAAGTAGCAAGTAATGTAGCAGCAAGCTCAGTGAGTTTAAGGATCTAATAAGATTGTTCAATCAGTTTTAACAAAAACAACTTTACTTCTAACTTGCCAAATCCTGTGGATCAATTGCTGGGTAGGGTGGGGTGAAAGAATAATGTGGGGAGAAAAAGAGTGCTGTTTACACTATAGCTGAGTGATGCAAGTATTTTAGCACCTTCATTTTATCTATTTTTGAATTTTAAGGACCGGATCAAGTAGCAAGTAATGTAGCGGCAAGCTTTAAGGCTCTAATAGGATTGTTCAAGATTTTGAATTTTACTTATAACTTGCCAGGTTGCTTGACCAGGTCTTCTTTCGCCAGCGTTGTAGATCTCTTTAGCCCATTCTTTTCTCTCTAAAATTTCTTCAGCTTTTCAGATTTTTTTCAAAGTTCATTCTCCCACAATCTCTAGGTTTTTATCTTCAGCTCAAAATCAGCAATTCTTCTCTCAAAAATGTCTTCATCCAGATTATATAAAAAGTTCTTTCTTCCAAAATGTCTAGATGTTTTTATCTTCACCTCAAAATCAGCCAGCCAGACATTTCCTTAGTCTCGGCATGCTGATTTTGTTAACATCATTAACTTATCAACTATTTATTCTTACATCCTAAACAGTAATCTTTGCTGATTAATCAAAATGGAGACAGACCAAAACCTACCAATTACTGACTAAGCACATATTTTCTCGTTCAACAGATTTAGCCCTTAAAATATGTTCAGATAATCTGAGCAATGGGAGATGAAATAAAACCTTTCCAGAGAATGCAAAATATTCATTTTCATTTTTGTTCCAATAATAGTCCCACAGGTAAGAATATAAGTGCCCTTAACCAAAAGAAATTATATATATTCCTTACAAAGGGTTAAGGATGACAGAAAAAAAATTCACCTCTGGTGTCTCCAGGTTTGTGTTCAATTTGGATAGTAAATCTTTGGGCATTTGATCTTTTAACATGCTAGAAAGCTTAGGAGTTAGCAAAACTCTGAGGGCATCAGCAGCTGCCTGATTGTAAGGTATTGAACTTCCATCGCCACACAAACCACTGAGCCTTGACAAAGCCTGGGACGCTCTTATGGCATGCATGTTTTTAGCAATTTGAACACTAGTACCAACACCATGTGATTCTGTTGCATCAGATTCTTCAGCAGTTGAGTCATACTGAAGCAGCAGTGGCAGAAGGTACCTATTGTGGACCATATTAAATGCATAAGTTCAAATTTTATTTACGAGCATAACTAAATAGTATAGAAAAGTTTCTTTACGTACCACAAATAATTACTGTCAACATATAAAAGTTAAAGCTCATTAGCTAACCATCAACTCAAAAAGTCAATATTTCATGATTACAAGGATTAACCAGATGCATAGAGGAGTAAATGTTATAATGCTAGTAGAACGTATTGGGTTTAAGGTGGAAGAGAGTCAGATGGCATTATTAGGCTGATTTTCCTATTCCTATTAGATTGAGGTCAGATGGTGTGTTATTCTCTAGGCTGATTTCCCTTTCCCCAGACACTCCTATTCCTATTAGATTGAGGTAAGCTTTTACTAGATTGGGTCCACTTGGGCCTAATGTTCAGCGCAACGGTGTCTTTCAATGGCCCATTTAATGTTATCAAATCAAAACAATCAAATCTCAGTCCATAAAAGAATCATCAAGGACAAGCAAAGCTCCCCAATTGGAATGCAGCAGAAGTTGGTTCTATCTAATTCTGTACAGGTTGAAACGGCTCTGGATTTCTAGATGGCTGAATGTGTAGCTGTTATGACCGATGTTAGGGAGTGGTTAAAGGCATTAATTAGGGCCCAGGTTAGTCGTAATGGTTGTATTAGGCAGTTAGGCTTGTATAAAAGGGATATTCTGACTGTAGTAGGCAGCTTCTTGATTAATTCATTGTTTGGCTGAGAATTTCTCACAGAAAGGGGAGTTCCCCTTGTGAAGAGCTTGCTCTTGAATCCACCTCTGTACTCTTTCCTATCAATCAATAAAGAACTGTTCTTACTTCCATTTTCCTTTCTTTTCCATCCTCATCTTACCCCATCACTGTAATTACCTTATAATAATCCACAGCCATAACAATTGGTCCGACCTGCCGGATCTTGGAGGAGGCTGCCATGGACGCAAGTTTTGGAGCCCTGGAGAGTTCAACAGAGGTCTTGAAGAGGGACAACAGCAAAGATGATTCTTGGAATTCCAAAATTGAAGAGATGTTGTTGGTATTGCTAAAAATCTCAAAAAGTGATTGGGAGAAAGAAAAAAGAAAGAAGCTATCCTCTGAAATTAAGAGGAAGCGATCATGGGAATTTTCTGCCATGGATGTTTGTAGGTCGAAAAGCAGCACCCAAGGAACAAAGATGTCAGAAAAGGGGCAAGAAAAGTCGGATTGGCAACCAGAATTAGGTACAGAGAAGTCCGTGGCAAAAGATGAAGAAGATTCTCCGTGTTTGTCTAAGGGAGAGGAGAAGATGCAAGACGAGGTAGCTTCCAAACCAGAAACCATTAAAAATAAAGAGGAGACAAAAGAAGGTAGGTCTCAAGTTCTGTTAGAGAGACCTGATAAATTTGTTGAGCCCTCTTCGATCATGGGTGACTGTGTTCCGGAATCAGATCATGAATTGTAGACGGAAAACGAAATAAAGATGACAGAACAATTGCAGGAAGAAATACAGCAAAAGCCAGAACACGAGGAGACATCATCTTCAGGAATTAAGAAAAAGCAAGAATACAATGTGGAGATAAGACAATCGCATGAGCCAAAGGGAGAGGTGCTGGCAGCTGAGCATAGAATGGAGAAGACCCAAATGGGTTCATTCATGGTTAAAGGTGCGGGTGTCATGCTAGAATATTCTGACAATTATGATAGCTCATACCCAGATTCAAATTTTATAGGCTTGCAAGGAGTTGTACAAGTTGATTCTGATTTTTAGGAGTATGACGGTTTAACTGATCAAAACTCTTCAAGGAAAAGTGACTGAGATTATGACAGAAAATCTAGTGTTAGAGGAAGAAACTTACGTGTTTCTGCTTTATTCAATGATATCAACCATCCAGGAGAAAAGAATGCAACCCCTAAAGCTCAGCCCGTAACCCTGTTACTAGTAACAATTCTCTGAGTAATGCCAATAAGCAAATTTTGGGCTTAACAGTTACAGGGAATGCTTTTCTTAATCCTTCTTCTCTTACCTCTCCTTTCCAAATTTTGGGTTTTTGGTGTACTAGAAGTACTAGTGTTTGACCTAATTAATAGTACAAAAAGGTGCATTAGGTTATTGTATTTTGTAACACCTTACTACCAATCTCAATACATAATTAGCCATCATTCTTTCTTTTCCCTTTTGCTTGTCTAAACCTAAACTTTCACCCTTTTTCTGGTCTAAACCATGAAATTCATCCTTTTCTTTGTCTAAACCCTGAAGTTTAAACACAGCCTATTTGGGCTTATCTATTGTAATAAGCACATGTGAAGTATTTTGGTCCTGTTTGTATGCGCTTATTGAAACAGCTTTTGAAACCCAACTAAGCTATTTTAGGCTTATCTTAATAAGCTATAAATATAAGTTTATGAAAATTTACAATAATTTATGACTTAACTACCCAGAGGCCTGAACAAATTGTCAAAATTCAATTCAAGCATAAGTGTTTCTCGATGTGTCTATCCAAAGTATTCAGTTTATTTTATAATGCAATTATAACAGTAAAGCTTATTTAAAAAGATCTACTCAAATTAGTAGTTACTGAAGCTAATTATCCTACTTAAGCTATAGACTCATCCGCCTACAAACCTATGGTTGTGAACTTGACATAGATACCAAAATACTTAATAATCAAATAGGACATACCATAAAACACCAGCCTTTAATAACACATCCTGCAATTCAGTGGAAACAGAAACATTGGCTATAGTCTGTAGAGCAGCATCAACAGCTGCAGGTACAAGCTCAAATTCAGTGCAGTGCACAATGTCCTCAACTAGTCCAGAAAATTCAAGTATCTCAGCTCTGGCAGCCTCAAATTGACTAAGAACTGAAAATGTCCGCATGATGTTTGTAACAATGATGGCTGACGGTTCATTTCCAGAGGTAGTCGGCTGAACAACACACATGCAACGGGAAAGAAGTGTTGCAAGAAGATGTATTCCTCCATCTCTTACCAGCTCTTCACCATTCAATGAAGAAGACGCACATCTGACCACATGAAAATTCAATAAAACAGCAAAAGTTACCACAAAGTGTTTTAAATCTGTTAGCATAATGGTGAACCTAACAAGAAAGAACATGAGATTCTTACGTCAGCCAGACAAGCTCTGATGCTGCAACAAGGAGAGGTGCTCTATCTGAAGAAAGAAAATTGTTATCATCTTTGTCCACAGTAACAGCACTCAGCAACATGGGATAGCCAGCATATTTGAATGGCTCCAATATGCCTCCATATCTTCTATATAAAATACATTGTCCCTTCAACAAAAGAAGCAATCTCCAAGCCTGAGGACCTTGCAACCCTTGCATCGTAGCCTAAGTTTTGGTCACAAAGTATATATTTTAACAAATTAGAAAAGGAATAATGTATTGCTGCTTGCAAATTAAAAAAGAAAAAAGAAAAAAAGAAACACGTTTTGTTCAGATTCATAGTAACGAAGGCCACAAATACGCACCAATAAATCAAAATGAAAATGAATAAGCATTATGATTTTGCCACCCCATCCTTATCCTTCGATACAACCATTATAAGCTTGCACGCATGCATTCCGCCACTGATTCATTAAAAGATTAAAAAATAAATGCTAACTAATAAATAAACAGGAGCATATATGGATGTGCAATTCTTCTCCCTATCCGGCTTTTAAGTCGATAAACACCATGAGGAAAAATCACAACTCCATTTCCACCTCTAGTCAGAAAAGCGAGTATAAGATCCCTTATGAAGAAATAATTTACGCTGTCTTTAAAGAAATTTACTGAAACATGATTCCAAAGAAGACTGTGTATAACATGTGTAAAGAACCAATTCAACCCAAAAGCTTAAGCTATTGGGTGAGGCTACATTAATGATTTTATATATCTCAACACGCTCCCTCACACGAGAGTCCACTGGGCTTGAAAGGTGAACAATGCACAGGCTCACCTACCTGTGCGAACGAAGAAATTCCACTTGAAAGAAAGTGGGGGGCGACGAGGATCGAACCCGGGACACGGGGCTCTGATACCATGTAAAGAACCAATTCAACCCAAAAGCTTAAGCTATTGGGTGAGGCTACATTAATGATTTTATATATCTCAACAACATGGAAACTTATGTCTACCTGGAGGCGTTCATAGGCCTTCTGTATAGCAAGAAACTTCTCCCTTCCTTCTGGATTTTTGTCTGGATGATATTTCATAGCAAGTTTCCGATATTGTCGCTTTAACTTTTCTTCATCAATGTTCTCAATCTGCTTCGATAAGCTAGATGCTTCATCTGCAATCTCCGGAGAATGCTTTTTATTAACATCGTCACTAGATACATCCTCCAAGGATATTTCAAGAATCTTGCAAGCCTCTTCTTCGGAAAGATCCATAGGCTTTCTTGTCAATTCTTCACGCCACATTACAAGTAATGACTGCAGAAACTCTACATGTTCAACAATTGGCCAATTTGGAAAACGAATCTCATCACATAGGTTCCTGAGGTAATAGCGGTGGCACCACATTTCATCTCTCAGCTCTGGGTATGTCACTGGAGGCATCGGGGCATAGTCATATAAAACATGGCAATGCTGTGACAGTTTCTGCGGAAAATCTCCAAGATGCTGCAAAACCTGATAAAGAGCAAAGAAGCATGGGTCAAATTCATCATATTGGAAAGTAAGTGAACCTCTTATAAAAAATTGAAAAGAAAAAAATTATCAGAATGTCTCCAACAAAATTTAGAATACCTGACGAATTAGATTTTCTGCCCTCATTTTGTGAGTCCATATTATCTCTGGAGTGTCAGAATCAGAAACCATTGCTGCAGCAAACGCTGCTGGACCACTACGCTCCAGTACATACAACAAAGATTCAGGAAGAAGTCCACCAAGAACACTGCGTTTTGCCAAAGGCAATGAACTTGAAACTGCAGCCTCTTCGCCACCATGAAATGCTTGATGGACATGGGTGACAGCAAAGAGTTGTCCAATTGAAAGTAGATTAGACCCAGGATAAGCCAGTGAAAAATAAAATGCACCAGTGCTGTATAGACGTATCATGGCCTTGGGGTTCCGGGTAACAATGGCCTTCAGCAAAGCAGCAGCTGCCTCAACAATACTTGGTTCCCCGGAAAGAATGGCCTGTATTCATAACAACCCCCCCACCAAAAATAAATAAATAAATAAATAAAAATGAAAAAGTAAATCAAAATATTACAATATTTTAACTTATTTAAAAGTTTGAACAGTAAAAATACTACAATTAACTATATGATACTATCAAAGAAACAACTTGAATTAAGAGTTATAAAAGTAACAAGAGTTACTACAATCAATACTTAAAGAAACTACTAAAATAATTTTGAGAAAGAAATGTTACTCAGAAAGTTGCAAGTCACATCAAATATCATTGCTTTCCTACATGGATGATTAATAAATGAAACAACTCCTAAAATCACCTGCGCAATATGTGGAAAGCAGCGTGGACTTGACAAGATTCGTTTTACTCTAGGAGTTGGGGTAACAATTTCTCCAGCATCATCTAAATCTGAATGTGCAGACACCATGCTATGCAATATGGACAAAGCTGTGTCCCCGACCTGAATACAATATCCATATTCTATCTATTAGAAGGGTACCACAAAAATAAAATTGAAGAATAAAATGTCAAAAAATATGTTCAGAGACAAATTATTAGCCACAATAAGACTTTCCAACTAACAATTGATGCTACTAACATAACTATCTTCTTTCGTCTTCGTTACATTTCCAAATGAGTCTAAGCTCACAGATATCAACATAGCAGCACCTTAACATTGGCGGTCCGTCTCAACAGTTTTTAGGTACCACAAAGAAAGCAAGTCACCGAGATAAAGTTAAGCACAGCTTTTAGGCTAACAAAAAGAAGATTGTGATGTTATCAAAAAAAAAAAGATTGTGAAAAATGAAAGATATGGCGTCCAATATATGGAAGAAAGAAATTATGCTACAGAAAACAAGCACTTGCAATAATATTTATATGAATATCAACATTATCTTCTAGCTGCAACATGACCCTACCTGAGGTGGGGTAAGGACTGGAACTCTAAGGGCAAGTGCCCAACGAAGCTCACGAATATCGCGCAACTTTTTCCAATCTAGCATCCCAGAAGCCCAACACCTTGTGGTCCAATCAATAGCCTTCTTGGACCATAACCTTCTGATAGCATCTTTTTCCATAGGTCCAACTTGAGCACCATCTTTGTCAACATACATCCATTCCTTAAGTGGCTCCATAAAAGCACTAGCAGCAATCAAATTTGATTGCAAGGGAATAGATGTCCTCTCTGAAGTTTCATGGACCACTGTAAGCAGGTCAACTGCTAATACACAACCTCCAACTAGAACACAAGCCTCTACATTTGATAAAACCTTCATCAATGCCTGAAATTGAGTATACCATAGTTAATTAAAATTTCCAACAGTAGAACTAGTAAATTACAAGGTTTACTCAAGCACTTCTATAACTGTATTCCATTTAGGATGGTCATTAAACCAACACCGACAACCGATCCTATTGCAATTAGCAACAAACAAAGGTCAAAATTTAAAATTTATTTTTCTTTTGGCCCAAAAACCTGACAAAATATTGGTAAGATAAAAGCACAAATATTAGGATCAACTCCAAACAGAAGTATAAGACAATACCTAAGCAAATTTATCCTTCCTATTCTCATTCAAAGAGAAAGCAAAACAGGCGGGAAGGGGGGACACACAACTGGACAGAGCTAGGAAAAAGTAAATTTGATTTACACTCACTCACCTTCAGAAGTAAAAGAAGACGGTGCCTTAAAGCTCTGTCATCTGTCCTATCCAATAGAACAGTAACGTGAGCTGTACCTTCAAAAGGACCTATGGTCTTGTAATGCTGCTCATATACAATTGCCATTGCCCTCGCACAAAGCTCTCTAACTGATGACCCACCACCTCCACCAAAACCATCTAATCTTCCCATGTCACACCAATCATCAGATGCACCTAATTCATCAGGAACGGCACCATCTACAGTAAGCCCTGTGTCTGCATCACATAAAAATCTATGGTAAAGTGCTCTAAAGAAAGCAACTGGATCACGCAAGGGGAAGTCTTGCGCCCTGCTACCACTGCCGCTCTCAAGCAGTAGACGTAGATAATATTGACCCACACAAACTTCTTTTGACAAGCTTGGGTATCGAACAGAATATTCAGGGTAGTTCCAAGATATTTGTGGTGCACTTTCAGTCCCTGTAACCATTTCCAGTGTAGTACCCCCTGGAACAATATCTTCAGTACGCTCTTTCTCAACATCTAGTTTATGAACTTCGGCTTGCAAGGATTCTCTCAACTCTTGCCTGGTACGCTCATTCCAAATCAAGTCTGCACGATTGTGATCAAGATCAAAAGCTCGCCAAAATTCAGGCCAATTACATAGAAGCCGACCAGATCCTACAGGGGTGTTCTCCACAACAACTTGAGCAGGAGCTGGAATGCCTACATGCTGCAAACCAACTGCATTGCTGTCAGGATCAACTGAATTTGACAAATCAGATCCAGGTGCTTCATTTGAGTTTGCTGATGGCACAATAGCTGGAGCCACAAAAGTTGAATAACCATTTTGTGTTTCTCCTGTAGGAGATCCATTGGTCAAATTCTCACTATTATGAACAACTGAAGATTGAATACTTGAAGCCTGTCCAGAAATTGGGTCAACAGCAGTTTTTTGATGGTTGTCTGAGCCTCTGTCAACAGCACCCCCTGTCTGCTTACCTGAATCAGAAACATCAAAGTTATTATCTGAAGGGAAGGACTGTTCTTGGGAGGTCAATCCTCTTCCGAGGCGACCTTTCCTCTGCTGAAGTAAACGTCGCCTTCTTTTCCCAGATAATGAGTCTTCTTGATGTGTGTCTTCAGCCAGAACTCCATCAGAACGTGTGTGCAAATAAGCAACAAGACCAGGAGGCAGAATTCGAGACAATAGCTCCAGAGCTGGTTGATATGAATCTGCCCAAAGAGCAACAAGTTGTCGACTAACTTCACGTCGCTCACCATCACGAAGGAAAAATGCATGCAATAAATGCCTCAACAAGGCACCATCACGAAGAGAAGCATCCCGCATGGACTCTGCAGCAATAGCATCCTCCTCAGCAATTGATTGCATAATCACAGCTACTGTTTCTCTAACACTTTCAGCAGGATGACCAAACAGTGCAAACAAGCGACGCTTCAACCCAGCAACTTGGCGTAACAACTCAACAAAAACAGGATATTGGGTAGTCTCCCCATGTGGATCACAAATCATAGCCTCAAGCACTTCAACAACAGCCATTGACAGTAAAGGTGATACAGACATGGGCTTTAATCTGTTGACAAGAATAATTATATAACTATGATTTGCAAACAATACTGACTTGGTATGCATAATTGTGGCATGCCACTCTCCTTTAGAATCTGTTACAATTGCATCACCAGGCCCGCCACCAATGAGTACAGCAACAAGCCCTACAGCCTCAGAAGCCACACCTTCTGAACCATTTCTAAGTAAACCCATAATCCTTCCAACTGCTGCAGGAAAAGACATCACATGTGAAGCTGCACTTCTTGAAGCAAGTAGTCTACGTAAACATGCAATAAAACCCATCACAGTTGCTGCAGCTTTTGGTGAAGGGGGTGGCAATGGAGGAGACTCTGGAGGAAGATTTGGGGCAGCAGGAAGCATAGTAATCAAGGCCATCAAAGTAACCTCTGGTACTTCAATGTTTGGAGGCACCCCACTATATGATATACATGCATTAAACTCCCTTATTCTACGCCATAGTTTAGCTCTTGATCCAGGAATGGAACCACCTTCAGCAACAGCATCTTTGGCAGCAGCTGCTAAATGTTTCAAATGCATGGATGCACTTTCTGCATCAGCAACAGGCTTTTGTTGACCATATTGCAAATAAACTCTCCCACAGGGAGGATCAATACGGTGACCAGGCATTGTCAGCCTTGGCAATATAGGTATGGCACATTGACCCTGTAAGAAAACATTACCAGAAGTCAAACATGCACTTGGATGCTACATTCTGCAATAAGACATGTCTTCCTTTTTATAACAAAGCCATAAGGCATAATTGCCTACAGTTCAAGAACAGGTTCAACATTCATATTATGAGATTAAACAATTATAATAGGACATAAAACAACACTCTTCAACAAACACATACAACTATAGAATACTTCTAAACCAAGATGAGACACATCTACCTACTTCAGTTTGCAACACATCACGAACTGCTGCAAGTAAGCTATCACGAGACGTGCTTGCATAAACCTACAATTCATGGCACACCCTTAGAAAGTTTATAGCATAATAAGTCACAATTAGAGAAGCATAACAAAAGCTTACATGGATAGGGCATCCATCACTGAATTCGATTGCAAACATCTGGGGCTCTTCAGCAAACCGAACAAGAGCACTTACTGAAGATAAAGGATGAACAGTAACAGCCTGCACACATCTAGTAGAAATTCTCAACATTTGACATAACCCTTCGGAGTAAAAATCAGCTTACATATACATATAAATGCATTAATATAAAATTGGTTGCGTCAAAACCACAAAGTCTGCATAAAACTACAAATAGCACATTCTACTTAAGATCCATAAAATGTTCAAGATTAATGTATCTTCCTAAAATCCGTTTTACCTCAGACAGTGATGCTCTTGTTTAGTGTAACAAGTTAAGGACCAGTTTGCTTAAGCTTTTGTCTAAGAAAAAAGCATTTTTTAATTAAAGTATGCTTATAATTTTATGATAACTGGATAAATTTTTTGAAAAAACAAAAACATAAAAAGAAATCAGTTTTTAAAACCTAGAAAGAGTAGTTTATAACAAAAAAAGCTCTAAAAGCAGTTATCTCATAAAAGCACTTTTTTCAAAGCTTATCCCATCACACCCTAAGTTTGTAGGTTTATAAAAATTCATAAAATCACTTGGTCAACGATAGGAATATAACAAAATGGAATGCACTATTCTTTTGATACTACAAAGTTCATGTTCTCAGGGGGTAATTGTTTTAAGAAGCTCCAGATGGCCAGGCTGGAAGGAATTGCCTACTTTGTGCTGCCTTTTCTTGTTAGGGTCCTTGGACAACAAGGTTTTTTATCCTTGCCTGTTAACAATTGTGTGGACCTAGATGACAAGGAGTCTATTGAGATGGTTATAAGAGAAGAGATCACTCTAGTTGTCATTACATCTAGAAATTTGGCAGAGATACCGAGGAATAATGTCACTAACTATACATGGTGGCAAGATTTCCCTCACACTATTTCAGCCTATGATTGCAATCGCGCGAGATTGCGGTTTTGGTGCGGGTTGTGCCACCCAGCCGCAAGTTCCGCACCTAGAGGATGGCAGCTCTTGCGGTGCTATCGCACCGCTACAGGGAAGGGAGGTGGAGTTTTAGAGATTGGGGGAGAAAAAATACGTAGGGGCAATATTTTGAAAATTTGGATCTCACTTAAGGGTAAAATGGGAAAACGCTAGGATAAGTGAGGGGTAAAATCAACATTTACTTGCGGTATTTTTTTTTTTGCCGAAAAGAAAAGAGGGAAATATCGTCTTCTTTCCCTCTCTTTTTCGCATCATCTTCTTTCTTCTTAATTTCATGAACACAACTTCTTTCCCTCCCAAATCTGACTCTCCCTCTGAAAAAACCCACGACGCACGCCAGCAATTGAAGTTCCTGGAGATTGAAGTCGAAAACAAAGGACACACGCAGCCCACGTTTTTGCGCACGCAGTCCCTGTTTCTGTCGAAGCTTTTCCTGTGACTTCCTTGGACTTTGCCTGTGACTTGTCTTCTTCTTTTGTAGATCTGAAAGTCTGAAACAGACACTCCGTTGAAGGCCCTTTGTTTTTCTCCCTTTTGTTTTGCGATTGTTATAAGCATAGCAGCCCCTGTTGTTTTCTGGTCATGGCATCGTAGAATATCCAAGAACAAGACAGCCCAGCTTCAATGGCTTCTTGCGGATTGGTAAAAACCACCGGTGAAAATCTTGATATGGCATGGCAGTGGAATAGTTTAAAAGATATCAATAACAAGAGATATGTAACGTGATTTTTGTGGGAAAGTTACAACGGGTTACATCGCAAGAGCCAAAAGACATCAAATTGGGTTGAAAAGGGATGTGAGTCCTTGTAGAAAAATCTCAACCGAAATTAAGAAGATTATGAAAGATGCTTATATGCAAAAGCTTGCTGAAAAGGATGCATATAGTGTTGAGATACATGAAGATGATGATATGTTAGAAAAGGTGCAAGAAATTCAACACATTAAAAATGCGAAAATGAGTGAGACAGCTTCAAGTGAAGCCTCTAAAAGTAATATTGTTGCTGCCAAGAAAGTTAAAGGCCCCTTGGATTTAATGTTTTTTAAGAAACCATAAGCAAGCATTAAAGTGGGCAAAGGAAAGAGGCAAACAAGCATAAATGATGCTTGTGATAAAGAATCAAGGGCTAGAACTATTCAATACATTGAAAGATTTTTGTGTACGAATGGAATACCTTTCAATGTTGTACGTTCAAAAAGCTTCAAGTACATGGTTGAAGGAATTGGGAATTATAGTCCAAGTCTAAAGCTCCCAAGTTATTATGAGTGTAGAATTCCTCTAATTAAAAAGGAATTGGATTACACCAAAGATTTATTAAAAGATCATGAGGTACAAAGTGCCAACTATGGATGTTTCATTATGTTGGATCGATGGACTGATAGAAAGAATCAGACATTGATAAATTTCTTGGTGAATTCTCCATCCGGGTCTATGTTTGTAAAGAGCATTGATGCTTCTTCTTATGTCAAGAGTGGAGCAAAATGAGTTGAGCTTTTAGATAGTTTTGTTGAAGAGATCAGGGAGGAAAATGTTGATAAAAGTGGTGACCGACAATGGAAGCAATTATGTATTGGCTGGTAAGACACAACTTATTTAATTTAACCTCATTTAATTGTTAATTTTTATTTTAATTGTTACTCATTTTAGGTTGTTTAATTTGTTCTTAGGCAAATTGTTACATGCCAAGAGAGAACATTTGTTTTGGACTCCATGTGTTGCACATTGGTTGTATTTGATGCTTGAAGATATTGGGAAAATTGACAGTTAAAAAAGCAATACAAAGAGGCATCAAGCTTTTTGGGTTCATTTATAATCGCACGTTGGCTTTGAACACAATGAGGAAGTACACAAGCAAGACTGAATTAGTTAGGCATGGAGTGACAAGATTTGCTACAACATTCCTCACGTTGCAAAGGCTTCATAAATAAAAAAAATAATATTAGAAAGATGTTCACATCAGATGATTGGCTAAAATCAAATACAGCAAAAGACCCTAAGGGGCTGTTTGTTTCTAGGATTCTCAACAGAATAATAGATAAATGAGGAGTGGGAAAGTAAGAAACCTTCGTTTGGTTGGATGGGTTTGCTGACTTATGTAGGTAAGTGTGTTTGCTGTGTTTCTGATTTATCTATGTATCTTCCCTAAACTTGCCGGCCAAAGTTGCCCTTTTGAGGGGTGGTATTGTGGAACACCTCCACATTTACTCACTTACTGTGCTAAGATAAAGACCAGCGTACCCTTCTGAATGGCGCGAAAATGACAATGACGTAGCTTCACTTTGTGTCCACTTCTTTAGAATCTATACTTGCCAAAGACCAAGAATAGCACACGGACACTTTTTGTCTTGCTTTTCATTCAAAAACTTATTAAAGTCAGGGCTAATTTTGTAAACTCACGCATTTTCCCATCTATATTTTACTAACAACCAAACATAGACTTTATAAATGTTACCTTATTTCCCCAGTAAAGTTTTTTCCAACCAAACAACTTTTTGTTACATTTTTCTACCAATCTCACTTCCCACCCATTTCCCTATACATAACATTTCTCTCTCATTCATAATATTTCTCTTCAACCAAACGCCCCCCTAAGGGAAAAAGGGCGACTGCCACTGTACTTATGTCATCATTTTGGAATGATGTTATTCATTCTTTAAAGGTTACGGGGCCTCTTGCGTGGGTGCTTAGACTTGTTGATAATGAAAGAAGGCCCGCAATGAGATATACATATATATTTGAAGCAATGGATAGGACCAAGGAAGCAATTCAAAAATCATTCAATGGAAATGAAGATAAGTACAGGGATGTTTTTGCTATAATTGATAGAAGATGAGACTGCCAACTTCATCATCCATTATCTAAACCCTTAATACTTTTATGACAATCCAAAGATTGATGATGATGCTGAATTGATAGCCGGACTATATAAATGCATTGATAAGCTAAGTGCAAATAAGGAAGAGGTGGACAAGATACATGGACAATTTGAAAAATATAGGAGTGCAGAAGGCCTTTTTGGTATGAATACAACAATAAGACAAAGAAATAAGATCGCTCCTGGCAAGTAAAAGCACACTTATTTGATCACATTAAGCTTTTATTTAACAAGTTGTAATGTTAACAACTTGTTGCAATTTGCATTACAACTCAATGGTGGAAGTCATATGGAGCACACGTTCCGAAATTGCGAAACCTTGTTAGAGTGTTGGGCTTAACTTGCAGTTCATCGGGATGTGAGCGTAATTGGTGTACTTTTGAGCATGTAAATTTGTTAAATGATTTTTGTTTGTAGTGTTTCATATCATGATTGTGAAACTAATATTCTTTATTGGAAATTGTAAACTAGATTCAATCTAAGAAGAGAAGCAGGCTTGAGCATCAAAGATTAAAAGACTTAGTCTTTATTAAGTATAAACAAGCTCTTAAAAAACGATTTGAGAGTCGTGATTTGATTGATCCCATTGTCCTAAAAGACATTGATGAAAGTAATGAATGGCTGGTAGGAGAAGTGGGTGAAGATGCAGAAAATGAGTTTGTTTTTTATGTTGATATCTTGATTTGGGGAGATGTTGCTAATGTAACCGGGGCTAATGAGCCTAGAACTTACACTAGGCAGCATACTAGATTCAGGAAGGAAGCTGCCTCTATGCCATCAAGCTCTAGGGGAATAAGGGTTGAACAGATTGAAGAAGGTGATAACGAAGAAATAGAAGATGAGGATGAACAAACCTACAAATTTAATACTAGTGAAGAAAGTGAGGGTGGAGAAGAAGAACACTTTGAAGAAATGTTTGATGATGATTCTGATTAGTTCTTTTCCTTCTTTTGACTCTACTTGGATCCTTTATGTTCCTAGAATGTTATTAATTTTGTTACTTTCAATGAACTAGTATGTTGCTTCCTTTATGTTCCTTGAATCCTTGTTTTGAATGTGTAGTATTATACTTTTCATTCCTCATTTCCTCCTATTTTTGGGTGATTTCTTATCTTATAGCATTATATACCTTTTATATGTGTGGTATAATTTATTATAAGTATTTATATGGACTTCACAGTAGCGGCTTTACCGCTACACGCTATTTAAAACTACGATTTCAGCTGATTGTGGATTACCTTTCCCACAAATTAATGATGATGAAACTCATATCAAATTGCATGAGAAACAATATAGTGTAGAATGAAGGATCTTTCTGTTAGGATTATTTTTCCCACTACTGAAAGAGTGATGAATACTTATAATAGGATTTCAAAGTTTTATTTGTGTTCTGGCGTCAACGATGAGACCAGTGCAATAAATGCTCTTCAAGTGTGGAAAAGTGAAGACGACACTGTTGCAGAAAGACAATGGGATCCCGGGGGAATGCACAATGCTTCAAGCATAAGCTGGCACCAACAACTCATGCAATGGGATCGGGGTGGGGGGGGGGGGGGGGGGGATTTATTGTTGTTTCTCACCTTGAGGATAAGGTGAGTGTGTTTTTTTTTTTTTGGGGTGGGGGGGGAGTATTGATAGGAATATACTCATGAAGGTGTATGTAACGTGGGTAGTAGGGGATTACGTCCTACTAATGGGGTGGCATAACTAACTTTTGGAGATATAATAGAATATTCTAGGAGGTTAGGCTAAGCACAAGATGGGGAATGTGAAGTGTGTGAAGGTATCTTGGAAAGTTGGGACTCTTGGGAGAGAACCATAACCTCTCAAATTGTTCTGGATATCAGTGTTAGTATTTCCTTTCTTGTAATTTTCCTTGAAGTATTTTGATTTGTAATTAGCTATTTTCATTTACCAGTATTGTAATTTTCCCTATCAATGATACAAGTTTTCATTTCCATTGAGAAAATCTCAGTTATTGTTGTTAATTTTCTGGTTATGGATTTGAGTCTCTATCAGTCAACGATTCCATAGAACTATTAATGCAGATGGCATGTACAACACCTGATACAGTAATTGTCTCATTCAAGATTAACTCAAAACTATATTTCAGAAAACAGATGTTTATCAATGCTTAATTTTTCATGCAAGAAATTCCATCAGCATGAATCAATGCTTGTAATACATAGATTTTCAATACATTTACACATGCTACATCCTGATCACAAATTGACTTAATAAATGCGTCACTTACTTCATAGTTCTCAGGACGCCTTTCCACAATTGAAACCTTAGTTAGAATGAGCTGACGAGATACAGCATCACCATGTTCACCTAGTCCTCCTTTTGGGCCAACTCCTAAGCTCAATCCTGGAACATTTAGTGTTCCATGGGCAGCAGAACGCAACCTTGTTACAGACCAACCCCCCAATGGCGTATCTTCTGCTCCAACTGCCTCTTTTGCTGCATTCCATTTATTTGTTTAAGGTTAAAAAATAAATTCACTGCAGATAAAAAATTAATTTAAATGTGGAAGGAACATAAATGAGGTTATGACTAGTTACCCCTTTGTTTTATATACTCGGAAATGGTGAGAGTTTGAGAATTTTCCACAGACAAGGACAGCCCAACAGTGGATTTTGCAGTTTTTGTCTGCAATAAAATTTATGCAGTGTTATTATTGTTGATATTAAAACAGGAAACAGTATATTCCATGGTTATCCAGAAAGCTCAGTTAAACCATTCTTGCAAATGTAGCCTTATTTCAGTGGCAAAAGGTGCCCTAATTTAAGATACCATTATCTAGCAGAATATCTATTTATGCTTAAACAAAGCCATTCATACCAAATTCGAGATAATAGTTGATATTGTGCACCCAGAAGCAGCTTGAAAAGCTTTAGATTTTCTTCCATATAAGGGGCAAAGAACAAATCCGCTAGCATGATCAACATTTTGCTTTCCGAAAGCATCAGAGAGCAGAATAATTGCAGGGGAATCCATGTCTCTAAAATCCAAGCACCAGCGAAGGTCACCAGATTTTGTCTCAATAAGTTCAACACCCGCATAAGTTACTTTCAGTTTCTGTGAAAGCCACCAGTCACACAGGATAGTTAGTTTAACTGTTCACTTTTTTTGGAAGGAAGTTCATCACACAATATATATCACGGATAATTGGAGGTCATACAAAAATAAAACTCATATTGCCATGATCGGATGATCCTAATCTCCAAAGTCCTTACAACATTGTGATTCCCTTCAACATAAAATACTAAGATCATTATCTTCTCTTAATCGGCATGAGACAAAAGAATGAAACACACACACCCTCACACTTCATCAAAAACAACAAATTAAGAAAAACACGACCACCAATAAAAAGTATCATATACTCTTAACCATCGCAATAGAACCATGAATCCCATAATCAATATACATGCATGTCTACTCTGCTGTACTTATTTACAAGCCAGATGAAGCATACAGAAAAGCTTAGTCCATCAGGATAAAAACATCAAAACCAAACGAATCAATTACAGCTAAAGGAGCAATTAAAAACATTAAGGTAACTTACAAAAGGAACCCACTGAGATGCCCGTCGTCGAAGATGAACCACCGGGAACTCAGCTATCGGCGACAACCTATTCCATCTTATCCGATGCAACTCCGTCAAAATACTTGCCCTGTATCTAGACGAGAACTTCATAGCTTTGAATTTTCCGCGCCCATCGGTACGCACGTTCAAGTTGAACTCATTCGAATTCTCATCGCGCCCGAGAACTGGAGCGGCACCCTCGAAATCGCTCGCCACATCGTACGAGTTCGTGACGGCGAGCGTGGAGGGGTCGAGAGTGATGATGGCAACGCTGGAAATGCACAGTATCCGCTTGTAGCGGCCACGCCACGAGTGCTTGATGACCAGGTAGCGGGCCAAGTACTCGGGTTCTTCGGCAGAAGAAGGAGCAGAATTAGGAACGGCGGAAGAGTTGCCGGCGTTTTCCATGACCGGCGGCGGAGCCAGCAACACGGGACGGTTAAGATCGGATGCGTAGCGTGTCACGGATTCGACCTGAGGGAGATGCGCGAGGGTGTGAACACGAGGTGCATTATGGAAGCGGAGAAAGAACCAGAGTCCCTGCGACGATGAAGCAGCCGCCGCCGCCGCCGGGCTTCCGTGAGGCTGAGACTGATTCGCCCCCAGTTCTAAGACTTTAAAGGTTTGTCAATTACATTCAAATTTTGTTCGATCGAATCAAACCCTAATTCCACCGATTTGTTCATCCAATGCGAGGTTCCTAATCAAAACGTAACAGTATCAATTTAATTTATGCGTTGGAATCAATGAATAAGGAAAATTGAATCGGAGCAAAAGATCGAGTTGAAGCAGCAGAAATGGCGAGAGAGAAAAGAAGAGAGTAGGAATGGAACGAGGGATAGGCGATGACCGAACGCACCGTCTGTGACTTATCACTGATGACGTGGCATGTTCTTATTCGCCGAACTACTTCCTCCTTCAGAGTTAAGACATTCAAATTCTTTTACAACTGTAAGTAATAAATAAAATTGATTTGGTTAAGACATTAAATTGGCTTGATTTTACTTTTACAATAGAAAGATTTCTAAATCAATTTATATTTTATTTTAACATTTTAAAATATAAATCAAATTAATTATAATAACTTACGGGTGGTTGGTTAATCACTCAGCTGCCTATACTTAATTAAAATTCTGACCACAAAACTATTGGTTAATTACAAGTAAATTGATTTAAAAAAATTATACATTTATACCTATCTAATTTAATCTACGAAAAATTTCACTAATATTTCTGTGGTTTATTTCAGAATCATCTATGCCTCTGAGGGTTTTTTTTTATCACATATACCCTGGTGGTTTGCAAAAAGGAAAATCACCATATCCTTTTGCTTAACACTATTAAATATTACTTCACTCTTCTAATTCTGCCCCTTAACACTGTTAAATATTAAATATGCAAATTGATGCAACACAAAAATACTAGAATTACTCATTAAATATTAATTTCCTTTATGCAATAACAACCATTATGGGGATTATCACAGCTATCAATGAACATATAATTGATACAGCCTCTACTCAAGATGTTAGTGGCTTTGAGCCTTATTCATTGCATTGAAGGATTTGGAAACATTAGTTGAAGTTGTGGCACAACATTACTATGGTGAAGATAAGAAATGGAATTTCCTTACCGAAGCAACAAAGTAAGCAGCATAATGTAATTTAGCATTTGTTCCTTCCTACTATCCTCAGTTTGTAATTATCTCCATAGCCATTGATCCATGTTTCTTGTTATCTTGAGTAACTCTAACTTAGGGTACTAGTTTCGGTTATCTTTGTTTCGAAAAAGTGGATATAAGATGCTACTATCTGAAGAGGAGACTTGTAATGATGAGACGGATTCAAATAGTTTGACTTCATCACATCAAATAGGCTTAAAGCCTGTGAGAATTATGGCTCTAGTTACATTAAAAACAATCGTGGTCCAAATCCCTGGAATCTGGAAGGGAGAGCAATGTCTGCTTTAAGTAAATTTGGAGAAAATGCAAGGATGGTGTCAGAACCAATGTTAATTTGTGCTTTAAATAATAATTTGTGCATTTGTTGCTAATTGGCTCATATCTTAAATGGAATCAAATGTTCAAGCTTTCAAAATTTGCATATGAATGTGTAGAATTAATATTCATTGTGTGAATTAATGTTCGTTGTGTAGAAATAATGATTGAGGTGTTGTGTATAATTAATTTTGATTCTAAGATTTATTTTATTAAATAATGTTTTCAGGGGCAGAATTGGAAGGGTAAAATAATATTTAACAACGTTAAACAAAAGAATATGGTGATTTTCTCTTTTGCAAACCACGGGGACATATGTGATAAAAAGTAAACCACATGGACATATGTGATTATGAAGTAAACCAAAGGGGTATTGCTGAACTTTTCCCCTTAATCTAATATATAGTAACGTTCATATATGTATACCTCGTGACACTTGTTATAACAAACACAATTTTTTCTTTATTATCTTTCGTGTACGAGGTCACAATTAATTTATTTTTTTTACTCATTAGATGGATAAATTATATAAAATTATATAGGGTAAGATAGTTGAATAAAAATAAGATAGGATAAGGATATGATAAATTCATATTATTTTTTTTTTTTGGTAATCTGATAAATTCATATTTTACCCCAATTTGATTTGCGCTAGATAAATAGTCTATTATGATTATATTAGCTAATTTTTTGTTGGGCGTAATTAAATAATATCGAGATATGATATAAATAGATATATCATATATGGATAAAAATATAATTTTTAACATGATTCCATATAATAATTTTTAAACTTCTTTTCTTTTCTTTTCTTTTCTATTTGACTTACTTATATATTATTTTTATTTTATTTTTAAAACAAACTTAAAAAACATAATTTTAAATAAAATATATAAATAACTTACAAAAAATTTCAAGATAAAATTTTTTATATCCATACCAAATAACATGGTAAAAATATTTTAAATGACATAAACACACACACACAAAATTTAATCATATTTGAATAAAATAAAGATTTCTTATTCGATGAAATTTAATAATTTTATTTCAAAAATGTAGGTCACGGTCGTTGTGGTTGGCGGACCGATAGCAATAATAGTAGCTAGTGACAATGGTTGGTGGTGATGAAAATGAATAATGCGAGCGGGAGTTTAATAATTTTTGGTTTAATATTGATAGTTATATATTCTACATATAAGCACTCAAAATCTCTAGTGGGAGTTTAATAATTTTAACTTTTTTTTTTTTTTGATAACAAATTTTTACTAATTTTATGATAACACATAGGTGACTAGGATTATTTCTGTCAATATATACGTCTAAGATGGTACCCCATAATGCGAGCGCATAAACGTGTAGCAAAAAAATTCCCTTGGCGTGAACTAAGAATTGTCATTTTAGTTATATCCATCGGTTCACACGTGAACTAAATTCAGTTTGAAATTTATTTCTCTAATGATCATTTTAACGTGAGCTATTGTATTCATTTAATTACAATTTTCAACCGGTAACTAGTTAAGACTCGAGTATATCATGCACAGTTTAAAATTGAAAGAAAATAAGAAAGGAAGAGCGTTTGACCACCAACTAAAGGCACATTTGGATAAACTTACGAAAAAGTAATTTTTTATACTTTGCTTATTTTAGAATACTTTTTTTTCAAAAATTAAAGCTATTTGTATTTAGAAGTTAACATTAAAAAACACTTTTTATCTATAAAATTACTAAAATAAATATGTGAAAACAAATCATCAGAGCAAATTAAATTGTGATAGAGGCAAGGGTGATGGCAACAGTGACGGGGTGCAATGGCGGGGTCATAATGTCGATGGTGAAGATGGTAATATCGACGTTAATGGTGGCAGCGGCAGCAAAAATGACAACACTGGAGGAGGTGGATTGGGATTAAAATAAATTTTGATCTAAAAAAAAAAAAATAGCTTTTCACGGTTTTTACTACTTCTTTTAAAAGCAAACATATAAGCACTAGTTTGTGAGGAGAATATTTAAAATAAAATAAAAACAAAAAAACCCAAACGAGCTCTAATTAATTATACTCTATATGAAACGTTGTTGTCAGAATGTCAAAGCAGACTGACTGATTTATGTCCAGCTAATATCTTCTCTTGAATTCAAACGGGGACTGAACGTGATCTTGTGAACTTCATCCCAAATTCGGACATTTGATCACGTAATCCCACCGCATCTTAACATGCGGATGAATTACCTAGTTATTTATGAACGTCATTAGATATTCATCGACATGCAAGAACGTGAGTTTGGGGAGGGGAGGTGGAGTTGAAGCAAATATACACGCCTGATTCATGTACCTTGAAATCTAGAGCACGACTCCAAGAACAAAGAAAAGAGATTCAGCATAAAACAGTAGCCAGCGCAGAAGAAAATATAATTCTATTTTCCAACAAATAAAATTAGACAAAACTTAACTCAAAGTCATATCTAAATCCGCTCCAATGTTTATTTTGCATTTGCAAAAGAACAAAGAGCCTATGCTCATATATGATAAAGAAAGAAGATGAAGAACATATAATTCTATTTCCCCCCAAGTAAAATTAAACAAAAACTTACTCAAAGTCAACTTATCTAAAACCGCTCCAATGTTTATTTTGCATTTGCAAAACAACAAAGAGCCTATGCTCATATATGATAAAAGAAAGACAGGATATGAAAGGACAAAAGAAAAAATAAACAGCCAAGAAGGGATACAGATACTTTGTCAGCCTGTTTACCGCACTGGCTGCTGATTGTAGTGGCCCTTCTCTTTCTTCTTCGCAGCGGCAAGCTTTGCACTCCTTGCAGCAGCCTCACTTGCGGCAGCACGGGCAGCAGCATCCATCTCCTTGCTTGATTTTTTCTTCTTCATAGAGGCAACTTTCTTAAGCCGTTCTTTAACATCAGAGGCAGCTACATCCTCAGCCTTTTCCGTTTCAGCAGTTTCAGAAGAAGTATTTCCAACATCCGCACCGTCAAGCTGGTCTTGTGATTCTTTCTGCTCCTTGGCAGACTTATCCTTCTTCTTCTTCTTTCTTGCATTTTTGCTTTCCCCAGCAGCATTCTCCTTCTTTTCCACCTCACCGTTGCGATCCTCTTCTTTCTTCTCTGCACCTAAATTTTGAAAGGCCAGACAAAATATTCCAAGTAAGAAAGTTTGAGTTAGTTATATAACTAAGATATTGAAAGCAGATTTTACATACGAATAAAAGCATTATATTACCATGGGAATCATCCTGGCCACTGCGTTCAGTTTGTGGGTATCCTAGCTCAGCCAAAACAGCTTCAAGCTCTTCAAGCCCTTTTTTCTTCAATTCCTTCTTTGAAAGTTGTCTTTCAGTTTCTTTGGTAACCAGTGACGGCTCATGAGGCTTTTGAAGAACAGGCTCAGCTTCTGCTGGCATTTCTAAGTCATTTTCATGTTCATCCTCAGCATCATCTTCAACATCATCGAGACCTTCTAACTCACTCTCGCTTTCCTGGTTTCAAATATTCATCAAATCTACTGGTTATGGATGTAAACCAATGATAATGCAATGTAACAATAATGGCCATCAAGAGAAGTATATATGCACACGCCGGGGGGAGAAGTGTAGTTAAGACTGATTATTAATTGAATTTAAAAAAAGAAAACCACGCTTGGACTTCTGATGTTTATGAACAGGCAATAGTAACCTCATATACAAATCAGATAATTTTATTCAGTGATATATGCCACTTAATATATATTTTTTATTTCCAGTAATAGCCCATGAATGGATTTTCCATTGGATGACACCCATTTACTAAAGAGTACAAAGTAATAATCAACTTGGCTTAAGCTCCATATTTGAGTTAGATTGATATTGTTGACAAAATAAAACCTGATATATCTTTATACATTCACCTTTTTACAGGAATCTTGTTCCTAATTTGACAACAATACTATTTGAATAATAATACCCTTTCTATTCTCTTCCTCAAAAAGCAAAATACAATAACTGGATGGGCAAGGATCATTTATCAGAAATCAAAAATATAATCAAAATTTGATTTACAATTTCAATTTTTCCACGACAATTTAGGATTTTTTTAATACATTTTCCCCTTCTACAAAAAAGGGAATATCTCTACCAGCATTATCTGCCTTTCTAGCCTACCTGGCAATGTATTAACCCCATCAATGCTACCTATCATGGGTGAGGTATTGATAGGAATCATATTAAATGGAACAAGGCTAATATTTTCTTCCTTGTATAACTTTTCAATTTTCCTTTATCTCGAAATAGTAAGATGCCAGCTTCAATCCATCCTTGACACCAACTTGTTCAATGTAAATCTTAAATCCAACTGATTGGAGAAGACACAATCTTTATCAAAATTAACCAGTTCATCCACATAGACACAGAAACTAGCAACTCAATCTCTAAAACTTAGATAAACAATTAGTGACGATATAATCCTAAAATATGAACTATCAAAACCATGCAGTCTTCATTTCCATTTACTTTGGATGTAAACCCACAAATTGTACAGGAAGTCAGGAACAATAAGCCTAATTTTTGTTTTGGCTTCATAAATTTGACAACTAAGCAAAAACTCATTGACCCTATTGCAGATGTTCCAATGCCCACCTTAGAACCTATTGGTTTCCCCAAGAATAATGTTGAGCAATTTGTTGGGCGCTCCAATGCTAGACCACATGGGAATAGGAGTAAGGGGCAGAAGAGGGATTTGGGTTGTAACAAACTTGCCTACGTGGCAAGTAGGGTGGGGAGGAACGGGAAACAATTAGAAGCAAAGATAAAAGGGAGGAAACAGTAGGGGAAAGGTTCATCCAGTTTTGGGGCCTTTGGGCAGGGAGGTTTGCAAGTCTCAGAGTTCTGTCATGTTCTATCTTTTGTTTTCTTGTTCAGTGAGTGATTTTGATCTTTGTAATTGGGGTTTATCCCTATTTATCTGTAATAAAACACCCGGTTCCTATCACAATCCATTAAATCTGGGAATTTGTAATGACTATTCCAAGGTTACATATAAAGCTTGTGAGATGCTTGCTTAGCAACTATTTTAGCCAACATCAGCTTGCTTGATACTTATTAACAAAGAACTATCTTAGCAACTCTAGACATTTGCTAGAGTGATCTTATCATTCCTATAAACACAAGTTCAGTTTATTTGTCATTAAGGCCAAGAAAAAAGAACCTCCGATGCGTCCAGTTGTGCTATTTTTATTACTTCCATAATCAATGTGTAATGTGCAAGGCCAGTCCGTGAAGATTACAGGCTACATTACATATTCACATTAGTTATGACATAATAACAATTTAACTACATAAGATCAGACACATGGGAAAGTAGAAAGAAACCTAGTACCGTTATAGTCAAAGCAGCAAACCGACAAAGACAAAGTCGTTAATTGCACGTAAACCAGATGCCAAATCATGAAACTGTCAACATAAATCATGTAGATTACAGGCTACATTACATATTCCACGTTAGTTATTCATAGTATGACCTAAAAACAGTTTAACTAAATAAGATCAGACACGTGAGAAAGTAGAAAGTACCCTAATACCGTTATAATCAAATTAGGAAACCGACAAAGACAAGGTCGTTAATTGCATGCAAAACCATATGACAAAACACGAAACCGTTAACATACCACATACATGTGACAACTTGACAAGGATTGATAATTATTGTCGCGAAGCTAGACAGCCGGAATAAGATTCGGATAATCATTATCAACAAACAAGAGTAATGGAATATTCAACATCATATCTATTAAATTTGAAAGTTACATAGCTTTCATGCCAATCATGTAAATCATTCAACATTCAACACAAGTCTTTCCCCCAAAGATATAAAGCCATCCAACTCAAAAATCCCACATATAACCGAAAGTTCAAAAAAACAACAAAACAGAAACACACCAACACAACCGAAATCCCTAACTGATCAATCCCTGTTGAAACACATACATTTCCCTTTACCTCGTAGTCAATGAAACATTTCATTGCAAATTAACTCTCATCAAAATATATATGCATTAAATTATTATTTACTTGTTTATTTTGTGTATTGCTGTAAGGTGATGTCCATTGTCCAAACACCTCAACCAATCCAACATACCCAGTCTGGTTAAAGACAAACCAACCAGACTGAAACTAAAGGATTCACAAAAATATTCCAGAGTAACAGGCACAGCTAGGATTATACACTCTAATAATCATCATCATCGACATTAAAAACTTAAAATAATTAATTCAAAGCATTCTATATCGACTTTCACCAGCAATAATCCAAGGCAAACTAGAAGCAAGACGGGAAAAGGGAAAAAAAAAATTCACCTCTGGAGCGGCGTCGCGTTCAGTCGCGGTCTCAGAAGATGGAGCGCCCCAAACGGATTGAGGAGGAGCCGTGGTGGCGTAATAGTCGTCATCATCTTCATCGTCGACATCAGCCCAGGACTTCACCGTGAGCGGCGCCGGAGCCCAAAAAACATCCTTCTTCTCGGTCTCTTCGCCTCCGGTCTTGGACGAGCCTTGCTCCTTCTCGGGCTTCTTCTTCTTCTTCTTCAAGCTCCCGAGCGCAGCAAAGACGTTGGTACTGTTTATCACCGGAACCTCATTCCTGCTTCCTCCTCCTCCCACCATTTTCAATCCAAGCTCAGAACAACCTAAAACCTTTCTTTCTTTTTAATTTAATTTATTTTTTTATTTTTTGGTTTGGTTACCGAAATCGAATTCCCACAGTGAAATCACAAGAAAGACGAACACGAAGAGGAAGAGTTCCAGTGAAGGGACAAGATCGGGAAAATAAAAATTTAAAGAAATGAAAATTTTAGGGTTTTTGTTTAGAAGAAGATGGTGATCTGAGAAGTTAGGGTTGGAGTAGGAGGAATGTGGATAGAAGAGCATAAAACGACGACGCGTTTCGGTGGCGGAAGAGGATAACGTAGAAGGTGAAGAAGTGCAAGGTTGAGTTGAGGTGAGAGGCGAGTTTATATATATCTGTTTCCTTCCACAACATCTCTCGCATTATATAGCACTTCAATTTTATTTTTTATTTTTTTTGGTCAACAATGAAACTTCCATTTCTATGCGCATGTTTTTTCGGGTGCGGTAAGGTCAGTGCGGTACATGTGAAGGCTCAAAATTGGTAAGTGAATATTAACACACGCATGTAATCGTTAATTCACTTTTTATTTAAAAAATAATTAGTTAATACAACTTTAATTATGTCTTTGAGACTAGTTAGTTTCTTATTTCTACAAGTTTCGACTCTTTAAACCATCTATAAGATTAATCTAGAATACAAAACATGTAACTGATGAAGATATTTAAATATCTCAAAGATAAGTGTAATAATCGAACTGAAACTTTTTTATTTTCATTATGGTTATAATAAATGTATTTTATTTTAAATATAAAGATATATGTATATAGGGTTTAATAAATATAATGTTACATGATGTAAGAAAATTTTCCTACATTCACAATAAGGAAGAGTGAGAAAGTGGAATAATGAAAGAAAAAAATTATGTGGACCCCACCTCTTAATTGTGTGTGTAGAAAAATTTTCTTGGGTCATATAACATTATACTCATAAAACTCATATATATATATAGGGAATGATCCGTTTACAAATTTTTTTTTACAAGTTTTTGCAAATTATACTATGTATTCTCGAGAGAATATAGTGTAACCTAGTATTTTTCCGGGAGAACACAATATAGTTCGTAAGAGTTTGTAAATATAATATTCCCCTATATATATATATATGTGTGTGTGAGGTATGATCATTTGACACCTTATTTGAGCACGGTTAGATCAAAAAATATCAATGACTTTGATTTGCAAGCATGTGATACCATTGATCTTTTTTGATCTAACGGTTATCAGATAAGGTGTCAAATTTCAAATTTTAGACCGGTGTCAAATGATTCTACCTACCTCTCTATATATATATATATATATTAAATACATAGTTGCAACATAATACTTTTATATTCCACTATTCATGTGAATTTAATGGATGACAATTATATGTAAATAACTGTTAAAATTAAAAATATTGATTAGCACTAAAGAGTTAAATATAATTAAGATTATAAATAATAATAATAATAATAAAATACCAAACTAATATAGTACCTTATGCCTCCTAAAAAACGCACAGTTGAGGAAAATTAAAGAAGACATCTGGCCGGCATGCATGGTCTTGAGAAGTGAGAACTTGTTCGAGTAAGTTCTATCCCCGTTTCTTTGTTTCTTTTCGCCATTTTCCACTTTCACTTAATTGTCAGTTCAGAAACGCTCCTCAATGACCAAATTTCCAGCGAAGTTCCATTTCAAATGAAAGCGTTACAATTGACTTTCGAGGCATATACAACTAAAATAATTCAATTATACACGCCATAAACTGCCAGTTTCTATTGAAATATTGATTAAAAAGTGTCATTAATTGTCATTAATGTTTACCAAAAAAAAAAAAATTAAAGTGTCATTAATTGTCATAAATTGATATTAAGAGGCCTGATAAATAAACATTAAATACTTAGATTCTAAACTTTATTGATATAATTATATGGAAAAACTATTCTCATGTTACGTTAAATAAGTTTTCTCTCTTATACATCCTTAATAAATGTGTCACATTTTTTAGGTGGTAGAGCCCACAAATTTGTCTCTATGATATAAGATAACTTATTTCCTTTAACATGATATTAATAAAGGGTTTTATATTTCTCATTCAACATGAGAATTGAATTCTCATATTGTAGAGACAAAAAAACATGTCGGACCGTAGTTAGAAAAAATTATGTGTAGGATTCACGTTGACACAAAAATCAAAGGGTGTGTAAAAAAATTCGAATTCTGATCTTAAAAACCAATTATAAAACCCATAATTATAAAGGGAGAATCGAGTCTCCTGTCATGGGAGAGATTATACCTTATATCGATGAGATAAAAAATGTGGGGCCACTTAATTTTTAAAAATAAATGACACATTTTTCAATGCATTTTGTTGGAAGCTCAAAATTTCTCCGGGAACATGACACTCGGTTCTCAGTTTATATTATAGTATAATTCAGAGTAATTTTGTGAAAAAAATTATCACGTGTAATTCATACAATAATTTCGATTCATTTGAAAAAAAAAAGTGTAAATTTTTCATCTTAAATTTTTTTTAAAAAAAATTAAAATTATATGCGTTATGGGCCAAGTGGGACTTAATTTATGATGCAATCTAATTAATTTAAATATTAAATTAATAAAATTTATATAAATTCTAATTTTGAATTTAAATATAGTCATGGAATTAGATATTGAAACCAATTAATTAGATGGGGCAGGTTATTCTTATACCGGTGTAAGAATAAAGAGTCTTACACTATATTTTAATCGCTAATCTTTGTGCATCTAACAGTTAAGATTTATTGGGGTCATAAAATTAAATAATTGTTATGACCCAATAAATATTAATCGTTAGATGCATGGAAATTGTAACATCCTTTAAAATGAACTCATATAAGGGATATTACACGATTTATTTAAGTTTTAATATTGAAGATAAGAAAATTAAAAATGAACTATATATCCACCAACGTTACTTTATGGATAATATTAAGTCATGTACATATAGAGGTTATTTAATGTAATAGCCCGTTGTACACTGGTATTGTTAACATTAATTATGATATTAAGCGCAGTTACAATCACAACAATTCATTTATAAAAATGCAAATAAACTTTTTCCGATTATTACGCAAACAGTTAAAACATAACAAGCGTAATAATTAAAAGCTGTGATCGCAACTGTAACACTAGCGGAAGACTTACTTTAATTATTTATACACTTTACTTTACTACATACAAGACACTAAGGGGTTCCCATAAACCCACTTAGTCAATTCCTCACTTTTACGTTTTTACCAACTTGACCAAATTCACTAATTACTTTTTCTACGAACACAAAACAAAAATCCAAACCTAGACTTCAGGTTATTCTTTTTCCTTATTCAACTACCTTTCTAACAAGCTATCACACACTCGATTCCGAGCTCGTTAGCTCCGGTTATCGCCGTTTGAAGTTAGACAAACAACATTGCCCACCAACTCCAAAACAGCCCAAAACCTCCAACACTCACCGAATATTCTGCACCTAACCACAGGACCACTGCCTCTCAAATTTTTACACCATAAACTAGACACCTCAAACTTCAATTTGATATATCGTATGCTTAATTTGACCAAGTAACGAAGCGGGAATTAATTTCCCAAAATAGACCCAAATCTGCCCACAGGTACAGCGCAGATTGTGCCATCAGCCACCATGGGCTGCGCACACCACCAATGATTCTAGGATTTTGACACAACGTAGGGGACATCTTAAGCTTCAAAATGGTGTATGGCACGTCCCAATCGGACCAATATGGAGAGAGATATGTCCTCCCGAAGTTCACCCAAAAATGCCAATTCTACAGAAAATTCGCCAGAGTTTCCTTTGTATTTCCTAAAATCCCCAGTTTTGCATAAGATGTTTAACACTATAATTATACCTGAAATCCAGCAAAATCCAATGGGTGGCACACACAAGGACCAACAACGCCTTGAGGCACTTACAACCCAATCCAATTTACACTTAAAACATAAGCAGTTGACTTTCAAATCTTTTATAGTTTCAATCAATAACTTTCAATTTCATGCATATATCATCATACAGATAATCATAACCTAAAATAGGCCTAAAGCCCTTCCATCATAATAAGCATACATCCATGGTATATTTACAATACTGAATTACAATTACACTTCCAACTTTAAATTCAATGTACAATAATCCACATATTACAACTTTACTTAACAAATGAATTCATAACTAAAATGACAAATATGATACACTGAAGCAAAATATGCATCACTACTCCACTCATCTTCATGCGGGCTTCTTGCCCGCTGCTCCATGTCCACTGGTACATCCCGAAATAATGCCCCGAGACGGGGTGAGATATACGGATATATCTCAGTAACCAAGAGGTTCTGGAGAAAACTCCGCCTAATGGTTCACTTCAATGTATATCAATAATATAAAACAACATCACTGTTATTGTAAGAACCCGCACCGCTAATTAAGGTAATTAGCAAATTAATTATGATAATTAGGAAATAATTCCATAATTGACCCTAATAATTATTAATGGGCTTAGATAATAATATTGAGTGAGTAAAAATGCTGAAAGTCGCCTTTCGGAAGAAAAGCGCAGATACCGGTTCTGCTACTCGGTATAAATGCGTACCGGAAAAGTATCCCGGAAAATTATAATGAATGCATGATAATTACTAGAATATTATGTAGGACTTGTAAAACGAGTCTCAAGTCAAAATGACGTAATCTGATGCCAGAACTGATACTGGCTATGGAAAAGCGCGTACCGGAAAGGTGCTCCGAAAAATAAAATAAAAATATGACAAATCTTAGAAAAATGCGTAGGTCTAGAATCCGAAGTTTGAGATTAAGATCTTTTACTTTGTGATTAAGGCTAATACTGTGCGATTAGTGGCTTGTGCCTATAAATAGGCACATTAGCACAAAACCCTAGGCATTTTTAATACTCCTACGTAGGGAAATTGGGCTGCTGCTGCCACCCTTCTTCTTCTTCTTCTTCTTCTTCTTCTTCTTCTTCTTCTTCCTCTTCTTCCTTCTTCATTCTTTAGCCAAGTTATCACCTTTCATGCTTGTTTAAACATTTGTGAAGGTGAGAGTTAACCTTGGGGCTGCATTGTGGCCATCTTTCTGAGTTGAGAAACCTGTGTGTGTAGTTAGTGAGCATGAGTTTGGAGCTTTAGTAATGGCTACTTTGTGGTAGTCATTGTGAGCTTCAAAGTGCCTTCTTGTGGTGCAAGAACCCATCTTGAAGTGCCATTTTCGTGCTCCTTCTTAGGCTGAGTTTGAGGAACCTTGGGAGAGCTCCAAGAGCACAACTTGCCTCTGTTTTGAACTTTGGTAAGTTACCTCACTATGATCATGAGTTTATGATGCTTAAAGTTGATGTCTTGGCCATGTTTAATGAGTAAACAAGAGGGTATAAGGTATATGAACCTAAAATGAACTAAAGATGCATGCTTTAACGTGTACATGTATTAAAAGTTGGACATTTGGGATGGATATTCACGAAATGCAGAAACTGCATTCTGTCGTGAGATATCCGGATATTTGTCGAACAGATATCCGGATATCAGTATCCGGATATGGTATCCGGATATTGATATCCAGATATGGGATCTGGGTATCCGGATATGACATATCCGGATATGTCCAGTGTGATATCCGGATATGCCCCTTCTGATATCCGGATATCCTGGGTTCTGCGCAGACAGTAGCTGTACTGTATGAACAGTAAGCTATTGGGTGTGTGTGGACCCTAGTTTAAGGAAGTTGAACTTCTGTAATTAATGAACTAAGTCAGAATCATATGATTAAGGACTTATGGCTTTGTTGGAAGCCTTGAGACGTAAAAAGTAAAGGAAAGGCATAGTCTTTAAGTTGTATGCATGTTGTGCATTAATATTGACTTGTTAATGGTCCATATCAGATTGTGATACTGTTGTTTGTGGACTTGTGAGTGGTTGGACTCTTGGCTTGGGTAGCTAGCTTGCAAGGTAAGCTTTCGTGTCCTCGGTTTAGCCATTTTGATGTTCCACCATGTCCCATGGGGATGGGTTTATGCATGCTGTGTTACATGCTTTGATTATTTGGAAATGCTGTTGAGCTGTTTATATGTAATGAGCTTTTATGATATGCATGTGTTGTCCACCTAGACGGCAATCCTGAGTATGTAGTACATACAAGATGGAGAAGCATGTGGGTGAGGTGCAGGTAGTATCCATGTACTCATGTAGGCATAGACGTATTCCTACATTTCTCTGGCCAGTAGATTTGAAAGCACACATGACATGAATAATTGCTGCATCGCATGATTTTAGAACTTATACTGTAATACTGTTTTTAGAACTTATATTACACATGTAAGTGAGCTTGGGGTGGAGACTCCTTGAGGACCCCTTGTCTTACTGAGATTTCTTGTTAGAGATCTCACCCCACGTTTGGGGACGCTTATTTCAGGATCAGGTAATGTTGAGGGCTCAGGTGGCAGGAGGCTCGAGCTGAGTTGATAGTATGATTTGCTGTTCTGCTGGATTGACTGCTGTTATATTATGTTTTCCGCTTTATTTATGTTAAGTTATGTTGAGACTATTTGTGGGCGTTGTTGCCTTATTTGGTGAGCATGGGGTTTGTCCATGCCACATGATTGTTATCGTCTTTTTATGTTAATGTTGTAATTAAAGTATCAGGATTTTGACCCAGGCTACTTGTGTAGACCTGTGGCTTTAGATACTCACTTATTATATTTATGTACGAGGTATTCAGTTAGTTGTCTTGCAATTTACATACAGGCAGTATTTTTATGAAAATGATTAAGTAATCAAGTTGGTTAACTTAATGACGTCATAATTGAATTAAAGAAAAAGTTATTCCGCATTTTAATTAAGCGTGGCTTAATACGATAATGTGTTAACAATCCGGGTTAACACGGGCTGTTACAGTTATAAAACGGGATAAAGCAAGGGATTTAGAGAAAGGGGGGTAATATCAGAAAACTACTACGACATGCGGGAATGGTAGCTACCAATATCACGCCATGTCCTCGTCTATACGCCTATGGGTACTACCCCTGGCGTGTTCAGAGAATAACCCACCAAGGTACCCCTTCCAACCATATACACCCGAGACTACCTAGTGTGCTCTTATCCGGATAACACGCCACGACCCTGGGTCAACTGGAACTCCCTCTCGGAGACCTATCCAGTGGCAGTCCGGAAAACTTGTCTGAAGGCTAACATTATCTACTGGCCAGAGATCTGGTACATAAGTACCCACTGTGATAATGCGTATGCATGCTCATGCTGTTCTACACTACTCATACACACTTCCTACCGTTGTCATCAACTAGCAAGGTGGAACACAAAAAGGGGAACAAGCCCCAGTACCAAAAGGTTACCTTTCATTTTATCCGTCCACTGAGCTCCGCAGAAACTCCACTTATAGCTTGATACACATGGAATGCCTACACAGAGGATAACTCCACACACTTAGAACTTTAAACCACTCATGAATTTCAAAATAGCATGTGTAAATCACATCACTTACCTCAACCCACTTGGTCCAGGACCAAGGGCAATCCACTGTTTCACTGTTCCGAGTTTAAATCCACGTACGGCAACCTATACAACCATGTATAGCCGTCAGTTTCAGTCCAAATACGTCAAAACGCGAAAACGTCAAATTTCACCTCACCACTATGTAGGGTTCGGCCAACTTAGTGTTAATTTAGGTTTTGTTTTTCTAAATTTTCTTTCTCATTTTATCACACTCACTTAGGTTACCCAAAGGCTAGTTCAATCGCCGTTTTTCTGTTTTACGATTTTTACGCAACGTTTTGCGAAATATTTCACTTTAGGCACATTAGGCCAATTTTAACACTTATTATTTTTGCATTGATCCTTCCACATGCCAATTACCACACAACACATCTAATGACTTTTTCAACACACAACACATCACCAAAATTTTCCAAAACATCATTTCCTCACATTTGCCTCCTTGGCCGAATTCTATACATAGGTTAACCAAGGGTTTTTCACTCAATTCCTATGATCCACACTTAACACAATCACTTCATATCATCATATAATCACACTACAATTCACCATACAACACATTAACACAAAATTCAAAAATCCAATTCATGGCCTCAAATTTTCCTAAGTTAAAATTCATCATTTTTCACTTAAAATTTTCATTGCATTTCTAGCATTAATGCATCATTCTAAGACATTATCATCTAATAGACATTTTCCATTTGAGCTCTCTAACACAACATATCACAAAATCCCTCTTTAGGGTCCATAATCCAAATTCAAAAATCAACCAATGAAATGTTGAAATAACTTACCCAATTGCAAGGTATATGACTCATCCTAAGCATACTCCACCATTGGAGCATGAAAAAGCTTCATGAACACCAAAAATCTCACCAAAACCGCAACTGAAATGGAGCTAGATCTCCTCACACACTCACTTTCAAGGCTAAACAAGGCTACCAATGGATCCAGGAGGTGTTTTCCATCAAATTTCAAGACAAGAATCGTTGAATTCGGTGGAGAAATGACCAAGTTATGGCCAAAAGAAATTTTTGCTCAAGAAGGGGGTGGGGGCTGTGTTCATACGCACGGAGGGAGAGAGAAAGAGAAAGGTGAGTGACAATGAATAGTAACTTAAGTGATTTAAGTGGGAACGGGTCCCACGCGATTTAACACTCATCCGAATTTCTCTCCGATCTCACTAAACGTCCACAAATTTAAAACCTATTTAGAAATACTAATTTTTAGTATTAACTAAACTCCTTTAATTATACTCATTCAAATAAATCCGGAGCTTTCCGGTTGTTCGGGAAAAACACTGCTTTAAGCTACAGCGCGCGCCGTCGGCACGCTTCCACAAATTGACTTAAATTCATCAAATAATATCAGAAATCATATTTCCTATTTCTATGGACCATTTAAAATTCAAATTTGAAACCTATAGCTCAAAATTCCACTGGCACGTTTTACGGTGCAATCTGACTGCGGTATTTTTACCCGCGAAAAACACTATTCACTGATTTTTCTGAAACTTGCCTAACCACTCAATTTTTCGTTCTGAATCCATTTTCAGGCTTATTTTTATCATCTGAGACTTTCTGCTCAACTTTTTTATCTTCCTAGGCTTGCGTGTTGGCTAATTACCATTTTGTCATTTCTTTGTACTTTGGCCTAATCTTTGAGTTTTTCACTAATCCATCACTTAATTACTCTCTTAATACTTTAATTACTTAATTTAGAATTGTGAGGTGTTATATTTAACATTGGTCCTACGTTGTGCTAAATATTACATCACTTTAACTTATATTGTACATACTGGCATTACATAATTATACAATACAAAAGTCTTGTCCCAATCTAGTCTATAAGTGTAGGTCTCAACACTTTTAGCATAGAATATCACAGCAGCTTATTAATTTCCTACTACAATATAGAACTTTATGCGATCCTCGTAAGAGTAAACATTGATATTTCATCATTCAGCTGATAAGCTTAGACTAGACATTATGATTTTCTGGAAAGGTTAGCATAAAACAAACACATGTGAGAAAATTCTCAGTAATATTGAGGTTTTCTAACTATAACTATTTTCAGCCGTAATAACCTGAATGTCGGGAAGTGACGAAATGTCTGAGAGTGTCGGGAAGTGTTGGACACGACACGCCAGGATTTTTGAAGTGTCGGTGCTTCATAGATGTGTAGTGACAATTAAGGTTTCAAATAATGAAAATTGAATGAGAATGCTATACCTGGAGATAGAGAACAATAATGTACTAATAAATAATAATTTTTTTTTTTTTGAATTCATGAGTTTTGTTCTGAATAAATTGAACTAATACTGAATTATCTTTTTATAAGATGTTGATCTTGGGGAAACACCACTTGCAAATTCCAATTAGCAAAATGTTTTTAATAATCCTATATTCGATGATGGTGAACAACAATATAGTCCTTTACTTGTATAATACATTTTCAAAACATATATTTCATCTGAAAGAAATAACTGTCATATTTAACTATGTTTGGAGAAACCTATGATCTTAGTGATTTTGCTTTTCAATGTAATTTTTGTGGAGCTTCATTCTGGTATGTAGAATGAAATGAATAAGTTAATCTATTATCTAAGTTTACGATCTAAGAATGTATATGTTAAATATCAAGATACAAGAGGAATTGATAGTAATCCTTGTTGTGTTAAACTACACAACATTGGTTCTATTATATAGCAAACCAATTGAAGAATACAATGAGACACACACAATGTGGGACTTCTACACTATTCTAACACTAACACTCTTAACACTCCCCCTCAAGCTGTAACATATAGATCATATGCTACAAGCTTGATACATAAATAATACTCCTATTAGGAACCAAAAGCAACAGTGCTACATCAACAAAATGAAATGACCAAGTAACATAACATCAAAATAAATCTCCTATATGAGAAACCAAAAATCAACAATGTGCTAAAAATGGCGTCGGAATGAACATCAACATGGAAGATGCCGGAATGATCATCGGCAAAGACATCTGTGCTGGAATGACCATCAGCAACATGGACGACGGTATGGAAGATGCCGGAATTATCATCGGCAAAGACAACAGTGCTGGAATGACCATCAGCAACATGGACGGTGCTCCCCCTCAAGAGGAACTTCGGTGCCGGAATTATCATCGACAAAGACAACTGTGCTGGAATGACCATCAGCAACATGGAAAGTGCTCCCCCTCAAGAGGAACTTCGGAGCCAGAATTATCATCGGCAAAGACAACTGTGCTGGAATGACCATCAGCAACATGGAAAGTGCTCCCCCTTAAGAGGAACTTCGGAGCCGGAATTATCATCGGCAAAGACAATTGTGCTGGAATGACCATCAGCAACATGGAAGGTGCTCCCCCTCAAGAGGACGATGAATAGAATAAATAGTCCATCTTGGGAAGAAAGAAGATTAAAAAAAAAAAAAGCTTCACATAATCGGAAAAGTCGCCGGAGACGGCGGTGGGTCGTCGGGGACGCTAGTGGGCCGTCAGAAAAGTCGCCAGAAAGTCATCAAAAAAGTCAACGGAGACGGCAGTCAACGGTGGTCGATCAATGGCGGTCAACCCAACAGCTTCCCAAGGATCATTCTTTTCTGATGTGACAGATCAGTCTAAGCTGCAGTCACAGAGCATACTAAGAAAAATCCGAAAAAGAAATAGCAACGGGAATCCCTCAAGGAGGGTGATATCTCTCTATAACCATATTGAAATTATGGAAAAGTGAACTAAGTTAAGCGGATTAAGATTCCTCTTGTTAGGCTCTAGATACCATGTTAAATATCAAGATACAAGAGGAATTGATAGTAATCCTTGTTGTGTTAAACTACACAACATTGGTTCTATTATATAGCAAACCAATTGAAGAATACAATGAGACACACACAATGTGGGACTTCTATTCTATTCTAACACTAACACTCTTAACAGTATACAATAGATTTTCAGAAGAAATGATTGTCTCGTGCTCATATTTTGTTGTGGCTACACCCAGAAGACAAGCTATAAACTGTTGATGTGGTTGGCAGAGTTATATCGGCTGAGTTACTAGATAAAGATAAAAACCCTCATTTGTTAAAGACACTGACTACATTCATGTATTATTAATTTATTTCATTCATATTTCTTTCAAAATTTATTTTTATGTATTTTACCATCTTTAGCATATAATATCTATATCAACATGTAATAAAAATAATCTCATCATAACCCCGCGCATCGCACCGGTTAAAATATTAGTTATTGTATAATTAGACTTTTAAATAAAAATTATACGTTCTTTTACCAAAAATAAAATAAAATTATACGTTCAACCATTATGATTAAAAAAACATCACATTGTATATATAAAAAATTACATTGATAATACCCTTTTTTATAATTTTTTTAAAATTAATTGAAAAAATGATATCCTATTTTATATTACCCTTTCCAAAAGTATTTAAATATTTGGCTTTCTGACCAATTATATGCCTACATCTGGCATTAATTCCGCATCAAATTGACTCCATGTGTATATTTCATCAAACTGGTGAATAATTCATGATTTAATTGATTAATCATTATAGGTCAGATTGAGCATGGCCATAAAATAATTATAACATCTTTTAATCACATTGATAATAATTGCCCAATTAACGTTGATATAGGTGTAAAACTATTTGAGATTATTTAAAAAAAATTATTTTAATTTGTTTTGATTGATCACTTTAATTAAAGGAAAAAAAACACTTCTTCTTATATTATGACCTTCGTTTTGTTTTAAGTTTTTTTTTTTTTAATAAGTGTGAACCCACTGCTAATTGAGTTACAATATAAGAAAATAATTGTATACAACATAAGAAAATCAAGGCCTTTAATTAAATTTGATAAACATGTGAAAACAAGCTTATGAAAGAAGCTTTTTGCTGAATAAAAAAATGGCTATAAGAGTAACATATTATATAAATTCACAGGTAGAGATTTTTTTATATAATAATAATAGGGTTTAACATTTATGCTTTTATTATAGAAAATATTTCTTTGTTATACTTATATAAAAGTGAGCAGATCTTATTATAAAACGAATAGAGAAAAAAAAAATTAATGAAACCCACTCATTCTTATGGAGTGTGACAAAGAAATATTTTCTGCAGCAAAAAAGTATAAATATTTTTCCCCTAAATAATATTGTATAAGTATTACAAATATTCACACAAGTAAAAGTCAATATTTATGTACCAAAAAAAAAAGTCAATATTTAAAATGATCGTTGACATCAAGTTGGTTATCCAAATATTTGGACACTGATTGAGTGCTTCATAACTTAAACATTAACTTATAAACTAGGTTGATGTTTAAAGATAAATCAAAAGGAATAAATTAATGTTTTTTTAAATAACAAGAGATGAAATTAACATCCAAAATCTTTGTAATATCAACTTGATGTCATATATAACTTGGAAATAGCAATTTAAATACTTACTCTATAAATAAATAAATGAATATAACACAGATTAAATTATTACCACAATATAGTATATTTTAGGCGTGAAATTAAGTCAAGATATGGATATTATGCACTAAATGTTGACGTCTTTAATGGTGTCATGTCATCGTTTTGACAATAATATAACTTCATTCAAGAGCAAATTGACTAGCAATAATATAAAAGAAATCAAGATGCATTCCAACCATATATAAAAGTGACGCAAATCCTGTTATAAAAAAAAAAAAAAAAAAAAAAGTGACGCAAATCCAAAAAAAAAAAAGTGAAGAAAATCCAACAAATTAAAGTGTCAAAGTCAAGGTCCAAGCACCAAATAATGGAGTTATGTCCAAAAATACGTTAGAATACTAATTTAGCACTTGAAATATGATTATAAAGGTATATGATAGTTATTACATGGTGAAAAAAAAAAAATCAAAAAATGGATGAATTTCTTGTTTGATATGTCAAAAATGGACCACAATAGTTTTAACATGACTTGAATGTTAGCATAAATCAGTGACTCATGTTCAACAATAAACATTCAAGAACATGAAAGGGGATCTTTAGAATTCATGGTTTTCACATAAAGTGTACCTTTCTCCATTAGTGCGGAAGAACTTTGATCGTGGAATACTTTCTCTAAGCCTTAACCCTTTCACCGTTCTTGTATCTTCTTTGATAGGGATTGGATACAACCTTTCTGGGCAGACTCAGAAGGAACTTTTTGTTTCTGTCAGATACGCTTCCCAGAAAACTGACCATATAACTTTTATATAACTGCACCTATCAGCAGTTACACTTTAAGCAACTTCCCTTTAATAGCCAAAATTACCATAATGCCCTTTTTATTAATTAAATCAATTGACACATAATATTACACATGAGGCAAATAGTTTTACATTCTCCCACTTGGCTCATGTCATGAGATGTCCCTTCATGATTTAATCAACACTCATTATAATGCGCATTTACTAGGCTAAGGTTCCGTACATTGACCTCATCATAATTCATTATTAGAAATAAAATCAACAAGAGTCATGGCGGTTGTATGCTATCGAGTCGGCATAATCCCTTCCATGTACTACTATATTGACTCTTCTTCCTAACATGATACTTTAATAGGAAGTACACATTATGTCCAACAAAAATGTCTTCATTACGGACCATAAATATTTTCAATATCATCACATATACTTGCATGCATTCATAAATTGAAAATAAGACAATAACAGAAACATATATTCATCAATGAGCTCAGAGTGTCAATACTTAATACATAACAATAATTGTCATCATTCATTAGCTGACATAATGCCCATTCTACATACATGACCAGTAAATGTCTTGGGCGGTAATCCCTTCGTCAAGGGATCAGCTATCATAAGATCGGTGCTAATATGCTCTATAGACACTCTTTGTTTCTGAACCTCTTCTTTAACGGCAAAGTACTTTAATTCCATATGTTTAGCACCTTTGGAATACTTGTCGTTTTTAGAAAAGAAGACTGCTGCGGAATTATCACAATAAATTTTCAGCGGCTTTTCAATATTGTCGACCAATTCAAGCCCTGAAATAAAGTTCCGTAGCCATTTAGCCTGAATTGTGGCTTCAAAGCATGCCACAAATTCAGCTTCCATAGTGGACGCAGCTATTACAGTCTGCTTCGCACTTTTCCATGATATAGCTCCTTCAGCTAAAAGATACAGGTAACCACATGTAGACTTTCTTGTGTCTACGCATCCTGCAAAATCTGAATCTGTGTATCCAATCACTTCAAGGTTATTAGACCTTCTATAAGTAAGCATGTGACCTTTAGTTCCTTGCAAATATCTCAGAACTTTCTTTGCAGCTTTCCAATGATCCATACCGGGATTACTTTGGTATCTACCCAACATCCCAACTGCAAAGCTAATATCTGGTCTCGTACAAGTCTGAGCATACATTAAACTCCCAACTAATGATGCATACGGAATTGCATCCATTTCTTTTCGTTCCAATTCACTTTTAGGACATTGCATGAGACTAAATTTATCTCCTTTCTGAATTGGAACTGGAGATGATGAGCAGTTTTCCATTCTGAATCTCTCTAGAACTCTATTAATATATGCTTTCTGAGACAAACCTAACAGTCCTTGTGATCTATCACGGAATATTTCTATTCCTATCACATAAGCTGCCTCGCCCATATCTTTCATTTCAAAGTTACTAGAGAGAAACTTCCTAGTCTCATTTAAAAGACCAAGATCATTAGTTGCCAGCAAAATATCATCAACATACAGAATCAATAATATAAACTTACTCCCACTGATCTTCAGATATATACATCGATCAACAATGTTTTCTTCAAATCCAAAGGAAACAACAGTATCATTAAACTTAAGGTACCATTGCCGTGAAGCTTGTTTAAGTCCGTATATTGACTTTTTAAGTTTGCACACCATGTGCTCTTTACCCTTTTCTATGAACCTCATTGGTTGGTCCATGTACACATCTTCATCTAAATTTCCATTTAGAAAGGCAGTTTTCACATCCATTTGGTGTAACTCTAGATCATAATGAGCCACCAATGCCATAATAATTCTTAAAGAATCCTTCTTTGAAACTGGTGAAAAAGTTTCTTTATAGTCAATGCCATCTTTCTGAGTGAATCCCTTTGCAACAAGTCTGGCCTTGTAACGTTCTAAGTTACCATGAGAGTCACGTTTGGTCTTAAAGACCCATTTACAACCAACTCTCTTACACCCTTCTGGTAACTCAACAAGATCCCAAACCTTGTTCTGTTCCATAGATTTCAACTCATCTTTCATAGCATCTAACCATTTATCACCATTTTCTCCATTCATGGCTTGTGAAAACGTTACTGGATCATCCTGAATACCCATGTCAAAATCAGACTCTTGTGGATATACCACATAATCATTAGAAATAGCAGGTCTCTTTTCTCTTTGAGATCTTCTTAATGCTATCTGTTGTGGTTCTTCTACTATGGGTTCATTCGGTTCATTAACAATGATTTCTTCATGAGTAGTGGGATCATTAACTTGTCCTTCATTATTATTGATTGGTTCAATAGCATAAGGAACAATAACTTTACTAGAGCTACAAGTCAACGGAACTTATATTCTCACTTCATGAATATCCACTTTACGTGGCGTTTCACTCCCACTAACTTCACCATTCTCAATGAACCTTGCATTTCCAGATTCAATAATCCTTGTAGTATGATAAAGACAGTAAAATCTATACCCTTTCGATTTTTCTGGATAACCAATGAAATAACCATTGATTGTTCTTGCATCCAGTTTCTTTTCTTGCGGATTGTAGTATCTAATTCCTGCCTGACAACCCCAAACATGCAGGTGTCTTATACTAGGTTTCCTTCCAGTCCAAAGTTCAAAAGGAGTCTTTGGAACTGACTTACTAGGAACTCTATTCAATACATACATGGCAGTTTTTAGAGCATAAGTCCATAATGAAACGGGTAAAGAAGAATTACTTAACATACTCCTAACCATATCCAGTAAGGTCCTATTACGCCTTTCAGATACACCATTCTGTTGCGGTGTACCGGGCATTGTGTATTGAGCACAAATACCACGCTTTTCCAGAAATTTAGCAAATGGGCCCGGATGTTGTCCACTTTCATCATACCTTCCATAATATTCACCATCCCTATCAGACCTGACAATCTTCACCTTTCTGTCTAATTGCCTTTCAACTTCATTAATATAAATCTCCAAAGCATTTGCAGCTTGAGACTTATCATGCAGCAAATAGACATAACCATAACGTGAATAATCATCAATGAAAGTGATAAAATATTTTTCTTTATTGAAGGCATTAACATCAAACGGACCACATACATCAGTGTGTATAATTTCAAGAAGCTGAGTGCTCCTTGTGGCTCCTTTCTTTGTGTGTTTTGTTTGTTTTCCTTTAATACAATCCACACAAACATTTAAATCAGTAAAGTTTAAATCCGGAAGGATTTCATTATTTACCAATCTTTTCATCCTTTCTTTGGAAATATGTCCCAAACGTTTGTGCCACAAGTAAGCGGAACACTCATTAATTAAGGTACGTTTAGTACCAACATTATGATGCAGAGTCATAAGTGTTTCAGCATAAAGATTATCAAGACATAATTTATATAATCCATCACATAAAGTACCATTACCAATCAAATGATTGTGCTTGTACAAACTGAAACTACCACTACCAAATTTAAAAGAGTATCCAGCAACATCAAGTTTGGAAATTGAAACTAAATTTCTAGATATACTAGGTACATAAAGAGTTTCACATAAATCCAAATGATATCCACTGTCGAGAATTAAACGGTAAGTCCCAACAGCTTCCACCGGAACTTTCACTCTATTGCCCATAAAGACAAACTTTTCATTTGGCCTTGTGGTTTGGGTCATAAGGAATCCCTGCATTGTATTAGAAACATGAGTAGTACAACCAGAATCAATCCACCAAGTATTATAAGGAACTTCAGTCAGGTTTGATTCATAACATACATAAGCACTAGGCTTACCTTTCTTTTCGAACCAAGCCTTACGTTTCAGACAATCCTTTTTGAAATGCCCTTCCTTTTTACAGAAATGGCACCTCATCTTTGCATTACTTTCCTTTTTGTGGATTTTAGAAGAAGAGGCCTCATCAACTTTAAGGGGTCCTCCTCCTCCTCCTTTCTTCTCATGCTTCTTACCTTTATTCTTTTCAGCTCCTTGATGCTTTACATAATTGATGGAATGAGCTCCCTGATTCTTAAGTCTGGTTTCCTCCTGAACTAACATACTGTGCAATTCATGCACATTCCATTTGTCTTTCATAGTATTATAGTTCATTTGGAAAGGACCATACTCAGACGGTAATGAGTTCAATACGAACTGCACCAGGAAGTTCTCATCCACATCCATTCCCAATGCTTTTAATTTTGCCGCAATACTTGTCATTTCAATAACATGCTCATGCATAGTACGCGAACCATCAAACTTCATGGTGGTCAGTGTACTCATAAGTGTCCCAGCAAGAGACTTATCAGCAGTTTGGGAGCGCTCTTCCACAAGTTTCATCATTTCAGTGGCACTTTCAGTTTGTGGAAGAGCTGACTTAATGTTGCTTGCTATGCTCATTTTCATGTACATCAAACTTAATCTGTTGGATCTTTCCCAGTTCTTAAAATGGTTCCTTTCATCCTCAGTGCTTTCAGGAGTAATAGCACCAGGTTCCTCTTCTCTAAGAGCCAAATCCATATCCATTACCCCAAGGTAAAACTGATTTGCTCTTTCCATTCAAAGAAGTTCAGCCCATTAAAAACTGCAACAGTTGAGAACATGGAATGTGTGGCAACAGGTACTGCAAGGAATAATATTTAAAACATTAATGCTTTGAGTCATACATGTCACATACTAACATATTTCACAGATTCAAACATACTAACTTCAATGCATATCAATGTTCACCTTTGGGGATCCATTAACATACAACATTAACTGTAATGATGCTATATAAATTTCACATAATTTGGCAATGATGCATACCCCTATCATAAATATTTGTCATCTTTGGATGTCCAAATATGAGGAAATATGCCAACAATACCAACATCCATGTTCATTTTATAAAACAAATAACCAACCTTTGGGTTGATCCCCAACTGTTCTATAATAATGAACTTCAATATACCACAACCAGAAAATTATTTCATACTATTCATAGCATCACAGTCATGGTAATTGAAATAAAATTCATAATATTTGAAATTAAAATAACTCTTCAAGATTTGGCCACTTTGGTGACTAACAAATCTACCATAATTAATTCCAAAACTTTAATATTTCATAAACAATAATAGGATTAAATTTTCACATTCAATATTAATCCAACCACATCAAAATAATATACCGATAAAAAATGTAGTACTTTGAAAAACCGTAATATGCATCGAATGCGTTTAAATGCAGTACGAACACAAAAACCGTAATATGCATCTAATGTGTTTCCACCATCCATTCAATGCTTTGTCCTTTTGTGAATTAACAAAGTCAATTAAAAAAAAAATTGCTTCAAACGTACTGGGCACAAATTCAATTCGAAAACGTTTCCTTCAGATCACGATGTAAACAAAATTGCAGTATTTGAAATATGCATTTCAAATCAATATGCAAACCGTAATTTAAATCGCAAAATTAAAATGATGATCGTGAATTTTCTCAAAACCCTAACTTTTCATTAACTTTTCATGAATAAGAATTCATTCATAATTATTTATGGAAAAACACAAATTCTTAAACCATGCTCTGATACCACATTCATAAATTGAAAATAAACACATGTTAGAAACCACATTCATAAACACGCTTTCACACTCCAATTACATGTGGCCACATGTTAGAAACCATTTTGGACCAAAAAGTGATACATTGTTCAAGCTGCATAGTCAAAGGATGCATGAAATTCACATGATACTTTAAAAATTGATTTAATAGGTTTCAATATTTTTGAACTCATGAATATTCTTATGATCAATTTACATGTGTCCGAGTGCTTAGAATTTCATTTGAATCAAAAGAAATTAAAACTGCACGCATATATGTCAAATCATGATAAATTTAAAAATTTATCTAAATAAATGATCATTTACTAGAATAAATAATTGATTTATCCGGATAAACGGAAACAATTTATCCGGATTTATCCTGACATTTACCAAGTAAATGGCTATATTTCACTTGAAGCATGTATAAACACATTTGTAGCAACTTTAAAAGTTCAAGAACACTATCTCTTCATTTATTGAGACTTAATTCTTACACCTAATTTGTTTATACTCATTGATTACTTTCATTCTTGAACATATCCTTGCTTTAGCTATATACTAATTTAGTTCTTAAACTTGTGCAGTATACGTTTCATGCTTGTTTGGGTAATAGCAATGAGATTCCCCAATATCATGCTAAGAATAGCTAGTATTTCCAGAAGAAGATGCCATTCGTTTGATGAGAAATAAAAAGGAATATCGAAAATTCGAGTGGCTGAAGCTGAAGCGGCTACTTTCGAAGTAACAGAAAGAAAAGCAACGACTGGAGTGGGAGAGTCAGAGTCGAAAAGAGGATTCCTCACTTCTTTCTCTCATTCAAAACCGTGCATGAGACTTTCATCTCGCACGGCTCCTAAGTGACAAAATAAAGAAGAACTCATCTTCTTTCTTTTTTGATTACCTCCCTCGCGTATGTATAAGACCGAATCCATTCGATTTTTAATTTTCAAAAGGATTACTAATCCTTAACTTTTCGAGGAATTCTTTGAAAGTATTTATTCATATCAAAGGGTAGTGAGATCCATTAAGATTGAGAAGCGGCCCATTTTCTAGAAATTTTTTGAGAGGATTTATAAGATTATTGAGTACCTGCAAACTTGATTATCAAGCATTCTTGAAACTTGACCAATAATAAAAGGAATGATTGTTTGACCTAATTGCGGCATTACTAGTTTTAACTATTACTTTTAAGCTTTTTTATTTTTTATTTTTATTTTTTATTTTATTTTTTAATTTTAAAGCCGGGGATCTTTTTAGATTGCCCTACCGTTAGGTAGGGGTGGCAATTTGGGTTGGCCCGCCAAAAAAATATGGGTTGGAAAAATGAACTCACTCCGTTTTATGGTGGGTTGGCGGGTCAACCCCCAACCCGCAAATTAAAAAAAAATTAATTAAAATTCAAAAATAAATTATATTTTATGAATTTTTTTTAATATTATTTTATTTTATTTTACATTTCTCTATTTTTTTAGTCTCAATCTTAAATATACATTAATATTTGTCAAACATTCTTTAGGAACTTATATATAGATAACATATGTCATAAAATAAAATTGTTATTCTTTATTTTTTCTAGGAAGTACAAAGATAAAAAAAAAGTTGGATATCACAAAAATTTAAGGACTAATAAAATACTACATAATTGTAAAAAAAAAAAATATTGTCACCCGGCTGATCAACCCGCCCTGCTGCGGGTTGAACCCATTTTGACCCACTTCTAGGCGGGGTGGGTTGAGATGGGTTGGTGGATTGAAAACTTTAACCCAACCCACCCCGTTTTAGCAGGTTGATGGATTGACCCGCCGGGTTCGACCCTTATTGCTATTGGAGGGTAATGCCGCAATTTTATTCTTCACATGCCCTAATTCTTTTTCCATATTCAGTTCTCAATAATAGGTTCCGTTAGTTGCATGTTAATTCGGCACCAGCTTGACACATCTTTTAAGTTAAAAGTTATTTTAAAGTTTGATGTTTTGTTTTCTGCTATTTCTTATTCTGTTTTTTTCTTTCCTTCTTGTTTGCTGTTCTTTTGTTTTGTGAGGGCATTGCCCCTTTCTGTAACCAAAAAAAAATAAATTATTTTAAAATAAAAGTAAAAAAAAAACTTAAAAAATAGAGACAAATTATTCTTATTACCCATCAATATTATTATTAATGTCACTGCCAATTTGTTTACCTGTTAGATCAATTATATTGATTTTTAAAAATCTTTTTTCTTCTACCTATATTTAATATTTTATATTTATTTTCATCACCTTATGTATATTTAATACTTTCACATTAAATATGGGGAATCATAATAACCATACAAAGATGGAAATAAATATAATCATTGGATCAACATAATCGAATAAACCATCGAATAAACCACTAGTGACATTAGTAGTAACACTAATTGGCAGTAGCAATATCCTATTTCAAATTAGAAAATGAATGATAATTCTAAAAATTTGGGAGCTTTTAGCTTTTGCTAAAACATTTAGCTAAGCGGAAGAAAAAACTAAAATATCACTTTGTTATGTGGATTTTTGAGGGAGTCCGATCCAGTCTTCTTGTTTATAGAATCCATCTTAGATGATGAAGATTCTGACATGTTATTGTCATCAGAATCTAGCTGAACAACTATTACAATTTATCAAAAATACGCTTAAAAGATATGGAACACTTAAACTGTATACCTAACCAACATCACTACAAGTTTCTAAGAAAAAAAAAATCATAGACCAAGTCTAACAGAGCCATCATCCAACTAGTTCCCCTATTAGAGAAATTAAACTTTCCACCATGATTGTCTGACTCCGGGGACAGCCAAAATAGGGGATGGACCACTGGTAAAATTATCAATTTGATCTTTACTTAACTCATACAATCCATCCAGATTAAATGTAATTGGTTCAATTTTTTTTTTTGTTCAAAATCATAATACTAAAAAAACTCAATCCATTATCACCTTTACTCATCAAATTTACAATGAAACAATGATCATTGTCCTAAGCATGCAAAGCAATCTATCTGGAAGAAGCATCTTCCTTTCAACATTTTCAAAGTCCAAATACGAAGTTAAATGACAAAGAAAAGAAACAGAATTTCAGGATGAAGCAGGGGATACGGAACTATCAAAAGTTGTTCCTACATGCTGAATAACAAAACCGTAGATCTTTCTCTTCAGATTTTCAATCTTAACTGTCAGTGAGTCATTCCCTTTGGAAACTATGCGATCCAGCCATGCATTTACACGCTTCAAATGAGATAAAACAACAGCAATGGAGCCACCATCCAGAGGCAATGCTTTTTTCCCATCAGTAGTACACTCTCCAAACACTTTAAATCCTGCATCAAGGGACTCCTCAACAAAACGTAGAAACCACATTTGCATTTCAGAGAGCAAATTTGTTCCAAGCTCCACTGTCTCTTTCATTCCACTACCTCTTGTCCACACACCAGCACTCAAATTAGATTGTGGTGATGAAGAAGCCTTCAGATGGTTCTTAGCTGCACTAAGAGAGTGTCTTTTTGACTTGTTCTTTTGCAGTGTTGATGGATAATCAGCGCCAGTGCCATTAAGAAGGGATACTATCTGAAGTTCAGTGGCCAAGGCAGCTTCAACCCAGAGAAAGAGTGATTTTGACTGCTCTGTTGGAACACTGTCATCAGGTTTCTCAGAATTGTGACTGTTGGCAACGGACTCAGCCGTTGCAATTGATCTCACAACATCATCATAGATAGAAAAAAATCTTTCTATGGTTGGCAAGGGATTTCTGGCCTGGCACACTGAGCAGAGGTCTGAAAACATGCTGAGGTAGGTAGAAAGAACATAAAATAAAAATGTATTATTCAATGTTAGCCGTTAAGGAGGAAGTAAAATAGAATTCAAAAAAGATATAAATTTTGACACCCTTGAACAGAAAGAACGTAAAATAAAAATGTATTATTCAATGTTAGCCGTTAAGGAGGAAGTAAAATAGAATTCAAAAAAGATATGAATTTTGACACCCTTGAATAGTAAGGGGAAAGATATTGTAACAAACAAGTTGTGTGGTCAATGATTCCCCAAATTTAATACTTTATATTTATTTCCATTGTACGGTAGTAATATGATAATAACCCAACTTGGTTATTACAATATCATTTCCCGAATAGAACATGGACTTTTCTATTGAAGGTTCAAAAATTGAAACTGCCAATAGAATTCAAATTTTCCGGATATAATAGACTTTATTCCAATATAAGATTCAGGTTGAAGTGTTACTATTACCTTAAATTTCTTATAACACATTCAGTGGCATTGGCCTCCTCTAATGCTTCAGCAGCAGCTGCAGAAGCAAGAATTTTCCTTTGCAATGCTTCCTGAATTTAGTTGATAAGAAGAGATATCAAAGTGAGTCAAACGACCAAATTAAATGCAGTGCAATCACTGTCGAATATAGATTATTTCATGGTCCTAGGAATTACATATTAGGCATCAACCTATCACATACTAGACTGAGATATTCTTATGGTGCGTGCTGCAAAAAACTAGAACAGATAATAATATGCCAAATTCTGTTTTTACTATGTCTAAATTCCATTGAAGTACTAAATTTCAAAAATTCATACCTTTCCAAGTCTCGAAAGTTTGGCAGACACCGCATCTAGTGGAACACTTCCATCAGTCCATTTCTTTTCATGAACGGTGATACCCAGATCTGCTAAATTGGATTTCTCTTGGGCCAGACAACTTTTGGGAGAACAAGCTTTAGTTTTCTCATTGGTTGAAGAATCATTGCTACCGGAATTTTGACCATTCACATCACTTAATCTCCTTGACATTGCAGCCTGGCAAATTACAACAAAAAACAAGATTACAATTCACATTTTAAAGTTGATTCACCTCACTTTGGTGTTTACTTATTTAAATAATTACCTGTGTACGCAGAATTGCTTGTGGGTTAACCTTGTTTTTGGGCACATTCACTTCTTTGTGTTCAACTTCAAGGGATGATGGTGCTGTTTGTTGCTCATCCCAATTCTTCCTAACAGTCTTTGCTGATCCAACCAGCAACGCATCCGAGACCTTCGAAATTCCGGCTACCATTTTCTTTTTACCGGAGGAATCCATCACCGCCGGAGAAATCTTGAGACCACCAGACAACCTTCTTCCGGGAGAAAGCGAAGCCCTCCGCGGGTTCAGCGACGGCTGCTTCCTCCCGCCGGGAGAAGGTTGCCGGTACCTCGACGGCACGATAATCGCCGGCTCTTTCGCCACTCTCCGGTTCTCGTCGCGAGCAGAAACCAAGCTGGGAACCACACACTTGGACGGCACGGGAGACGCCGACCTCTTCCCTTTTCCGGCAGCAGGCGAAGGATCCCTCTCAGCCGGAGCAGCAGCCGCGTTCTTGTTCCTCCCGGCGGATTGGGATCTCTTGGCCGTCGCCGGAGATGAGAATCTCTGAGGTGGAGGCAGATTGTCACGTGGCGCAAGAGGTTGCCTTGACCTAACAACCTCAGGTTGGTTGTTATTATTGTTATTGTTGTTGTTATTATTGTTGGAGAGATGGAGAGGGAGAGGGTCATCGGAATCGGAATCGGAGAGGGGTTGGATGATGAAGTGGCGGTTAGAAGGGGACATTCGGGCGACGAGTGGTTCGGGGGATCCGAGGAAGTTGTTGTGGCGGCCGGGGAGAGGGCGGATGTTGGAGACGGAAGGGAGTGGGGAATCGAAGTGGAAGCGGTCGACGTGGATGAACTGACCTAACTGGAGACGGTTAGAGAGGATGAGGTCGGTGTCAGGGTGTGAGAGAAGGACATAAGTGGAATTAAGAGAATCTGAGAGGTTGAGGTAGAACCCTTGGTTGGACCACAGGTCGGAGCCGGCGAGAGCCGGGACGATGCCGATGACCTGGAGGAGTGGGGAACGGTGGTCGCCGGTGACGCGTGTGTTGGAGTTCATTGCCTGCAACATTTTTAGAAGAATTCCTGGGGTTAGGGAAGCCATTGTTGCTATTTGCTTCTTCTTCTTCTTCTTCTGCTTCGAATTACTCTGAGTGAGTGTGTCAACTTAACTGGTATAAGATAGAGAAACACGAGTGTGTGTGTGAGAGAGGGAGAGGTTCATGTTTTCTCTTTTGAATTCAAATTTTTGTCCGTTACTCCTTCTGTCCGTGATGTATCGTTTTTTTTTTTTGAATTAAGGTTCCCCACCAATACGTTACCGTTGCGAGTTTTAACGGGTTTAATTGAGGTCTTCGATGTCCAATAATGTCCATTTCAACCTGTTCAAAATTATTTGCTCTTGCTTAACTTTTTTTTTTTTCATCAATAAAAATACAAGCATAACGTAACCTAACCATTTTTTCTAGTCCAACAGTAAGCTAAAATCATAATATACAAAAGTATTTTTACCTCTTTGACAGAATTACTGTGTTTGCCATAGACATATTTTTTATCATCCGATCCTGATTTTCAAAAAAATCAGCGAATTCTGATAATTGGTAAATATGCATCTGTGTGACAGATATATCTTTTCATCACAACTGCAGAAAAATGAAACCCAAATTTTTTATGCTGAAAATGTGAATTGACATTTGAACATCAAGTTTGTGATCATATATTTGCAAATTTTAAATATTTTTATTAAAACAATAGTAAAAATCGAAAATTTTATCAAAATAATATATGGTAAATATCCCTTTTAATCCCATGCTGAATATAAAACAAGCATGGTCTTATAGAAAAAATGTGTGTCATTTTAAACACTTTTCCCTTGTCTTATTGGTAAATGTCTCATTTTTTATCTTCCTGAATTACGAACCAAGAAATGTTCCTTACACAAGGACACTTTGTTAATCAAATTAATTTTTTGGGCAACGGCATTTGACCTAACAATTGTTTTGAGCTAGTTGGGCTTTAGGTTGTTATAAATAGTATCCAAACCATTGTCAACCTGGAAAAACCTTTATGATAACTAGGGTTAGCTTTTAAAACTACATGATTAGGCCTAGTAGTTATACACTTATACACGAGCTGCAAGCAAACTCACAAATTTATATTTTATGTGCTATAAAAGCCACCTGAACTTAGCTCACCTAGTTAAGGTAAGTGGAGATTTAACTATAAGTTTTATATCCTGAAAAAAAATAAAAATCAAGAGTAAAGTGTCCGAAATTGTTTGATAGGAATATAAATTTCTTCAAAAATATATAGTACAAATCTGCCAGGACACATTTTTTAGTGCTCCTGGCTTCTTCTTGGCTATAGTAAAAATACAAGAAAAATAGATACACCAAAAGCTTTCATTAGGATTTCTGAAAGCCCTTCATGCTGCATCAAAGCAGAACAACCATGAGAGATCATCACAGGAAACTGACACCCTTTTTCTGATGGATCATCATCTGTTAAGATAGCCAAACCAGAGAAATCACAGTCCCAATCCCTCTGGTTATTAACTTGATAATACATATTAAATGCATAAGATGCATTCCCTTGGAGACTTAGACTATTACAAGAAGAACCATAGCCAAGAGCAGTACAATCTGATAGGGTACAAGCATAGTCAATACTATCAGACAAATAGTGCAAGTTTGTAGCATCTGGATCCAAGATACACCACTGCTTTTCCATGTACTTTACACCCTCCACAGGAACCAAACCCTTATTCTCTTGAAGACCTGTTAAGTCTAATTCATACTTTGGCTTCCCATCAAACTCAAAAATTCCCCAATGCCTCTCAAAGTTGCCAGGAGCAATACTTTTAGCATTCTCATCAATCAAGCTGAATAAATAAATGTCAATTTTGCTTTTCCTTTTAGGGGTACCATTTCCACTCAGAGCATGTTTAAGCAAACCCATGTTGAACCTTTTTGCATTCTGGACATTAGCATTCACATCACCATCAGTTGGCCATCCAACTTCTCCAACTACAACATTCATATCTGGATATCCTGCTTTTTCTAAAGCCCACAGAAGGGTATCCAGATTTGCATCAAACACATTGGTGTAAAGTGAATCACCATCCATAAGGGGCTTGTTACTCCCATCAAAAAATGCAAAATCAAAGGGGAAATGATCATTTCCATAAAGACTAAGGAAAGGATAGATATTGACTGTAAAAGGGGCATTGTTTGAATATAAGAACTGGATTATTTCAATTGTCAAGTCTCGAACTTCAGGTCTGAAGTCACCAGCTGATGGAACTTGATTTGAGTCTGGTGAATAGTAAACATCAGCATTGAAGGGAACAGTGGTTTTGATCTTTGAACCAAGGCCTGCTTTATTGAGGGATGTTTGTATATTCTTAAGAGCTGGCAAAGTTGAGTGTAAATAGGTGCCATTATATTCCTTAAGAAAAGGCTCATTACCCACGGCAATATACCTGCATAATTGGCATCATAAGCATGATGATACGAAGTAGAGTTAAAATATGACTTCAAACATATATACAACAGAAGCTTATATAAGATCAACAAGAACATAAAGTACAGTAGAAGAAAGACTGCTATTTAAACTCCTCAATTGAGGCACCTTAGCAGGCTTCTGATTTATCAACATTCCTTGAAACACTAGTTTTATTGTATTAGTTCAAGAAGCTAATGAGAAGGGCCGGCTTGGCTCAGCGGTAAGCTTGCTTGCCGTGGTGTGTCAGGTCGCGGGTTCGAGTCAGCCTCTTCCCAGAAAGCAGGAGAAAGGCTGCCTAGAGTATTCCCTTCCCCAGGCACTCACGAAGTGGGTATTTGAACTGGGTCGGCCCTTTAGTTCAAGAAGCTAATGCATAGATGCAAAAGATTACAGACAGAATATGCATTCCAAGAAGTATGGTACCAACTCCCCCAGCCTTCAGAAAATTAAAGACATAACTAACAAGAATTTGACCAAGAAAAATGATAGACAAGCTAGCAGCATCTTGAGTAAAAGAATAAGTAAATTAAAATTAAAAAAAAAAAAATGCAAGATATAATGTGATCAAGAATGTTGAATATACTTGTACAAACAAGTACTTAACTTGATATTTACTCCACCAGGGTACAAGTAACTGGTGACATTTTCATCAACCCAAGAATCTGCAACCTTAGGATTCTTACTCATCTCCTCCAACATGTTATTAGGTACTGCCAGCATAACCTCTATATCAGTCCCCAAAAGAGCTGCCATAATCCATTCTTCAGCATCAAACAGCTTCAATTTATCAAAACCATTTTCTTGAAGCATCTTAATCACTTTCTCTGGTGGAAGCTGGTGTGTTGCCATGGTTCCCCAGTTCACTCCAACCCCAGAGCCACACGAGACCATAGTTAAGAAAGCTAGAAGAAATGCCACTAGGTACCTAAGGTTAGTTTCCTTTTCTTGTGCCATTTTATGGCTTTTCCTATGCTCAATTCTCTGCCTCGAGACTAGCAAAGATTCAAGAATAATGACAGAAAAGAACCCAAATAAATGGGAGTCAATCAAATATAAGAAAAAGAAAGGGGAGGGTATGATTCTTGATACCAGAATTTATAGATGCTAAAGGCTTTCTTTCTTTCTTTCTTTGTGCGTGTGTTTCAATGCCTTCACATAGAAGGTAAAACAAAGGCTAGAATTTTGAATTTTTTACAATAACATAAAAAGCAGGAAATGGAACAAAGATTCGTTCCTTAATTCAGTTATAGTGCCAGCACGAGTTGCATTAGTATTAACCTCTTTGTATCATCAACATGATAATTGTAAAAGGAGTTTTTGCAAGGCCAATCATGTGTCTCACCCTACCAGCTTACACATATCACAGATCATTTAGGCCATGAGATAATAAAGTAACCAATTAAATGCTCTTTAAAGATACAATATTCTACAAGATTTGATCTTCTGCTAAAGTATGAGATTCATTTATAAAGTAAAATGATAAATCTCAACTATTAATAAAGAACAATAATCAATTTATTATTATTATTATTATTATTATTATTACGTACTCAACTATAGTCTATAGTGGACACAAGAAACTTTGGTGGAGGACAATGCATTGACTAGTAATTGACCAGAATGGAAGAGGGACAGAGTCGTCAAATAACAAACTTTACACCTTGAATTTACGTGTACCCTTGTTTATCCTATTGTCCTGTCTTGCTTCCTTTGTGAATATCTTAATTTAACAAAGCATAGCCTTTTGCTTTAATAAAAGGGCTTACGTCTAAGGATTGCATTTTTTGCAATTTTCCAAATATAGAAAATCAAATCACATCTCAGAAGAAGGAAGTGTTATCCTCATTGGGTATTTCTTGTTTCTCAATTGCCTGTCCTGAGAGACCACAGATTGGACAAATAATAGTAAAAAATTCTACTACACTCATAATAAATTAAATATAAATTTATACTTTTTTTATGGTCATTTAATCTTCTTATTATTAAAAAGTTTGACTTTTTATATAATCATTATAAAAATTATTTAACTCTTTTAATGATGCTAAAAATACGATGGAATTATAAAATACAAATTTTTTTACAAAAAAAATGAAATTTTTGTTAATATATTCAAACTATTTTGTGATGATATATTTAAATAATAATAATTATATAAAAAGGTTTTCGCTAAAAGTGGATGAAAATGAAACTCTCCTTCAATGCACTTCTGCGGGGATATGATAAAATATATTTTACTAGCATGCAACAGCAAGGTTCCAAGGCTAGGATTTTGTTTCATTGGGACATTAACTTCTTTCCAACGTAAACTATGAACGAATCAACAATTAGCGAATGAACTTTGCATGGGAGCTTCTGATTAAACAAACTAAACAGATAAACCAGTCCAGTTGTAAATTGTAAACCACTAAGTCCTGTCACCTTTTTTATCCTTTCTTTTTATAACTTTACAGTTGAACCAATCAAAGCAACCGTTTTGAGGATATGCTTGACCAGGTTCAAAATCTAATTAAGAGTATATGTCTCTTTCTGCCGAAAGGAAGTACATGATATGCCTTAAGATTACTCCGACTAATCTCTTCGTTTTCATGGATTGTATTAGTTTTGAATATATTGAAAAAATTTACTACATTCATTATAAGTTATAAATTTAAAAATCATTCCATCAAATTCTTTTGTTTTGATTCTTTAATCATCCATTTATTTTTTATTTTTTATTTTAAATCTAATCCAATTCAATTCAATTTTATTCGGTTTGGATTGGATTAATTTTTGATTTTTCAAAAATCATAATATTTCAGCCATACAAATCAATAATTATGTCAAAATAAAGTCATTTAAAATTATAAATCACTTAAAAATTTAAATCTTTAAATTAAAACAAGTCTTAAAACTCATGCAGAGTTAAAATAAATTAATAAATAATAAAAAGTAAAACAAGATAGTTTGCTATCAATAACGTCTAATATTTCAAGTTTATAAAACAAGATTCTAAATCACCATCTTTCAAAAATTATAAATACATAATACATTAGATCAATTTTTATAAATCAAACCAAAAACCGATTCAATTCAATTACAATATGCAATTTTCTTTTTAGGAAAAAGTTTATCAATGTCCCTGTGGTTTACTTCAGAATCACTCATGCCCATGTGATTTTTTTTATCACATGCCGCTGTGGTTTGCAAAAGGATATGTTTTTTTTATCACATATGCCTTTATGATTTTTTATATTTTACAAAGCATAGGAACATATGTGATGAAAAAAAACCATAGGAACATAGATAATTCTAAAACAAACCAGAGAGACATTAGTGAACTTTTTCCTTCTTTCTATTCTTGGTTTTTTCAATTTTCAATTAATTTGGTTATCGACACTCATTTCTTTTTTAATAGTAGTAAGCTGGCCATTATTTATTGTATATTATATTTAATAGACTCATACATTTGTACTGAAATCAATCGTTAATAAATATTTGGTAGTTCACTCAAAGTATGTTAACATCAAGAACCAGCTATCCCATATGATATGACAATAACAGCCGTACAATCATTATTCAAAATAACGACGAACTCATTACAACATATACTTTCAATAAACCACAAGAAGAAATCCTCTATTACTGACTTGTCTTCTAACAGAAAAACTCGGTAGTTCGATCCAGTTTTTGCTTAGAAGTTAACTAGGCACTTTTTGCTTCGAAACATGACTTGTTTCAGTTATTTCAAATATCGAAATACAATACATATCAAGAAGAATGAACACCCTTCAAGATCTTCAAAGAGTAAGGCCTATTCCTTTTTCTTTTTTTAATTTTTCACGTTTCATTATGCTTGTCTTTGAGTCAGAGAGAACATGGCATTGAATCCATCATGCATTAATGCACAAGCACGGCCCTATCAAACCCAGAAATTTAAGGTAGGCTTTGTTTGGAAGTTTGGAGAGGAGGCAAAGGAAAGGAATTCAAGGGAGAAGGAGGGGAAGGAAGGGAAAGAAAATGAAAGGTATTCCTTTCCCTTATTTGGGAGTTAAAACCTCCCAAATTAGGAGAACTTTAATTTTAAGAACAAGAAGGGTTTTCTGAAAATCCTCAAATCCTTCCTCTCACTTTTTTAAACTCACAAATAAGGAAAGAGATTAATAAAACTCTTCCTTTCCTTTCTTTTCCCTCCTAAAACTAATTCCCAAACAAGCCCATAGTAAAATATACAAAGTTACTTTTTCTTCAGCTGCATCACCAAGGATTGTGCTATTGACTATCTTCACTAACGCATGCTCCTGGCAACCTGAAGCTTAAACAAAACATTGCCTGCACAGTAAATAAAAAGCAAGACCCAAATGTAGTTAATTATACATGTTCCACAAATCAACTAGACGAATAATAAGAGTTACCGAAATTATCTAAAATGTGATGCTGAATAACTGGTACCTTGTTTGGAGCCACATCCCTAACCCTATGAAATATTGGGTCTTGTATAGGAGCGTTTAAAGCAGACTCTGCCTCCTGCAAGATAAAGTTCAATTAACCATCTATAGTCCGAACAATTAAAGTACATATATTCATCAGTGTCCGTATCCATCTAGCTTACAAAATCCAGGTCCCTAAGCTATCAGAACAGACAGAAGATTTTAAATACCACAAATCAGTGAATTCATTGATATTCTAACCATAACATACAAAAGGGAAAACGTGAAACAACATTAGCAGAATGAACTCACAGCTATTATAGACTCGGGAGTTTCAGTTGCCCTAATGAAGCAATAGCAGTGGATCCATGGCAGATGTCCTTTCCAATATTTCCTCCGTAATAATCCCCTGAATGCATCTGGCAGGGCATATCTGTAGTCAGATATCTGCCTATATATCTTAAAATGGTAATAAAAAAGAGCACAGTAAAAGAACATGCATACATTCAACCGTGTTAAAAGATATATAAAACCATTAATGTAACCTCACCCAATAGCTTAAGCTTTTGGGTTGAATTGCCACTTACATATCTTCACTTAGCCCATTACCAACCAATGTACGACTCATATACTCCAAAAATCTTCCCCTCAAGTATGAAATCCAACATTGATATGCTCCTCCTCAAACGAGTACCCCAGGGCCCAGGTACTTAACCTGCCTCCTCGCCAAACACCTGGCTAGTGACGCTAGTCGGAGCCAAACCCGGCTCTGATACCACTGTCAGGCGGGACCACCACCAATGGGCTAAGGCTACACCACCATATCACGTGGATTCGACACCATGTCCAAAACCTTAAGGTATTGGGTTCATAAGTCCTTCCACTTATATACTCTTCACTTAGCCCATTACCAACCAATGTGGGATTCATCATACTTGAATACTCCAACAATAAACCGCATTGCAGTGCACACAATAAAAAAATTGCTAGCTGCTAAGAAATATCGTCATTAATCAATCTTAGTTTATATTATGATAGCTAGTTCACTAACAATGTTAGACCTAAGCCAGATAGTCAACGGGTCCATCCCGCACAAAAATAAAGCAAGATCTAAAACTCTCACCAAGGATGATTATAGAATATATACAAGCCACACCAAAATCTACATAAATATAAGTTTTACACTTGAAATGGTGGAGTTGCCTACCAACCCAGGGGTGGTGGTGGGAGGATAAACTGCCTGCAGTTTTAATATACTACTAAGTAAAGGACCCATTTTAGTATTCCTAATAGATGAAGAAAATAAGGGACTCACCTAAGGGAATAAATGGCCAAATGATTTGTAAGAGAAAATAGTCACATCACATCAAATGGCATTTTACCTAGAAACTGAACAGCAGATGCTGGTAAATTCATTATTACATGGTCAATATGTTCCCAAGTTTTTGAGTCAGAGATCTCAGAGCTTCTCATTCTCTTGTTTGTGCTTCCTTTATTCCCACCACCTTCAAGGACGCCAGTGCCATGAGCCTTTTCATTCCCTGTCAAACAAAAATGACTGAAAGTTTTACTTTCAACCTTACAGACTATTGCTATCAATGCTGTAATTGTTTTCTCAGGAGAAGGGGAGACTGCTAGACAAAAAGGTTTTGAGTCTCTTAAATCCAGAACTGAAATTACAGAAATTTTAACAAGCTAGAGGATCAAGTAACAGCTACAAGTAGTGGCAGCCTGATGTATTATTGTAGTCAGTAGAATACCATCATGAGAACTACTAGAAGATCTTTTAACAGCAATCACAGATGTAGCAGCATGCCTTGGTGAACCTTGTGTATCCTCCAAACTGTTGTTCATGCTATCTCGTAGGTCCTTTGTATCAACTGCAATAGCAATACTAGCATTAAGTAACATGTTCTCACCTCACAATTATAGATACTTGCAGTTATTTACCATAAAGATATTACCAGTTAGCAACTCATTTTCTGAATTTGATTCAGCATTGTCTGGTATCTCGCAATTGAATGTGTGACAATTATTCGAAATGGGGACATCATATTCTAATTTAATCTCAGAATTTGGGACTTCCATTAGCTGGGATATGAACTTTCTAGCATCCATGTTGTATGCATAAATCCGATCATCGACCTTGTTGATTTTGGCATTAATCCTCAAATAGTGAATGCTATCTGGATTTAAATCATTTGCATAGACTATGCATCCTTTCTGTGCCGAAGGAATGGCAAAAGGACCTATACCAGAAAACATGTCACAAATGGTCTCTCCAGCTCGGAATACTGAAACTAACCTTCTGTGTTCATGTTCCAATCTGGAATTCCAATAAACCAAACTGTAATCAAGCCTAAAAGTGGCACCATATTGCTTCACTTCTGTAATCATATCATGCTCTCCTGCTAAAATTTCAAATTCTGGCACACGAAATTCATTTGTAATGGTTCCAACTTTATTAACAACAGTTTTAATTCTTGGAAAATTTTTCTGCATAAATAGTGAAAATGCAAATATTAATAGGAGGAACATGCATAACATCTTCACAGAATAAAGGTAGAATTTGTGAATGATCTATGACTGGACATCTTTTTAGCAAACGGATGTCATTTAAAGAAAAACACAGACTAATGTAGCCTCTATAGTCTGCTCTGTAAAATAACATCATTCATTTTGCTTCAAACACACATGAACCAACAAATAGATATGAATACCAGTATAGCAGTACTAAAATAAGGCAGCAGCATCAAATGAATCTGATAGGAACTCAGAATTGGAGTAGAAAATAGGGAGATCAAGCTCCTTACAAGCATACGTATCCCTCTGTTAAGACTGGAAATGCAGAAAAATGAAAGAAGTTAAACAAGGGAATTCTGCAGATGCACAGAATATCCCAACCTTCCTAACACTCCATCTTATTCGATGATTGCCTATCTCTCCCATATCCTTCCCTCCACTTTTATCCTTACTCCTAACCAACTTCCTCCTTTTTCTACACTCCTTGCCATGTAGGCAAGGTTATTACAGCCTTTACAGTCCAAACTGCCTCTATCTTATCCTCAAAGTAGTAGTGGTATGAGGCCTAACAGGATCAAAGATTTTAATACTTAATTTACAAAAGCTGTAAAAATCTCAACAAAGTAAGGCAGGTCAAGAAAAAAAATTCCTAAACAGGGATTTAAAAGGAAAAATTTGATACTGGACTGCAACAACAATTACATTTGTATACCAAAACAGAAAATGATGTAATACTGACTATTCCAAAAGCAATTAAAGCACAGAATTCAGTGAAGATAAGCATTATATCTTTGTATCTAAAAATTAAATGAGACTACTGCGTCTAATAGCAGTAAATAGACAAAGAAAGTTAAAAAAAGGGGCTAAAACTAAAGCTTGAAGTAGTCATACATACATCATAAATAACCTTTGCAATAACATCTTTGTGGGGAAGTAATTCATCATGCAGATTTAAATGGGCAATTTGACCTGTATAAGTAGGACAAATGTTAGTTTACCATCGGTGGCTGACCAAACAGATTTAATTGTTAACAAAATTGAAAAGCTCACTACCCTCCCTCTGTCTAAAGGAATCAATATTAAAGAATTAATAAAGGATATGTATTGAGTTAATCTGAAAAGCACATGAAACAAATTATAAAAGTTTAAAAAATAAAAAGAATCCATAAAGAGTAAAATAAAATTAATAAAGGTCAGATACCACTCAAAAAATGATCATAAATTCTAAATACTTAACTATTGTTTCAAAAGATGACGGCACCTCCACTCCGGTAGGCAGGATCTTCTTTAGCACATGATCTGCAAACCCAATAATTTGTCGGACAGTTATAAATATTTGTAGGTAACCCTAATGTAAGAAACAAATGAATCATTACAAAAAAGCGCTTCAAACTGAACGGACAAATCAATATTGTAATGGAATACCAACACAACATGGCGATATTACCAAAGCAAATGATAAAACAGTAATAGGGTCCACTACAAATCAGACCAGAAAGAAGGAGTACACCTCTATTTGGTATGCCACGATGGGATAAAGTATTGGGTGAATCAACATTTCGTGACAAAAAAAAAAAATCTTAATCAGGCAATTTAGCAGGTAGTCACGGGTAAAGATCTAGGAAAGGATCCACTACTTGACACAAAATTCATAAATTTAAAATGTTTATCAGAGTTGCTACTGTAGTCCTGGGTGAAGAGACTTTTCAAACACTATTCCATCAACTAGATAGTTGGCAAGTCAACATCCAGATATCATGTTAAAAGGCAGCCTCTGCAGTATAATTCAAGAGAACAATGCACTCACCTGCACTCCAGTGTGAATACCCTAGCGTCAACGAATAGGGCAAAACTTCAATCTCACACAATCCCTTAAGCTCATCAAGCTTTTGCTTTGGAATATCGGATAAATCTGCCCCATAGCCAAATCAAGTCAGGGATAAGAATCTCCACCGAAACTTAAAAAATACACAAAATGACACTACGAATAGCATGGAATAAGAAGTTAAGGCCTAGTTGGCTATCTTCACCCAAAATTTTTATTCAAACATGAGAGCAAGAAACAGAAATCCAAGCAGATACAAGTGATAAAAATTAGAACCATTTTGATGGAACATTACATTCAAATATTTCTTATACTTGAATGTAATGTATATATTAATTCTTAACACCAAAAGGAAAGATATTCTATAAAATGCAAAAATTGATACCTTGATTCTGAACTTTCTCTGAGAGTATAAGGTAACGGTTTTTGTCACACGCAGGATCCTCAGTGATGGGTTTAACTCGGGGTTTGTCAAGCATGTAACTGCACATCAAGCTCGGATTAGAAACAGAGAAGGTGAAAAAACGCGCGCTTACACACATAGAGAAGAAGAATGGAGGGAGAGAGATACCCATTGAGAATTAGAGTGGCAACCTTGCAAAATTGGCAAGGTATTCGAAGTGCCCACAATTTGAAGTGCTCGTCGAACTTGCTCTCGTCCAACATTGCGCCAAAACTCAAATCGAAGTGGATTTGTTAAGCCATATTTCCAAAACCCTAGAGGGTTTAACGGTGTTCGTTTGGAGTTAGAAGTGCACTGGCCCGTTTTCGAATATCCGACCCGTTATGGGATTGTACTTGGAGCTTGATGTTCAAATCCATGACGGCCCATTGGACTACATACTATGATGGCCTGGCCCAACACTATAATCAAGTGTTACTAATGTATTTTAAGGGGTGTTTGGTACCGGAAAAAAAAAAAATTGACCGGAAACAAATTGTGGGAAAAAAGTGGGAAAACAATTTTTCCAGGTAAGTTAAAAAAAAGTGTTTGGTAGGCTAACTTTTTTTTTTTCAAAAAGTTGGATGAATTTAACTAATGTTATCCCATATGATACAGGATATTGTGACACCCAAATAAAGTTACGACCAATGTTACGACCAATCATCTCACCGTTAGATTGGTAGTAGCGATCCGACGGTCCTCGTTTAATCCCTAAATATCCCCTATTTTCACTGCTCTCTCTCCTCCCCTTCTCTCTCTATTCTCTATTCTCTCTCTTCCCTTCGCCTCCTCCTCCCATAGCCAGACACGTGACAGCGCCGCTGCCCATATCCTCCGTCTCGCTGTCGCTGCTGCCGTTTATCCCTTATCGAATTAAATCGGTAGATCAGACAGATCAAAAAAATCGAACCTGATATATCTTGTAAAAAACGAATTTGGTTGTAAAATTTGAACCCTTATACATATATACCATTCCATTAATATAATTAATAATTCTATGAAAAATTGAACTAAATCGGTAAATCAGGCAGATGAGAAAAATTGAACCTGGTATATCTAGTTAAAATCGAACCCTAGCTCGTGTATTTGGCGAAGCTCTCCGCGGGATGCAGCGGCGGCACGGGGATGGAGGAAGGCGGCGCCGTCGGACGTCGGGACAGAGGATATGGGCGGTGGCAGAGTGTATGGTTATCAACGAGGAGAGAGAAGAGAACAGAGAGAGAAGGGGAGAAGAGAGAGCAGCGAAAATAGGGGATTTTAGGGATTAAACGAGGACCGTCGGATCGCTACTACAAATCTAACGGTGAGATGATTGGTCGTAACTTTATTCGAGTGTCACAATATCCTCTCCCATGTTATATTTGGATAATTGTAAAATTTTGAGAAAAAATATACCAAAATTACTAAATAACCCCCTATTTTGAAAACTGAATATGACAAATGTACTTTCATCCAAGCATTTTCGTCACAGAAAAGGGTCATGGATTTGCCACTTCCGGGAAAAAAAAAGTTACCATTCCCTCCATGGCAAAATTTTCCATCCCATTCATGTGTAAAACCAAAACACAGTCAGCTTTTTTTTCCGGTCTCCTTTTTCCTAATCCTCCTACCAAACATAACCATATTATTTTTCCTATCTTATTTTTCTGACCAATTTTTTTCCCCTACCAAATAGCCTCTAAGGGGGCGTTTGGTATAGGAGAAATTTTTTTTTTTTAACCGGGAAAAAAATTTGCTTGAAACATGGTGGGAAGAATTATTTGCTAGGTAAATTAAAAAAAGTGTTTGGTAGAACAAAATTTTGCTAGGAAAATTTGGTAAATTATATTGATGTTATGTTTGGATGATTGTAAAATATTGATGGAAAAGTTAACTACATTTACCAAATTACCCCAAAATTTTAAAATTGAATGTGTTTGTGATAAAGACGTTATGTGCATTATCTCTCTATCTACCTTGGTTCGTTTCGTTCTCTTCTCTCACAAAATATCTGTGTATTTGTCGTTCCAATATTACTGTTGGAGTAGATCTGATCAACAACGGCAAGAACGTTAGTGCCACGCGTTTGGTCCCTCACCAACAGCTCCAACAGAGAGGTTGAAGGAACTACATGAAGAGAAAGAGGAACTCATCAAATAATTAAAGGCTTCACAGTCACAGGAAATCATTCGCATATGCGACCTATAACAATGAAATTCAACATGCCAGCAAATGTACCATGTCTTCACACGTTTCTCTGCATCTCCCTTTCGAGCAAGTGTACCTATTTTAGAGTTACATAGGTCACATTGTATTCTGTTATGCTAGACCATACACTGTAGTTTACTAACGTGTCCTATTTTTTTTTAGACCCAAAGTTCTTTCTTGCATATAAAATTTGTATTCACGCTGGTTGGTAGCATAACATTAGCAGAATGCCATAGTGATATAAATTCATGTTGTACCCGCCATATTGGTTGAAAGCATGAATGAGATGTTGTAAATGATTGTTTTATGGTTGTTAAATGCGTACAACCATTACGATATGTCACCAAATCTGGTCTGATTAAATTGTCAGGTAGTTTAATAACAAAAGTTTATGATACGATTCTACTAATACTTGTAGCTCACAACACATGTTTCGAATATCACAAAGTAACATTTGGTCGTCTGCAAATTTTAACTGAATTGGTCTGGCAAATCGTTCAAGGCTGCACACTATAGTTTAAAGATTTGGTTGAGATTTCATTTGATGCAGAGGCTCAAAAATTAAATTATTTGAACTACACATTAATAGCATGACATACAAACTCAAAGATGTTGAATGTAACAATTTAAAATGGCAGAAAGAAGAGTACAAAATGTTAAAGGACATGCAACAAGTTCACAATAAGGGGCAATATGTAAGGATCTCCACTGCAATTGTGAACGGTCTCCACTGCAAAAAGCAAATACCTTTTACTAAGCTAGGGCTGCTAAGATGAGGTTTTAAAGCGTATGAAATTTGAGGGCATTTTTGTCTCATAAAATCACGATGAATTTGCCAGAGCGAGGGAAACAATATATTCCATCCTATGGAGAGTCAAATTTTTAACCAACTCTATGTGTAAAATGTAATCACTGTCAAAAAAATTTCCCCCACTGCTTTTTCGTTATCCTCCTACCAAACATGGTTGTCTGCTTTTCCTTACCTTCATTTCCTGGGCACCTTTTTTTTGCCCACGTACCAAACGCCCCCTAAAGATTAAATTGAAAATCTACTTAAAAAAGAAAAATAGCCGTTTAAAAATTAGAGTGGGCCGCATCAAAAGCCTGATAAAAAAATAGCCGTTTGAAAATTAGAGTGTGGCCGCATCAAAAGCCTGATAGTTCCATTAGCTCGGGCCTTTGGTTTAGGGATACGGGCTTTATCTCACGGAGGCAATTTAAAATTACAATTCCATTTCCGCAAAAAAAGAAAAGCTATTTTCGTGTTTGTTCCCTTCTTGCCCTAAGCCTCGACCCACTCCGGTGATTTTTGCACAGTGCTAGCTGCTGGTCCAAACCGGTAACTGGTAAGACCCTCTCTCTCTCTCTGTACATTCCTTTAGCATTTCATCCAAGAGTAACAGTTACTCGAATTCTATGAATTTGTTTAGAATACTCTTTTCTTGAATCATATTCAAGAAAATTTCGGATTGTCTAGTATTCCACCGGTTGACAATCCAAGATTCCAGACTTTTCGTAAATATGAAAGAGATGCACCAGGGCAAAAAGATTCCACTATTTTTTTTTTCTCTTTTTGTTTTAAAAAAGAGAAAAATGTCTACTGAGTTAGGACCAGTGTCTGTGTTGTTGTTTAATTCTGGTGACTTTGGCTTACTTTGAAGGAATGTGCTAACTGCTAGGTTTTTGAAAGGCTTAATGGGTGCTGGAGAACTTGAAACGAGTCGTTTAACAAATGCAGGAGCTGAGAACAGTCTTCACAAGCAAGCTGATGAAGTTACTGATGCTGCTGTATGTGTCTGCTTGAACCTTATTTACGTTTATCAAATTCAGCTTCTAATATATGTCACGTTTTGTGTTTGTGTTTGTGTGTGTGTTTTTGTTGTTTAGCCGCTGAAAAGGGCAAGGCAGCAGAGGGAGTTGACTTTTCAGGATATGTATGAAAACCAAGAACTGTTTGATGATGACGATGACGACGATGATTGGGATCCGTTTGAGTTACCCAAGTTTGTGGAAGTCACCAAGTGGTTCTGCAAAAATTGTACTATGGTTAACCTAGATGACGTTGTTCATTGCGATGTATGTTTGTCATTCACCTTTTCATTGTGTGCTACATTATTTATTATGGGTTTCTTACGTAGGAAATTTTATTCTTTCTTGGATAGTTATTGATCATGAGCTATGGGTGTCTATTTGGTGGTAAACTATCATTGCTATGACTCACTCTTTATTTATTTATTTTGAATATTTTAGTGCTATCTTCTATGTGCAGATATGTGGAGAGCATCAGGATTCTAAAATCTTGAGCCATGGTTTTTTTGCATCTCCCTTTGCAGAAGATGAGGATAAGGCTGTGATCCAGCCAAATATAAAAGGACTGAGAGGTGAATATGAATGCTTGGCTAACAATTCTCTTATGGTTATAATCGAGTCAAAATGGTTTTCTGTACTTTGTTTTGGTACAGTAAATAATCTTGGTTTTGGGAAGCAATCTATTCAAACTCTTCTTTCTAAGTTTGTCGCATGGTTGCCTTTATGGCTGGTCATTGAAGCTGTCATAGGCAACGGTGTTTTTATTATTATTTTCAGAACTTTATCCATTTGTCATCAAAATTTATGATCACTCTGTTTGCTCCTCCTCGTTCTATTTTTTTCATTTGGTGTGGTGTGGGTGATGTAGGATGGGAGGCCTAGGGTTAATTAGTAGCACTCAAGAGAAATAAGGAAAGAAAAGTATGGAATAGGAGTTCTGACACACTACTGTAGAAGGTTGGTCTTCTGGTTAACATATAGGGAATATAGAAGAAAAGCATATGTTGTTAAGAAAAATTGAAGTACTCCATACAGCATTAAAAAACCCTGTATATAGGCAGAAACCCTAATTGAAGGCATATCCTAATCCTTAGCTATATCTGATCCTAGCTGTTTATTGCAACTTGAATAAAAAGAAGCTGAGAAACATCTACATCAACAACACCTTTATCCCAAAAAAAGAAGCTTAGAGGCATAAAATAAAGGTAAAACTAGGCAGTTACTGTATTTATAGGCATCTAACCTTTTTTTTTACATTAAACATTAATTCAAGAAAAATTATAATTTAACAAAAAAATTGGCAAAAGTTTGCTAGTCCATTCTTTTTTTGGTAGGTTTTACAAACGGAGACGATGTGTGCATTAGAAACACAAAATCCAAGGCAGTTTGGTGTAATTTTCTCTTTTCTTGTATACAAATTTTTATGGGGGGGGGGTTTCTATGTCAAATTTTTTTATACAGGACGGGTATCCCTTATTATAAATTCAAAGGGGTGTTGTTTCTCTAGGTTTTCCGAACAGCAGGGGAGGTCAGTGCAATTTACTCAATTATTTCTGGTTTTTGTAGATCCCTATGTTGATTATTGCTTAAAATATTATCACTCTTATATGGATGTATGTGGTTTCTCGCTTTGGGGTGGTATTAAACTACAAATTTATTTCAGTTTTATCCTTATCTTTGTAGATGTTGACTCACAGGAATCAGCGGCAAATAGTTGTACGGCAATTGGCTTTGATGAGAGAATGTTGTTACATGCAGAAGTATGGTCCTGCTTGTCTTATTTATTCCCTTTTTCATCCCACTTCAGAATTGATGCTATGCTTTATTACTAGCCTCCTAGCAAATAGAGATCTTGTTAATTTGGGTTAATATCCAATCATATAAAATTCCTTTTATTTCAATGAAACACTAGTGTTTCTGTGTCTTGGTTTTGTGCTCACTGAAAATATTGAACTGGAAAACAGGAAATGTCAGGTCTCCCCTTCTGTAGGAATGATATAGACTGGTGTATTTGGGGACAGACTGCAGACTTTAGTTGATAATATATATCAAAGTGGAGCCTTTTCTTTACGAGGACCTAATGCTAAATATGGAAAATGTTTACTTCCAGTTAATTCCCATTTTTAATCATGTGCAAATCTTTACTTTTTATAATACCATAAACTATTTTCTGATTTAGTTAATAACTAAAAGCATACTTGAATACATGCATGATATTTACGTATAATCTTTTAAATTTGTATATGATTTGTTTTCGAGCTTTTAAGATTATACCACTTTCACTATAAATATCATTCTGAATTGTTTCCAAAATGTTTCTATTTCCAATGCAATTGAAGTGATCTCTAAAAATGTTAATTCATAGCTTGGCTCCTTTAGAAAACATTGATACCAATATCAGTATTTAGACTATCACTTTGTTCTATTTACGGGTGTTATGTTTTTTATAATATATATATGTATGGAGGGGGGATTCCTCCAGTTGGTTCCAATTGCTACTAAAAAGAAAGGGTAAAATCTTTTCAAATTAATCACAAAGGCCTGGCTCTTACACTCCGTACTTCTAAGGAACATCACTTCAATATTTTTCTTTCTACATATTGCCGTTTTTAAACCAGTTTTAACTTATCTATAACTCCATCTGTTTAATTTAATACAAAGCAAATTTGATGGGTAGTGAAGTCATTTTGTATTAAAGACAAATGCATAAAAGTTTCAACTCATTTACTGCACCCTCTCTGCCTTTCTCTCTCCGGTTCTTTGTCTATTGCAGTATAACCCATAATGATCTCCTTAGAATTGCATGTTTATGTGAAAGTCACATAAAACCATGTTTAAATTAGTTAGGAAGTAAGGGAGGAAAAATTTGTACAATACATATATTCCTATCTGTCTAAATATTTTTGCCTGCTTAATGATCATCTGAATCCACCCTTACTGGAAAGTTTCACACTTTCACTATTTGAACAACAAATATCTTAAAGCTATATGATTGCAGCCAGCATACTTAAGTGGACAATAATGGGATCTTTATTTTTTTCCCTATTGGAAAGAAAATCAGCATTTTGTGACATATATTTTACCCTATAGGTATATGAGCTATTTTATTCTCTATTTCCATCTTGGTAAGACATGTTGCAGCAATTAAAATCGGATTTAAATTATGCTTCAGAAAATTTTGATCCCTATGGGATTGTGATTAACATTAGGAGTTGGCATTGCCAATGGAATATGGTCTACAAATGGTTTGTTGCTTACGTCCTGCTTTATTAGGAAAAACTGCAAGGTGCTGGTAACGGGTACTGGACAGAAAATGAATAAATGACAGAGAGAGATAGTGCAATAAATGTGTTGACACAATATTTTAGTTATTTGTTTTCCTGAAACAAAATTACTTTACCATCTGCCAAAGATTGTTTTGTTGTTCAAATAAACAAATGGGTTTCTTGTTCATTTTAAAATGTGGAGGATGCTGTCCTTCACATTGTAGGCACGAGTGTATCAAAGTCATTCTTACTCCATTGAATAAATTCTTATAGGATTAGTGTTTTACAAAATCAACTTTTGGATTGTAAGTGAAAGGGAACCTTGGTGTAATAGTCGGAGATGTCACCATCCTTGGTGTAATAGTCGGAGATGTCACCATGTGTTGTGGTGGTCACATGTTCGAGTCGAGGAATCAGCCTCTTGCCAGTGTAAGGTAAGGTTGCTTGTGATATGCCCACATAGTGGGTCCAATGTTTACTTGCACAAAGCTTGAGCTTTATAGCACCATGCTGTCCCTTTTAATTTTTAACTGTTGGATTGAAAGTATACTTTATGCACGTAAGGCATATAAAATTTCACACTAATCCAAGATTGTTTCGTACTCCATTGAATTACATAAAATTAATCTAAAACATGATATACAAGAAGAAAGTGAAAATATGTACCACATGATCACATTTAGTTGTTTAATTATTATGAAATTTGATCTGCAAGACCAACTTGATAATAAGGTATAATTTAATGGTTATATTGGTTAAAATCATTGTCTACATTCAGTTTGGTAATGAGAATATGGGATGCATTAGTCAGCCCTTAAGTTAATTAACATGTATGAACCACTTGGAGTGTACTGAAAATTTTTAAATTCATTTCTTAAAATTTAGTCTTGTGGAATTAAAATGATCTATGAAGATAGGTTCATTTTATGTTTTAGTTGGGTTGTATCATAGACGGGCTTTTTAATACATTGGAGGTTAATCAGGGTTCTCATTTTTTTAAATCATATCTTTTGACCTACTGTCGACCTGAGTCCTCTTAACCTGTGGTGTGGAATTGCTGTTATTCCGCTTCATACTTTTCTTTTCTTTTCTTTTCTTTTTTTAATTGGAAAAGCCTTGTTTGTTTGAGCCATAGTCTACAATAATTTCACTACAGTAGCACTGAATTTTGGTGCACCTTACACGTGATAAAATGATCAATGTGCTTTTTTTCCCCCTTGGAATTGCATATGTCTGCTTATGTGATAATATCTTCTCTGGTGGTTGCTGGGTTAGAGTAGGTTGAAATGAAATCACATCTGCACCCTGAAAGGCCAGATCGTCTTCAAGCCATTGCTGCTAGTCTTGCTAGAGCTGGTATTTATCTATTGTAAATATTTTCTGTAATTTTTCTTTTTGGGTTACTACCGAAATTTTCAAATTAGCACTACTGCTGATTTAGTTTCAATTTTAAATTTATATTTGATAGTATTATTGATTCACTGCATCAATTTGCCGAGTTTCATGCAGGTATATTTCCAGGAAGATGCTATCCAATTTCTGCTAGAGAAATCACTGAAGAAGAACTTATTTCGGTAATTGATTTCCACTATATCTTGGATGAATATGAGGCGTGCAAGTACACATTTCCAATGCCTATGTCAATGCTTTTTCAATGATGAATTAGTGATATAAAATGGGGCCTCAAACAAATGCTATTCAATGACTAGACATATTTATTAATAATTTATTCTGGACTATGTTTTTGGTGGGTGTATTAATGGAAAATCTGACTTGTGTTTAAATATGATGTATGTCATGAATGTATATGCTTTGGGACAGAAGGATTCAAACCTCCAAATAGTGCTACCAACGACCAAAAACTGTTGCCTTATTTTTCCATGCCTCATTTTTTATTCAACACTAATAATCACTATTATTAGTATTGGTTGTTCATCAGTTCCAAAATATATATAAAATATATTATTGCCGATTGTCTTTGGCGATTCTATGATTATGTTAATGAAATCTATGAAGTAACTCTTGGATAATCACCCAATTTTAAGTCTTTAACTTATTGGATAGGTTCATTCTGGGGAGCATATTGAATCAGTGGAAGTTACAAGTGATTCAACATCTAGGTGTGTTAATCTCTCTGTGTCTCTCTCTCTCTCTGCATATTTATTTCTTCTTCCCTTTCTCCTCTTGACTTAGATATATTGTTTTCAATACAATCTGTACTTTTGTTGGTCCTCTTTGCTGGTTTTTATATCTAGCCATAAATCTCCACTTACCAATGAGTTAAATTCTTATCATGTACCATTTCCTGGACAGGAAAAAAAATATATATATATATGGGGCCAAACTTTTTTGTTTACAAACTCTTACAAACTATCTATGTTCTCCCGGGATATAGTGTAATTTGTAAAAAAATTCCAAAAAGTATATATATATATATATATATATATATATATATATTCATTAAATCCTTTAGTGTTAGGATGCTTAATGCTATTGCTTTATATTGATAGGATATTTTCATTATTATTAATATCTCATGTGATTGCTGTACCCCAACTAGTTTGGGATAAAGGTGATTTTGATGTTGATGTTGATGTGATTGCAGTTATTTCACTTCTGACACATATGCCAATGAGCATTCAGCACGTGCTGCTAGGTTGGCTGCTGGGATATGTGCTGATCTGGCATCAGCAATTGTTTCTGGGCGTGCCAAAAATGGATTTGCTTTGGTATGAATCATTGAGTTATTTCTGATAACTGTTTTCATAAATTTAAGGTTTGGTATCTATTAAGTTAATGGTTTTTTCTAACTAAATTAGGTTAGGCCTCCTGGTCATCATGCTGGTGTAAGCCATGCGATGGGGTTCTGCCTTCACAATAATGCTGCAGTGGCAGCTTTGGCAGCTCAGGCTGCAGGAGCTAGGAAGGTGCTTATTTTAGATTGGGTAATGTCTTTACTCATTATATGTCTTAGTTAAATCAAGTGATTTTCCTGAAAAGCAGTTTTGAGTGGGGCATTCACTGTTATTAAAGTATGAGTTGATTGTGCTTTGTGATTATTGCAGGATGTTCATCACGGAAATGGGACACAGGAAATATTTGAGAAAAACAAATCGGTGAGCTGTGTTTGGTATTATTAATTTATTTTTTTTTGGCTCTCCTTGCCGCTTCCGTGAAATTTTAGCAATATGCTAATCCTGCTCTGTATTTATATTTTTTTCACATTAATTTATTCTGTTCAATTTTTGTTTTAATGCGGCTTTAGGAGCTATGCCGCTAACTTATTTTACTTGTGCTAATGACTTTTATCTGTTCTGTAGGTCTTGTATATTTCATTGCATAGACATGAAGGAGGAAAGTTTTATCCTGGTACTGGAGCTGCTGATGAGGTAGTTGACTGCAGACAATTAGGGTGGAGAATTTTTTTTAAAAAAGAAAAAAACTGAAAGGGATTGCTTTTGTAGTGTAATCTTGACGACAAATGGAATTGGGACTTTAGGTGGGCTTTAGTTTTGTCCTGTATATATGATTTTATAGGTTTTGTGGATGGGAATTGGTTATATAGAGTTCAGCATGATGTTCCCTTGTAAAGAATTGGAAGGTGATTTACTGATGTGAATATACCATTCTTTGAGATGCTTACTGTTGAACTTATGACTTGATAATGGTATGCTGGCTAGTGTGTTTGAATTCTGAGAAGTGTTCATAAATCCATTTTTATATTTTCAGGTTGGTAGTATGGGTGCAGAAGGATCTTGTGTGAATATTCCATGGAGTCGAGGAGGAGTTGGTGATAATGATTACATTTTTGCATTTCAGCACATTGTTCTTCCTATAGGTTAGTTTATATTTTTGTCTTGTGCGATTTATTTAATTGATTCCTCGAAGATGGATTGATCAATATTTTCAGGACTGGTTCTTTTAGGAACAAAATGTAAAAATGATGAATTAAATAAACTTTAAGAGTTTAAGTTAAGACATTTTGTTTTTCTGATTTCTATTTTGTCCCCCTGCCCTACAAAAAATAATTAGGATTTTTGCATGACAGAAGATTCGGTCGAGACTTGCATAGAGAAGTAACATTGTTGTAGAGCTGAAGCCTTTCTGCTCAGGAGTTCTTTTTATGACCCAGTGAAAATAATTTAATAATTAATGCACCAGCACCTATTTGCTGAGCAATATATCGACATTTGAACTATTTGTCAATAGGTGATCATATGTGATCAATTAATGTTTTTGGTGATTGAGCTAATTTGCTTGATATGCTGCCCTGGAAGATTAATTGCTTGGCAACTAGCAAGACCTTCAGAATTAGCTACGAGTGAAAATAAATTTAGTATAGGATGCCTAGGAGAATTGGATTATAGCACATATGTATCTTTAGAAAGTGCTTCGTTGTTTTTGCATATGATAGTCTAATCTATTCTCCTCATCCCCCTGGGTGGTATCTTTCAAAGTATACAATATTCTCTGCTTAAACATTAACAGTGAATGACTTGTGTTTTCAGCTTCTGAATTTGCTCCAGATTTCACCATAATATCAGCTGGATTTGATGCTGCAAGAGGTGATCCCCTAGGATGTTGCGATGTAAGAATTTTATTAACTCAATCTTTATCTTTTGTTTGTTTTTTCAATTCTTTGAATTGCTTAATTAGACTAAATTCCCCAGTAAGACTATGCAATAAATTATATCAATTTACCATAAAAGGACCCAATCTGCTTACTGTCTGGTTTTCTTTTCATTACAATCTTCTGCTTTAGTTTTTATTGAGAATTTAAAGAATTTAATAAATGATAATAACCAAATTTAGCTATAATAAATCAGCATTCTAAACTCTTATCAATGATGCAGGTTACTCCCTCTGGCTATGCAAAGATGACACACATGTTGAATGCCCTCTCTGGTGGAAAATTGCTTGTTATTCTTGAGGGGGGGTTTGTGGCTCATGCCTTTAGTACTTGTTTATTCTATTAGGCTATGTTTTGCTTCAAATTGATTTATGTACATTTCATTGCAGCTATAATCTTCGTTCTATATCATCTTCTGCTACTGCAGTAATCAAGGTGAATTCTTTTGCCATTCATTATCTGTGGTGATATCCCTGCTTTGGGTGTGCTTCCTCTCTCTTCTTTTTATTTTTTCCTCCTTCAGGATAAAGGGTGTATCTTAATGGTCATTTATATATATATATATATATATATATATATATATATAGGGATGGTTATAGTTACATGAGAATTTACAACTCTCATGTTAGTGACCCTTCGATTTGCGTGCAAAGCTTTTCTTTTCTTTTTCTTTTTTTAATAAATATGGGGCCCACTACTAGTTGAGTCACAACATGAGAATTGAATTCTTATGCAACATAAGAAAATCAAATCCCATATATATATAGGCAATCTATTGCGTGATTGTGACAGGTGAGAATGATATATCAACTTAATTTTTTCTTGATATTTTTTGGTTTCTGACTTGGCTTCTATGAAACAGGTATTGCTGGGTGAGAGACCTGGATGTGAACTGGAAAATGGTTTCCCTTCAAACGCTGGCCTGCAAACTGTTCTGGAAGTCCTCAAAATTCAGATGAATTATTGGCCTTCCTTGGGACCCATCTTTATAAATTTGCAGTCACAATGGAGACTGTACTGTCTTGGGAAAAAAAGTGAGGATTTGATTTGTATTTATTGAATTTCACAGCCTTATTTATTTGTGAAATTGTTTTATTTTGAAGGAGGAAAAAATTTGGCTATCTCATTCCCTGCACTACTAATATCCTGTGCACCAGATTATAATCTAGTATTTCTGGGGAAGCTTCATTTCTGAATACCTGATTTCGACTACTACTATTATTACTTTTGCAGGAAAACAGATTAAGAAGAAACGCCGAGTTCAGGCACCAATGTGGTGGAGGTGGGGACGAAAAAGTTTCTTATTCCATTTCCTGAACGGCCATCTTCGTGTTATACCTAGTAGATGATGAAGTTTGCAGTACAGTTATACCTAGTGATTGTCAGCATGTTGTATGTTCCATCTTGATTCAGGATAATATGATTTTTGTTTGATCTTTTTAAATGACAGACTTGTGCGGAAGGGTGAGAAAGAAATTGGAGGAAAGGGGCAGGGTGAGAAAAAGGATTACCGGATAAAAATGACTTCCCATTTCCTTGTTTAGGTCTTTTAGAAGTTACCAAACGTGGGAAAGTACTCGTCTTTAAAAACGAATTTGTATAAACTTCAAATAGATGTAGGTTGTCGTGTTGTCCTTTATTTTTATCATCTGCCCCTTGTTTTGAATCCAAAAACTTGTAAAAAAGTTCGTAGCTTATCCAAAATTTTGGTATGCTTATATTTTCAACTTTGAATTATGAACTCTTTTTTTGCCGCATCGGTCGAAGTCGAACACAAGATATTATTTCAATTTGGGCAACGCTACAAATAGCTTTTGTTGTTTCTGTTATGGGGAAAGTGTGTTTCATTTTGAAGGATATAAAGTTGTATCATTTCAAGTAAGAGAAATAGATAAATTATGAGAGAGAGAATGGTGGGAAAATTTTTAAAGATGAATTTCATTTTTTTTTGTGAGAGTGAAATGGTATAATACCTTCTTTTATTTATTATTATTAATTTGTATAACTCATTACATGCATCTAAGTAAAGAAATCTTCGTCCACCGGATGATAGTAAAGCTCATTACCTTTACAAGCATCTCCTTTCAATTTCATGCATACATAACTTTACGTTTTTTTAGTTTGTGTGTCTGCATGTCACTAGTAGGCTCTTGGGTAGAAGAAAATTTACAATTAGGAGATACTTGCGCTAATCCGGGGTCTGTCAGGTCTCGGATTAAATGAGTATTTTACATTGGATTTACAAATAAACAAGATATTTCGCGTTTGTAATCTGCAGGGAAGCCAACCTCTTTTTGGCAACAGTAAGCTTTATTCACCAGTTTTCCATGCATAGGCAATGAGATGAAGCATAGAACATTCCTGTGTAAGAAGGCACTGATGCAAGATGCTTGAATCTGAGGGTTAAATGGACATCCCAATCCTAGCTGAATCTAAAAATTTTAACCAATTTTTCACGTTATCGTGCAATCACCAGATTCACCACTTGGTGTACTTTGCAGGACATAATGGCTCTAATAGTTGTGAAGTATTCTTATAACATTCCTGTATAAGAAGGCCCTGATGCAAGATGCTTGAATCTGAGGGTTAAATGGACATCCCAATCCTAGCTGAATCTGAAAATCTTAACCAATTTTTCACGTTATCGTGCAATCACCACTTTGTGTAATTTGCAGGACATAATGGCTCTAATAGTTGTGAAGTATTCTTAAGAGGTAATTCTCAAAGGACCCGGGGCCAGGGGGAACGAATACAACATAACCTGTTACATCTCTATTGTTATGAAGCAGCTTACAATGGAAGCAAACATATTGATATGTCTCTTGTTTAGCATCCATTAGATGAATTGAACTTTGTTGAACTATATGTATGGATCTTGTCTGAAATAATTCGGAGCTAGCAGTTGTTCTTGTCTACGTGTGGGAAATATCTATGGTACTACTGTTGTACCATTCACTCAGTGCATCTATCTAATAAAAAATGAGGAATGACTGTCATACTTGTATGAAAAGGAGAGAAAAATATTTCTTTTATCTAAGTGTCACTTGTTGAATGGTAGATGTACCTACTACATATGTACAGAAGACGATCTCCTACGTGTGCAATGAGTGAGAGGATTGAGACTGAAGTGAGGGCAAAGGAATACATAGACAGAGCCATAGACATACCAATTCCTCCCTCTCTCCTCTATTATACGTGTGTGAAATTGACACATTTTATGCTTGATTTAATATGAATTCGGTTTTGATAGAGTGACTTGTCATTTATTATCTATTTTAAGTGAATACTTGATGCCCACTAAATTGAATGTGTCTTTTTTTTTTTTTTTTGGGTAAGAGAATTGAATGTGTCTTTATTGAGCTCTGCATGAACTCGTGGTTTTTTGAGGCATGGTAACTAGAATTCTAATAAAGAGATCTTTAATTGTAACTTTTGCTACATGTCTTGGATTGAGTTGATTCTGTTGTATATGGAAAGCTATGATTTTTTATTTTATTTTATTTTTTTACAATTTTTATGAAGATGTCGAGTGTAGTTTGGAGATTTCTTTACAGAAATTTTCGTAACTTGACTCATTTTCACAAAAACCTTAAATTCTTATAAAACTCAAAAAAAAAAAAAAAAAAAAAGCGTTTAATTCAACGTGCAAGCAAAATTCGCTAAAAATAAGTAGCATGATCTTTTATTGAAAGCATTCAAATTCATGGCATGATCTTATACTAAAAGCATTCAAATTCATGTTAAGTTAAATTTAAGATGGGTACCTTAAAAAAATATATATATATAAGATGGGTGGATTTTACACAGGGTAAATACCCCAAGCTTGTACATTTACTTGTTCTCAAAGCAAGAAAAATCTAAGTACGAACAAGACACATGATAACAACTGCAAAAAAAGTTTTAAAGAAAGCTACATGAGACTTAACATGTCATTAACTTATCAAAGCTTCTAGAGCCAACAACCATTCGATGAACCTTTCATGTTCAACTCAAGTACAAGCCATCAATCTAAGCTGACTTTAAAAAATAGGTTTTATAAAGAGAATTGAAATTTCATATTGTAGAGATAAAAAATATGTGGGACCCATGTATTAGAAAAAATTATATGTAGGACCTATGTCAGCACGGAAATCGAAGGGTGTGTAGGAAAATTGTAATTCTCATGTTAAATGAGAATTATAAAACCCTTAAAAAACAAGTCCCATGAACTTGCTTATTAGATGAACACATGCATACTTAGCAACTAACTAAACACATCTCACAAGTCAAATAGAAAAATTCGCCACTCAATTCTTTAGTTTCAAGCCTACACACTTCATCAAGAATTATCATGATTTTTTTAGTAATTTATTTTCTCCCTTTTTTCCCATATATATATATAGAGAAATAAACTTTGCAAGTGCTTGAACTGATGACTGTGTGTCTATATTATACACATCAATAGTTCTTACCAAAATGTTCAAATTATTACACAATGTAATATTTACCATCTGAGTTGTTAACTGGCTTATTGGATTCGTTAACCCTTGTGTGAACCAAGCATTTAGCTTCCCTCATCTCTCGCACTTGAGTAATCATTTCCTCCAATTTTTTGAATGCTTAGAAAGCAGCTTCCTAGTAATGATGCTCTCCTCACCTCTTGTGTTGACAAAATCAATCTACAATTTGAGAAGGAAAATGAGATGGTTGAAAGTGATCATGGTAAAAGGATTAGTTGTTCATCCAACCAATGTGGGGCGTGAGGGGCATACCCAAGGCTTTATAAACTCCACATTATTCATCCAACTAATGTGGGACTATATATCTCAACATCTTGACAAAATCAATCTACAATTTGAGAAGGAAAATAAGATGGTTGAAAGTGATCATAGGTAGAAGGATCAAATTTATTTTCATTTTCAAAAATACTATGTTCCGTTGTTGTCGTCAGAAATTAGAATGATTTTGCCAATTATTATTATGTGTCTCACAGTTAGTGTAATTAATTTAAGCACAACAGTGTGAAGGGCAGAACAAACCTTTTTTATCCTACAAAATTAATTGAGTGAAAGGGGAAATTTTCCAAATTTGAATGATTAGGAGTGCCCTAGTACTATATGTATTTTAAGGCTACAAAAAACCTGTTTATTAGTTTCTCTAGCATCCTGAAAAAGGGTGAAAGTTCTTGAGGTAAAAGAGACATGACAAACTTGAAATTCATTCATTTGCTTCAATTCCTTGGCATTTAAATTTATATCTTTCACCATATACACCATGAGGCAATTCTTAGCATTACATCCACCATCTAACAGGAAAAGTGGCAAAATCAACTAAAATATAGTCTGTACCACAACATTAACTCATGAATACCATAGGATTCAACAAATTCTTTGCATAAACTAGAGTAGAATTTAACATAAGACTTTGCACATAAAAAAAGGGGGTTTTCTTTTTCCTTGTGTCACACACAAGTTTCCCTCCAAAACTAACTAGAAAGAGTTGTTATTGGTGCATGGTTGGAGGTGCCATTGGGTAAGCAAGAGGGACAACATAAGGTGGATGAGGATGGGCATGAGCATGGGCATGGGGATGGGGGTGGGGTCCAGGAGGAAGCATGACAGGAGTCCCAACTGCAGATGCCATATGTCCATGATGAGCAGCCACAGGATGTCCAACTGGTGTTCCATACATACCTAAACCAGCACCTATATGGGGCTGAACCCCTCTATTCTTAAGTGAGTGTCCCACAGCCATTGTACTTGAAGGGATTGTGCTACTATGCTGTCCTGTAATTGGTGCCTGATTATTACTAGCCACATCTCCATTGTTTACACTAGTAATATCATGTATACTAGACCTCCTTCTGTCTCTATTCATTGAATTCAACCTTATGAAGTACTTTTGTGCATGGCTTGCCACTTGAGTTGGAGTCCTAGATATCACAAAGTTCCTTGAAATGCTTCTCCAATCTCCTTTCCCAAACTTATCTAGACCAAGTAAAAATAACCTGAAAAATGAAAAAATAAAAAAAAATTGTTAACTACCCATGTTACTTGGAATCCCATGAAATTTAGTGTTATATATACATATATGGAGCATGAAGGGCCGGCTTGGCTCAGCGGTAAGCTTGCTTGCCGTGGTGTGTCAAGTCGCGGATTCGAATCAATCTCTCTGCAAAAAACAGGGGAAAGACCGCCTAAAGTATTCCCTTCCCCAGACACTCACGAAGTGGGTATTTGAACTGGGTCGGCCCTTTATATACATATGGAGCAAACATATGGAGTGTATTATAAATTATAAATGGTAAATGGAAAGTACCTATGCTCCTCCTCTGTCCATGGAATTCCTTTTCTCCTTTCTTGTTCTGATGACCTTGATAAGCTTCCTTTACCACTATGTGTGGTGGATTCATGTCCTAATCCAGAAAACCCACTTCCATAATTACAATTTGATCTCTTATCTGAAGTTGTAGCCTTGGAAGAGCCATGGAAATCCTTGTTTGAAGATGTAGTTTCCTCTGAAGTATAGTTTGGAAATGATATATGACCTTTCTCTATTGCACTTACATCATCTACTAGTACCTTGTAATGTTGCTTCACTTCTTCCATGCTTTTGTTTGGAACAGCTGAAGCAATCTTCTCCCATTGCTCTTTTGAGTCTTCCTCAATCCAATGCATAGCAATGGCATTCTCAAATGCTTTTTCTTCTTCATAACTCCATATTGTTCCACTTGATGACATGGTGGCTCTTGGTTGGATTTTGAGTTATGGTTCAAGTTCAACTTTAGAGGATGAAAAAATTGTGAAATTTTGTAGATGAATGTGTTTAAGTTATTTTTTCTTGTGCTAGATTTTTGTCTCCATTGGACAGAAGTAGCAGAAGGGGTGCGCATGATAAGGAGGAGAATCATAACGTGTGTAGGATAAGATGTTAAGTGGTATCAAACAATCAATTTCAAGAGGACCACACTCTGTAATTGAAGGGATGTGTTATTTGTCATGTTCATTCATATCTTCTTTTTTTTCTTTTTTTTTTCCTGTTTGCAAATTTCTATAAAAGAATTTTCTCTCTCTCACGGTTACACTGCACAAATTGTTGGTATTTTCTTTCTTGACTTTTGGAGACATATTGGTAATCATAGAGCGTGTATCATGAGTATGAGAAATTATATTTATACTTCAAAAACATTAGGTTATATTTTGTTCAGGAAAAAAAAAAAAGGGTAGAAACAAAACTGTACTAAAATGTATATTTTTCTTATTTAAAAAGAAAATAGAGTTAAAGTGGTGTGAGTTTTTTTATATACAAACATCATTTCTGAATGAGTAGGCCCGATAGAATTTTCCTTTGCACATACGACCATAATCAAATGGAATCTCCACCATACTAATAAATAGACCATTCGTGATAAAGACTTTCAGGTTTATTAAGTTATGGGTTCTTTTTTTACCATCTCATTTAATGATTTAATATAAGATACAACCTGTGATTTTCCTACAGTTAAAGTTTTCTTGTCACTTACCCTCTTCAATTAAATTAATTGTGATTGTGTTTAGTTTTGTTGGAAAATGACAATCACACAAATCGTAAATGAAAAGAGAGAGAATATGCACAGAAATTTATCCTGGTTCATCTAATTTAGATTACGTCTAACTTGTTTGTACTATATTTACTTCACCACTACTCGTTACTATATTCTTTCCTGCTGACCCTGACAACTAAGACCCTCATCAGCATGCGAAATATAAGCCATATCCAACAAGTTTATCAGACACCTGAATTTAATAAGGCAACAGTTAACTTTTAAGCTATGATTTTAGTACATTAGGATTTGGCTTAAAACCGGTACTGTCATTCTTAGGTTTTTAGATTATTATCTTTTTAATTCCAGAAGTGTTTTTACAATTTTATATCTTTTATTTTATTTTATTTATGTATGTGTGTGTAATTCAAGTAGTATTTTTACAATTTTATACCTTTTTATTTCATTACATTTTAGGGTTAATTGATTTCATATAAAAAATATTGAAGATTCCAATTATAGTAATTTAATAATACGAGATTAAGAATAAATATTTTTTTCAAATCTCAAATTTCTATTTAACCTTCTATCTATGCATTTCCATGAAATTGTTTCTAATCCAATGAACATTATCTATACTCTCTATATACAGAAATGAAATTCAAATATGATATCATGCTGCCATAAACAAACTTCAGAAAGTACAAAGCACATGCCCCCACTGCCAATAGTATTATAACATTTGTCTTAAAGAAAAAATGAAAAGAAGAGAAGAGACGTGGCGAATTATCCGTGACTGCTATGCGAGGATATGAACCACATGTAAGTTTCCCTTTTCGCAAAGTGGAAAATATTCATTCGCATTATGAAAGAGTCTAGAAGGATACAATCCACAACTTAATCTTATAAAGTAAATACAATGTTCCCTTCAAAGAAAATGTCAAGTTGCAGATATATATATATATATAATACAACCTCAAGTTGTTGCACCATAACAACTGAAACTTCTATATTGCTATTCCCTTTTTTTTTTTTTTTTTGGATAACAATGCTACTCCCTTTTTACCTACGTTAATTAATTATGTACAAAATAAACAGTACTATGGCACCAATAATTAAGTTATATCATTGAATTTATTTCTGAAGCTGTTTTTGAATTGTATCAATACTTTTTGGACAATTTTTATGGGGAAGGATATTCTAACTACCCAAATTTTCTACTACTAACTTATTACCTATCTAATCATCATTGAATCAAAGAGAGAGAATGCTAAAAAGTTTTTGAAAAAAAGAGAAAAGGTTGATCCAATAGTGATTAGATAGGTAGTGAGGTAATAGTAGAAGATTTTGGTAGTAAAAATATCCCTTCTCATTTTTTATATATAAAGTTGACGAATTTGACGCACATATTGAAAATCAAAGATTTATATCAACAGTTTCTCTTAATCATATATCAATCAGAAGTGACATGTTTCGGGTACTTCTAAAAGCCGTAGAATTTTATCAAGGAAGCAATAACTAAGCATTTCTTAGTGATTAAGACATGGTGATGCTTACCGTATAACTACTACGCATTCACTGATGATATAAACTCGAATTTGGGACACCATAAAACTTCAAGTTATCTACTTCTTTGATAAAACTAACACCACGTATTGTTTGAAAGTGAAACTCATAGTTGTCATCAATACTATATGACTCGAAAACGCATTAAAAAGATAGTTAAAAAAAGTTAAGACATGATAAAAGAATAATCCTTCAATTCTCAAAATAACAAAATTTAAATCCTACGGTAAAAAATTATGAGATAAGATCATTTGACATCAGTGTCAAATTTGAAATTTGATATCTCATATGGGAGCCGTTAGATAAAAAAAGATCAACGACTCTGATTTGTAAGTATGTGACACCATTGATTTTTTTTATCTAACGGCCCTCGGATGAGGTGTCAAATTTCAAATTTGACACTGATGTCAAAAGATCCTACCTCAAGAATTATAAGCTCTTTTTTATAGATACTCATAAATTGATCCAAAATTTAAAATTCAAAATCTCAAATCCTAAAAATAAAGAAAATTCCTAAAATCAATGTAACAGTAATTAACTTCTAAAATAAAATAAATAATTACAATTAAATCATTCAAAACACATCTCAAATCTTATATCTTAAATCATGTCAAATGCATTTTTTTTTTTTTGCCAAACAAATCACAATCATATATGTTATTTCATTTGGACTTGAATTTGATCATAATTTGTTATATTTCAAATTATTGCTTCTTTAAATAATTAGACCATATTTATAGATTCATAATTCTGGTTGACTCTGCACTTCTTGAATCAATGATTAATTCGTATGCAATAAACCAACTAAAAGTGCATCGCTATGGAAATGTTAATTGTCAGGATTGACTTACCCTAGTCCAAATGTTTTGAACTTCATTGCAGCTGATTTGTGATCCTAAATTGATAAAACATAACTAATTGCGGTGCAACCAACCTAGATTATTGAACAAAATATCCACTTACTAAAATTAACATGTACCACTGAGCTTCAGCTTTCTTTATCATGAACAAATGAATCTGAGTCATAATCTGTAATCACGCCATATAATAACACCAAGATGTAGCAAATCGAGCACTGAAGTGACAAGTAGACGCCGTCGTTGACACATAACATAATAATAAAAATCATCTTTTGTCATCTTTCATAAACTTGAAAGTGATTTAAAGACATATCTCAATCATCAAATATTGGACAACCCTAAACCCTAAAATAAAAATAAAGTGTGAACGTCCACTTCAAAGTAAATGAATGTTACCTAGGGAGAAAAAGTCCATTGCAAAAATTGATAATTTCGGAATTGTAGGAAACTTGGAATGGATACCACTACCAAAACCTAACACAAAGTGAATAATATACACCTTGGTCCTTCATAAATAAAAACAAAATGAAGCCACAATTTCCACCAAGAAAGGCAATTAAAGAAACGTCACAAGTTTAAAATGAAATCAAATTCCCTCAGATGAATGTCAAGATGCAGGTTATCCCACGTCTGATTCTTGATGTGGATTGATAAATGAAATTGTTGTTATTGGACAGTTGTTTATCTGAAGAAGAATATGAAAATCAGCAAATATGATCTATTGAAATGAATTGCATGGCATACAAAGGAAAGTGGCATGTCTTCCAAAATGAGTCTTACCCCAAGACTTTGTCAAAAGTCAGAGAAGGAGGCAGTGAATTAACCAGAAGTATGTCCTTTAGCATCAGAAGAAGACTATATATACCCAAGACCACCTGTTTCATGCTTTTCACATTACCTGGGTGATGTAGAAGACACATCCCCAGTTTTTAAGAGTGGATGCCCTGGAACTTTTGTCAATTCTGGGTTACCTTTCAAAAGGGATGCCCTTTGTGGATTTGAAAGCATGATTTGTTGCATGTCCTTCGAAAGTGCATTGAAAACTGCCTCAAGATCTCCTGTTAGTTTCTGACAAGTTGCCTCGGAATCAACACCGCCATTTCCAGATTGCTGCAGCTGATAATTGCATTAATTTAACAGGGATATAAAAGCATTGTGTATGTTTCATTTACAGCTAGAACAATCCTACATACTCTGGCATGTATAGTTTGCTGCAGTACAGTATGCTATGCATAATAATGTGCAGCCATGAGCATAGTATACCACATAAGGGCCAAAGAAAATTTTGGAACTACGCTGGGAACCATAGTAATGGTAGCATGACCCATGAAAATACAAATGATACGTTATCTTATAGGTAACATGGCAAAAGCTTTCATCCCAATGCACCCTACTACCCTAAGGCTCATGTTATATGACATAAGATCTCTTCTTTTTGACAAACGGGGATGAACAACACAAGTAAGCATTCTCGTAGATGTATGGGTGCTAAACGAACTAGGGGCCTTTGGCTCGACTCGTGAAGGCTTGAGCTTACATGTCTAAAATTAGTTGTTGGTACCAGGCTTGAACTTGTATAAAAGCTCGTTTAATAAAAAGACCTTGGGCTCTAATTCAAAAGCTCGGCCTTAGAGCCTCCCAGGCTGGCCTAGTATATTTATTTATTTTTTATATTTTTTATACTACTTGTAATAGCCCTCTCTTTTTCTTCAACCCATTTCACCCCATTTTATTGGTTAAACAGACTTTTTAAATGATTTTGTATTATATTATGCTATTTGGATATCATTGAATTTATGAATATTTATGAAATTCCTAGTGTTGTTGATTGAATATTATGTGTGGATAAATTTTTGTTGTCTTAGGCTAAACCAGACTTTAATTTTTTTTGTAAATAAGTCAGGTCACAGGCCGATAATTATATTTATAACAAGTAATAGGCTTGGTCAGCCTGACACAATTAACACAGGCTTAGCCTTTTAAAACCAAAGCTCGGCTCGGCTCGGCCCGTTAACACCCCTACCTAGATGATTGTTTCCCACAATGTCCAGGATAAAATGAGATATATTTAGTTATCATATACTTTTGTGTTGAGCATCAGTCTTGCTATACTTAATTTAATCATCTGTCTTGTTGGACCCAAAACAATATTATTTTTTTATTTTAAAAAAGAAGGTTCAAATCCTAATAAAACACTGCCAAAACTCGTGACATATTACGTTAGATATTAAGTCCTTCGCAAAAGCAAATGATTGAAAATAATAGGTAATCAAATAAATGCAGACACAGCATCATGTGGGGCAAATACCAAAAGAAAGGCACGAGCAATTAACTGCATAACTGGAGGACCCTTGGAGGGTAGGTTACCTGCACTTCTCTAAGTAGTCGTCTCTCTATAACGTTGAAGGAATCCACTACTTCCAACTCAGACATTTTAGATATTAGCTGTTGTATATCAGTTTTCATTCTTGCATGCCTCCACAACCTTTCTTGTTCTTGTTCAGCTACAGCACGCCTCCTCTGAAACCAAGGCATAAAGTTGGGTCCGTTCAGGAATCGCCTGATAAGAACATTGAAGCAACTCAACGTGAAGAATATAAATCTAATAAGACCGAAGAACTACAAATTGAGTGCAAGGTCACACTGTTAAACACTGTCGAACAGAGAGGTAGGTAGCAAATTGTAGTACATGACAAATAGGGAAAACAAAATTCATTACCTGTAGAAGTCAAGCCAGTTAGATTTCATTCGCTTCAATAGGAACTTCCCTGGTCCTCTGGCTGATAAACTCGCAAGAAATTCATCCGCACTAAATGGAGGTAGAGAAGGAGGATCTACATAAGGAGAACATCCTTCTGAAGGAGCAGTAGTCCTAAAATATGGTCCAAAGGGGGCCAAAAAATTAGTAGTGAGCTCCAAGAAATGCCGCCGTAATATCTCATTGTTAACAACTGACATTGACTCCTCAACTCTTGGTGACACTCCAGCATCTATAAGCCTATTTAAGATAGATGTGTCGGGCTTAGTTGTGGCAGAATAGGTACTCCAAATGGCTTCCTTATGTTCTGTCATGAGACAAAGAGGACCATCTCTCCGTAGCTTAACTGCACTCAATAAACTTGAAGGAGAAAACCTATTTAGGTTAAGTTGTTGAAGCCCGAGACCTTCGGGTCTACCTGAAACTCTGCCAGTGGACCTAGTTGAAAGGGAAACCCGGTTTGAATTAGGAGGAGGGCTTCCAACTGAGACAATATGGGGGATATTACGGAGAGCTTTAAGGAAGAAAAGGTTTGTCACTCCTAAAACCACTGGGGGGAAAGCTTCCCCTTCTTGTACTGAGTTCAAGTGTGCAAACTCAGGGTCATGGATGGTAAAATAAGGCCGGAAGTCAACACTGCAAAGCAACGGTGAAACCAAACTCACAAGACTGGCAACAGCCTCACAACACTGGGGAGGTGTGGGTGCAATGATGAGAATAGGTTCACCAATGAGTAACAACTCCCATAACAACCAAAGCTGCAATAGAAGGCCACGGAAGGTACCAAAAAGATCTGAATCATGAAAAAGGCCCTGCGGGATAGACTGATTATTAGGAAGAAATGGTGCCACTGGAGAAGCAGACTCATCAAAAGATACTCCACTTTCCACGGGCAAGCTGTGTGCAGGTGGCAAGTTCACTTTAAGAGTTGCATTCCCAATCGGAAGATCCATTAGCTTACCAGGAATGGGAGCAGGCCATGTTGAAACGTAAGCAGCAATATGCTCCAATGCTTTCTTACCCATGTCAAAATATAAGGGACCTATAATTTGTAACAAAGGTCTGAAAACACTAGAATAAGGTCTGTGGGACAAAATGACCACAGACTTCTGCTCCCCTCCTCGCTTTAGCCTCTCATCATGTCTCTGTCTATTAAAGACAAAGCCATACATGTACTTAGAAACATTAGCACTACTTGTACTGGATAATGCTTCACCAACATTATTTTTATCTATGGACTTGTCAACTTCAGTTATCTCAGAATGAGTAGCATTGCTGGTTTGAGATTTAAGGCGCCTACGAAATCGGAAAAAGAAGATACAATCGTGAATGCTTGAGCGGTTTTGTTGCTGGGAAACGGAATCCGGAAAGGAACTATAAGCAATTTCAAGCTCCTCATCATGTGTAAGACAGCCCGGTGGATAACACACTTCTACAAGCTGGCCTTGTTCAAGATCAAACCTTATAGCACAAAAGGCAACAATCCATTTCTGTAAAGACTCTGGATCAAGACTGGGACTCAGTTCTGTTTTAACTTTAAAGGAAGGAGACCGACTCATATCCGAGAAAAACACAAATGATACCAACTTTCATTAATCAAAATGCCATCAACAACACCTTCGGCAACCATTTCCTGCTAGAAAACCAACAGCATCTTCATTGGCCAAAGAAGTTTAATTCAACTTCCACACATGAAATATCTATTTACTTATCTTTTCCCCCACATCACAGATAATTCAGAAGCCTAACAAAGAAATACAAAAACCAAGCATTAATTTGGGGATATAACTAAACATTTCTGGGAGAAGGAATCAACAATAAACTAGTATGAGGTGTACTTCAATGAATAGCAGAAACACACCAAAAAAAAAAAAAAAAAGATAACAACTAAGAGACTACAAGCTTTTTTTCCTGAACACTGTAAGAGCAGGAAAACCAGTTCAAACGATTCTGCACAACTACTTGTCTTACTTTGGCTAAGAACCAAACAACTGAACAAGTTTTCAGAACAAAAGCTTATGCAAGATCCAGAATTTCACATAGTCCCATTCATGCATTTTCTCAGCAACCAAATTAGGAAACAAATTCGTGGATGGGGGTCACAATTTCAATTTCAATTTCAATAAGATCCATCAAATGGGTACCTGAATATGGGAAGTTAGGATCTGGATCGGTAATAACACAAAACCAAAATGATCGAATCTCCCAGAAAATCAAACAAAGTCGGAAGCTTTAGGCCTTGAACCCAGTAACTGTGACTCCAAATTCAGTCATTTTCTGTGAACACTGCAATGGGTATCCAAATCTATGAACTATATAAGAGAGAAAAATGAGATCAATTACAGAAAAGAGATATCTGAAACAAATTGTTTTTTTTTTCTTTTAATATCTGTAACAATATTTAAATATCAGATTTTAATATTAAATTATGTTGGTCTGTGAGTGATTTCTTTTTCTCTGGAAACACAAATATATTTCTCATAGTGAAATAAATTATTATATATAACACATAAAAACATGGCCTTTAACATTTCAATTATCTACTTTCGTTCCTAAAATGGTATTATTTTTGTTTAAAAAATTATAATTAAAAGAATTATTATAATGCTAAAATAAATTATAATTATAAAAATATTTTAATTTTCATTTTAAAATAACGTTATTTTGATTTTCCTTTATCATTTATTTTATTAGTGGATTCCAATTTTTTTTTAATTGCATCAAAAAATTTATCTCATATAAGTAAAAAAATCAAGCCCATGTTTTAATACATAGAAAGAAGTCTCCGTGCCTTTCTCGGCCTTTTGGCTAAGAAGTATCTTACTTTATAATAATCATACTCACGTAAATGGATTCTGATGTTGAAATTTTTTGGTGAGATGTGAAATTTTTTATTTTTATCTTTCCTTGAAAATATTCATAAATTTTAATCAATTCTATCTATTTAATGTATACGATGAAAGATATGGAAATAAAATTTTCACATGATGAAATTTCAACAGAGCATTCATTTTCCATAATCACGTGTTTATACAGATACCACTTTTTGCCACATTCCTGACCATTATCAAACTTATTTATCAATTAATCTAAAAGAATAATATTTTTGTCGGTTACTGTAGATAAATTCTTTATATTTATTCCTAAAATGACGTCATTTTGGGATTGAAAAATTAAATAATTATAATTATAAACACTATAATAACTCTGAAATAGATTAAAATTATAAAAACATAATGATTTACATCCAAAAATGACGTTCTATGAGACTTACTACAGATAATTTATATGGAATAACTGTAGGAAAAGCAAACCTTTAATCTAATTGTACTTAATTGTTTAATTACTTATGATTAGTTATAATTCCTGCGAAAGATATCTCTTTCAATTGATGGTTAAGTATATGAAAATTAAGTTACATATGTTTGATAATTTAATAATAAAAGCAATGTATGATGATATATATATCTTTCTTTTTTTGGTGAAAGAAAGTTGGTGGGATCTCTATTTAATTTATTTTTTATTTTCTATTTAAACAGTGAAGTTACATATGTTTGATAATTTAATAATAAAAGCAATGTATGATGATATATTTATATAACACATATATACATGTGTCTGAGTAAACTTACTAATATTCGGCTATCTAAAATCTAAATTTTTAAGTTTTTATTTTTAGATACTGATATAATTGCCAAATAATAAGTTTTGATAGGTAAGAATTAATTAATATCGATGTAAGACTTATGCTTTTAAATTATTAACAAACTTTATAAAATGTTTTTATTAATTCAGTTGTTCATTTCGTAATGATTTGTCATGCTGATTATATATATATATATATATATATATATATATATATATATATATATATATATATATATATATATATATATATATATATATATATATATATATATATATAATGAAATTTACATAACAAAAACTGCTCAATTGAATATTATATTTTATAATATGAAAATACATCATACAAAATATATTAAGTAAAAGATAAACGAATAAAAAGGCTTTTCGTGGCTTAACTAAAATACATAGATAAATTCAATGTTATTAAAATTGGCTCGTCATTGACTCGATTAAGGTACTCGATCATTGGTTCAACCACTGGGTTATTAGTTGATTGTTATTAGGTATTGGATTATTATTGGTTCAACCACTGGGTCATTGGTTGAACCGCATGACCCGATAATTATATATAATCCTATAATTTATATAAAAAATTATAAACATATTCGAATATCTAGAAAAAATGATAAATATTTCAAATATTTTAATATAAAAAATAATAAATCACATATTATTATGCAATAAAGAATCAAACAAAAATATAATAATCGTGATACGACGTTTCGTAATCAATAAATGATATCTCTAACTATAAATCAAATCAAAATTTTCTCCATAGTGCATGATTGAGACAATATTAATATTATAGGTACATAACCTATGTAGGTCAATAAGCAAAAAATATTCAAATAAGTCCATTTTGATTTATTTTTTTGAAAAAATAAATTGGAATATTTTTTTTTAGAATGAGTTACCGATTTTCACGAAAACCGATTGAGTCACACCGTTTCTGATGCATGGCCAGTCCATTGTTTCACCCGAACCAATTATATAATCAATTTACCAGTTCCCCGATCAACCCAGCTGGACCGGTCCGATTTTATTAACATTTGATATATTTTTAAAAAGATATGTTGGATTTTTTTTCCATTTAGTTTTAAAAGATATAATATTAAACTAACCTTTAGAACATATTGCAGTAAAGCTATCAGAATTTGTTAGTAGCAACGTAATCTGAATAAGGTCACACGTTCAAATTGTACATCATAACATCAAAATTTTCATATTATAACTAATTATCACATGTTTAAAAATTATATCCGAGAATCTTTATTTACAGCAAAACAATCAGAATAAAGACACATAATTATTGTTCAAAACATTTTTTTAAGTTGGGGTGCATGCAACCAAGTAAAAAGGAAGATAAGTAATGAAATAGTGTAAATCTTAAGGAGAGAATTATTGTATATCAAAACTTTCAACATCATTACAACCCCATTAAATATGGTACGATATAGCTTCAAACTTTTTTGGCCTATATGAATAAAAGTCATAGATTATATCATGCAACGAATTGATTGTTTCCATAATAGTAGTTATTATATTGCCTCTGTATTTATATCTTTCAAAAATACACACATTTACCAAATGGTGATAGCTCAGTTGCCGCATAGGAGCTAGGCAGAGCATGTGTTCAAATCTACCCAGTATCACCTTTAGGAGGAGTTTAAAACCTTAATCCTGGACCCGCCCCGAATCGGATTAGTTGTGAAGCAATGAACCGATTGGAATATTTCCACACAAAAAAAGATACACACATTTATCCTTAAAAAAAAATTATAACACGAAAAAAAAAAAATCGAAGCTGGCCGTTCACACGTGATTGACCCAGAAAAGAAAAAAAGGGAGAAGGGAAGGGGGAGGCTACAATTAGTTACACTTACCAATTCAATTTTGAGACTGTAAAAATCTAGTGTGTATATATATATAAATATACACAAATTGCAGGAGGGAGTAAAAGCAAAACAAAATCAAATTCATGTAAAAATCTAGTGTGTGTATATATATAAATATACACAAATTGCAGGAGGGAGTAAAAGCAAAACAAAATCAAATTCAAAATCCAAAGTATCAACTATATACTCTATTCTTCCTACCCTTTGATGTGTATTAGACAATGAACAATGTCACTGCCAAAACTATACCAAAAAAAAAAACATTTTGTCACCTTGTATGGTCTTACACAAGAAAGTTGGCTAAGTTAACACCTAAACATCGTATACAGGCAAGCGCTCTGCTATAGAGACACGGCAAATTGGACACTTCTTACACTTCTCCGAGCAAATACTGCAGTTCATGGAAATCAAGCATAAGGCCAAACTATGAATACAATGCAAGAAATTGTCTCATTTGACCATATCATCACATATTTGATCTTACCTGCAAAGGACACGATGCCTGCATGGGAGCAATACAACGCCAATCTCTCCCTCAAAACAAATTCTGCATAACACTTTCTCCTGGAATACACAAGATATATACGTAAAAGTTGGCTAAATGAAACTTAATAATGAATCAAAACAAAGCAGTGACAACAACATTCAGAAACTCCATTTTAACCAAATGAATTTGGCTCCTATAAAGCTAATAAACGGCTGAGATTATGATAAAATGCATACTCGTGACCACGTGAATAGCAAACTATGAAGTTATAATCTACTCCATTATTTTTTCAATCAACGGTTATAATTTTCTCATAATTACATGTTAGCTCAGCTATTTTATGATACAGCAATGATACTAAATAGAATTATAATTTATGATCATTCAACCTAGCCATATTTCCACTATATTCATTGGACTAACAGGTTTTGATTTACAACACCAAAACGTGGGTATGAAATGTATAAAATAATGCTTTGCTTCATCTGTAATATATAGTATTTAGGCAACTAATCACTAAGATTTACTCGAGGACTTCTAATATAAAGAATATTATAAACGAATGATACCATTTACCATGTCAGCAGCATCGTAAATTGCATAGGATGGTGACCCTTGCCATTTCGGATGGCTTCTTAACACATCATATAAGAACCCTTGGAAAATACACACCGCAAGCACATGACTAAAAAAGTACGCAAAAGTTAGAAGTTTTACATTTTTAAGTCTTTCATACTCCTGTTGGCTGTATTTTGTAATTTCCGTCTGCTCACCAAGAGCTGCCTGAAGTCTCCAAACCTGAGATTAGAAAATTTTAAGCATGCTAATGAAGGAAATCATAGAGTTATTGACTTACTAAGAACTTTTGTGCATAATATTAAATAGATGAACATAATGAACTAAAACCTATGCAGATTGTTTCAACTTTCAACCATACTACACATGTCCATATCCATCTATATGAGTAGTAGGAATATATTCCACCATAAATTTATATCTATATATATTATAAGAATCGTCATCACCTCCTCAGCAAGATCCTTTTTAGGCATTTTCTTAACAATCTCAGGAGGATAACCACAGAATGTATTATACCTGTGCAGTGGAAAACCAAATGCACAAAGATCATTAGAAATAACTACTAGATGAACATATATCAATAAATTGAAAATAGCTTAATGTATATTTGTATCATAAGACAGAGCGAAAAGCCCTTCCTTGAATATGAAAACAAAGTTTCCAAGATATACGGAAAAATATGAAGCAAGTATAAACCAAATGTTAAAGCTCCTTTTAAGGTCAAAGCTTTTGTTTGGACAGCTATACTCAATAGTACTAATGACTAGTTGCGGGTTAGATGGCCTCGCATAGCGCTCTCTCGTGACATGTGTGTCCTGTGCAGATCTGCATCTGAAACCATGTCTCATTTATTTCTCCATTGCCCAGTTGTGCATTTCCTTTGGAATAAACTTGATTGGCATATTTTGTGAGCAATGGATTTGCCATGGTTCATTGGACCAATTTCTACAAATTTACAAGGGTTTGGTAAGAAGGATAACAAAATCTTGTGGCAAGGTTCTGTTTATGGTATTTTGTGGTTGGAAAGTAATGCCTCCATCTTCAAGCGTGTTTCCTCTCCTCTGAATTTGTTATGGGATTAGAATGGTTTTCATGGTTTCTCTTTGGTGATCATCACGTGGTCTCTTTAAGGATATCAGTATTTCAGATATGCAAAGGGATTGGACAGCTCTCCTACAAAGACTGGCTTTTAGTTGTTTCCTTTTTTCTCTGTTTTTTCTCCTTTTGTATTATATTCGTTGGAATTTCTTATCCTCCAATCTTTTGTACTTCTATTTCTTTCTTTCTCTAATAAAATTTCTTCTTTAATAAAAAAATATATATTAAAGTATTGACCATGGAAGTACCATCTGCTCCCATCAAAGCCGCTAAATCATAAGAGTTTCCATGCCCTCTAGTGAATTCCATTCTATCAAGGTGTTACTATGAATCACATCTTTGTTGTAGTCACCTAAAATCCTGTTGCAGCCTTATGGGGCATACTTAACAGATTTTGTATTTCCTCTTTTTTGCTATTTTTCAAATATTATTCAGATGTCAGATATCACAGGAGAAAAAAAAATTTACTCCAAGAGACATTTGTGCAAGACACAACATATAAATTACATCAGTGATGGTACACACTTAGGTTGCAGTCATGCTTACCCAGATGCTCCCTCATGGTACAATTGTGCCTGTTCTTCCCGACTCCCTTCATCAATTGACCACCAACCTAATAATCTGATTCCATGATTTGTCAGATGTAGTTTTAGCACATTACATGCATATAGTAATTCAAGATCACAGCTTCTCTTTTTGAAAACTTTGACCCCAATAGACATTGGATTTGTCATCTCCAATCAGATAGTGGTAAAAATAATAAGGAAAGAAATTCAGATAGCACCCTTGAGGTTTGGAGATATTATGTTCAATTTGTGTACTGAACCAATAAGAGCATCTTTTTGAAAAATTTGACCCCAATATACATTGGATTTGTCAACTACATTCTAGTAGTGGTAAAAATAATACAATAGAAATTTACCAAAAAAAAAATAATAATAATACTATAGAATAAAATCAGATTACTCCCTGTCCCTTAGGGTTTGGAGACATCCTTGGGTAGACATCAATGACACATGTTCAGTTCGTGAACTGAACCAATAAGAGCATCCAGTTGGTTTGACATTCTACATGAAAGGACCCAAATTCAAAAAATTCAAACTACTTGTCACATTCTATTGGCTCAGTGCACAATACTTAGTATCTACCCAAGAGTTTTCCCAGGGTTTGACACGATACTGCTTTGCAACCTCGTGGTTCTCAAAGAATCAAATCTATCTTTGAGCTTCACACTCTTACCATATAACTGCGCTGTTTTTATCCAAATTTAACATAAAATAGCTTGTGGTTAATATCTGAAATACTAAATATTATTACTTGAATATTCGTGTATAAATGTTTATAATATATACACTAAAGCAAATAATAACTTTCTTAATAAAGAGCTGATTCTAGGGAAACATATAAAAAGCAAATCGGACTTATAATCTATCACATCTTCCCTATAATCTATTCTATCATAAACTGTCTAATAAAAGGAGAAAACAAATCTACAATAATTCGACAATTCTTCAAACCATATTTACAACATGAATAGAATGTGGTAATCAAGGATTTGTTCGATTTGAAAAAAAGCTGAGGGAAAGCAGTTTTATGTCGCAACATGACACTCACATGTTAAATTTAGTTATAAATTGGACAAGAGAGCTTACAATTAAGTGATGACAGAATAAAGCTCAGGGAAACAAAATGATAAAATGAAATCAGACCAAACAACAGAGTTTAAATCTAAAATTTTCCCTAATAATAATAAAAGATTATTAATTACCTAGAACCGTGGCGCAAGAATCCCAAGCAATCATGAGCTGTTGAAGAAAGTCTAAAATATATTCCTCCACCAGCTCCACTTCGTACAATAAGCACAAGTTTCTCCACCAATTTAGATGCAGATAGCAGTACACCAGCACCTTGCAGTAGGAAAAGGGGAGCAAAAATAACGGGAAGAGATATATATACAGCACAAGCAGGTGTTCCCTGAAATGCAAAACAGCTCAGATCTCCAAATTCAGCATTTCAAAGGCTGGCCAAGCACACAATTCAGTAACATTGCATACCTCTAAATGCATACAAAGAAGAATCTGGAATACAATAACTGGTACTTTCATGAAATGACCTCCTACATCTTGCAGGCTACACATTCTCTCCTGGTGTTGATTTTCCTCAGAAGAAACCATTAAACCACTGTTCCATTCAAGATATCTAATAGCAGTAGAAGATGAACTGCCTTCTCTTGAATTTCTATGAATGACCGGATTAGACCACTTTGTACATACAAGAAAAGCAAAGCACTCGGCGATACTGCAGAATAATAGGTCAATAAAAACCTCATAAAATTTCAAGACAACATTCTAAGAAACATAAAGCTAAACACCAAATACATTTTAGGGCTTAAGATAGAGAAACCTACGCAAAGTTAATAAATAAGTCCCACCAGCCCAGAGCACCTACATCACCTGTATAAGTCAAGAAAAACAAAGAAAAAGATAAACTTATGAGTAAAAAATATGTCAATCATATAAAACCAAGAGTAACCAAAATGTATTAGTAGTCACTTATATGTTATCACATATTCCGAAAAGGACAAATTTCATGAAATGGACTCCATTGCATTCTTTAATTAAAAAAATCATCCTGACATCGCATGATCATCCAGTGCTTGTCTTTATAGTAGGTATATAGAACATCCAGTCCAAAATAGCAGGTATGTAACGAATATTTCTGTAAATTAAAAAAATTAAATTATATTTAAAATGAATAAAATTTTATGATATATTTCCCTTTTCTTTGTCAAAGATAGACAAAACGTGAATTGACTATTTTATAACATTGTTAGTGCCACTCAAATGATATATGATAACATAGGGGAAAAATAAAATAAATTTCTGCTTCACTGTTGAGCAATCATACCTAATTAACTCCAGCTCATTAAATGGGCACTTAATTCAAAGAAAACCACATTTTCAAGAAGGAGACTCAAGAAAACTGAAATTTGGTATTGTTTATTCTTTCTTTTTTGTGCATAACTAAAAGTCTAATATTTTCAGGAAACTACTCAAGAACGACAAAACAAAATATACCGTGTCAACTTTACAACAGCAGTATAAGACAATATTTCACAAGGGATCACAAGATCATAACATTGCAATCGTGAGATAAAAAAATTATAATGACAATTTATAAATAATAAAACCACTCCCCATTAAACCCAGACTAGTGGGGGTAGGGGTGACGGCAATCCTTATACATAGCCTTACCCTTGCATATTTGCAAAGAGGCTGTTTCCTGGATTCGAACCCGTACCTTTCAATCACAAAGGAGTTATTTTACGCTCTAGGCTCCCCCTATCGAATTTATAAAGAATAAATGAAAAAATTCATCTATCCAACTTCTGAAGAAAAAAAAGTTACCACTCAGTTTTAGGAGAGTGAAAACTGTAGCAGCAATGAAGAACACCATAGAGATTGCAACCCAAAAGTGCTACAAAAACAACATGAAAAACATTTTCAATGTAATTAAGCTATTATAACTTCCGGTCATAAAATACTTTAATAATAAAAAAAAGGCAAGATCATACTGGAAATAACATAACAAACAACACAATTTTTTTAATTGACTGGAGAGGCAATTTGCAATCAGGTAAAATGTCTTCTATTAAATATCAATAAAGGGCCGACCCAGAGTGAGTGTCAATTTGCAGAGAGACTGATTCGAACCCGCGACCTGACACACCACCGCAAGTAAGCTTACCGCTGAGCCAAGTCGGCCCTTCTATTAAATATCAATATAGAAATAAAATGAGATCACACAAATCGAAAGACATTAAGGGCTTAAATTTTAAATACGATGTTTTGATTTTATTCAAGTAAAGCTAAGCATGGCAATATCTATTAATGAGAGAGACAAAAAAGGACAGCAGAATGGGGGAAAGGGAAACACCCTTGACAAGAAAGAATCTTGGTAGCAGTGACAACATAGTTGTTTCAAACAATGGTTAGAGTATTATTAAAGTCCTCAAACACCTATATGACCAAAAACTGATATGAAAAAGTCAACCAACAACATAATCATTTCTGTCAACACCAAAGCTTCAGTTCCAAGAATTTTCCTCCAATATCTCAGGAAATAGTATTCAAAAAGAAAATTCAAGGCATTTCATGCAATTTAGAAAACAAAGGAGAAGAGAAAAACGATATTCCTGCTTGATATTTCAAATTGTCCTACACTCTTAAACTGGAAACATATTCAGTTTACCGAGAGATAAGTTCAATAGGCGCTCATGAAAGCGTCAGAGCCAGCTGCTACAAGTGTGCAACGTCCATTGAAGGCATAAAACAACAGATATTATAAATATTTAGCTGTTAAATTTGTTGTCACATATCAGCAACATATTAATTGGATTAATAGCACAGAATATTTCCTAATAACAGCATTTTTTAACTATTTAGTGCATGTCACAATCAATTATCTAAAAAGAGTACTGCACTGGATTTGTGTAGCATGGCAAAGATATCCTCAAATGCAAGCTAAAGCATACAAAGCTCTTCTATTGAACTACTTTAAATGGCCAAAAGTACAATTTCCAAACAATTTATAAAGCTCAACATAAAATTAGAAGTTTTTTAAAAAGGCAACAGCAGTTTCTCCACATCATAATAAAATATCTAATATTAAAAGAGCATCAATAAGCGTTATTGAAGATGGAATTGACACTAAATTCATTTCAATTTCACTCTTTTGACAATATTTTAAAACCCTCAGCCATGCAGCTTTCAAACATGATTTCTTGATGCAATTTACGTGGCATCTACAATTAGATAGAATTACTCTGGTGTCTAGCCCACTTTTCCCCATATAAAATTAAATCATTAAATTATCAATCTTGAACACCACAAGACCAACATTGCTTCAATCTCTTTTATGTTTAAATTAATTAATTACATTAAAAAAACCCAACAAAGACCATAAAAAACAAACTGATATTTAGGACATTTACTGAAAGAAAATACTGCACCCTATGCCTATCTTTTTTACAAATTATTGATATAAAGCCTTACAGGAAGAGTTTCCCATATTGCCGCATCACTCATGTTTTCTTCATCCCCTGGCATTAGAGCCCTACACATTCTGCACAGAAAACAAGCATCGGTTGGTTACAAATGACTGAGAAATAATAGATGAATTACTAAGGTTTATATTAGGAAAGAACGCAGAGAGCAATCAATGACAATTGAATGGTTAACGTAACAGATTGCATGAGGGGAAATAAGGGAAATTAAGTGATTTGTTAACATATTTCCAGTAAGGCCTATATGGCTATAAGAAAAGAGATGGGAAGTAGATTGAAGCACGCAAATAAGTAGACGACAGTGGAGAGAGTGCAAGGTCTCTCGAATACCCTGTATTATCTTTTTACAAGTTCAGTTTTTATCATGCATTGTAAGTCAACCACACTGGTATCGATATCATATTAGTCACTCAGAGGAATAATACAGTAGATTTACCAAAACTATTAGAGCTATCCTAAAGAAGTTACCTGAAATTGTCAACGAGAATAATGATTTCAAATGTTAGTAAGGGAAGGAACACAATCTTCAGATCGACTGCGGCAATGCCATGAACTGTGTAAGAACAAACGCATTAGTATAACTGGAGATCTTGCAGAAATATCACTACAGAAATTTAAGTCTTCTATCACATCAAAAGACACAAAGGATAAGCAAAATTCTCACATTTCTATAATAGGAATCTGTGAGCATCAATTTAACTAGATTAACAATTCATACCAACTTAATATATCTTTAGAAATACTCCATGCACAAAATAATGGGAAATCTGTAATTATGCAAGGACGAAAGCAAGGAGTTGTAATGTACCATATAAGCTCTCAAGATATATACAAAGGAGCAATTCAAATGCAATAAGCAATGGCGTTGCAACGATGGCATGGCACGGTGCCCACTGTCATAACATAGAAAATCAGTACCGCATTTACTCATCATAATCATTGACAGAAAGTCAGAAACAAAAATTACACTAGATAATAGTAATCTATTAATATAAGAGAAAACAAGGAGCCAATAACCTTATTTTGAGGTTTTATCCATAATGACCAAAGAACAATACACAAACTCATGGCTTCGACGTCAAAAGGCCCAAAACCCACAACAACTAAACTAAAACTCAAAATAGAAGCTGTCTCAAATTTCAGTTAAGAATGATAATGGCATACATGTCGATTACGGGGAGCTGATGGCGCTGGTAATGAAAACCTTCCTCGAGCCACAACGGCATGGAACATCCAAAGAGGCGAAAATATTATCCTGTGTATTAAAGTTGAGGTCAGTAATTAATAATCACCATCTTGTCAGAACCCAATACACACTACACCTTCCCATTCATCTTTATTATCACATAATTTTCATATTAACAGAATTTTTAGACAACACCATCAACCCCACCATCTTTTTTCAAGCCCATTTTAACATTTTATTATTTATTGATGGGGAAAGTGTTTGTCCATTTAAATGACAGAATATTGTGTCATTTTAAGTGAAACGGTAGTATTTTACTTAATATTATCAATAACATCCCACACGATGTTCTATCCTTTAAAAGGACAAGTATTTTTCCCTTTATTTATTTGCTTAAAGACTACGAGTTCTACTGGACTTACACCAAACTAGAATCATAATATTTTCTTGATCATCCCTTACAATACAATGAAGGGTGTTGAGAATAGTAGACTATGTAGCTCAATTAATAACTTCAGGACTGGTGTTGCAATTATTTAAATTGAAAACCATAGTAAATTCCAAATAGTATTGATATGTTAAGGATGCGTACAAGAATAGCCCTCACCCCACACTCGCTAGTCGGGTTTAATTGGGGAGTGGGTTTTTTTTTATTGATATGTTGAGGCACATCTCCCAACAATATGAAGCCACTTACATCCACCACCTACAGAGCCTTTCTAACCATTCAGTCTTTTGACTAAAGGCGGGGCCCACTTTTGGTAGCTTTTCAGCATGCAGGCTTTATATCAACTCCAATTGAAGCAAAAGCTTGCGCACTCTTTGATTATCTTGGTCTATGAAAAAATAAATCATCCCTCATTAAACCTGGACTAGCGAGGGTAGGGGTATCTTGGTCTATCAGGTGCTATAATACAAGTTCACAATAAAAAAGTGTATTTGTTTACACTGTAGGCCATAACTTTAATTAACAATCATCTTCACCCCATTCTCCATTTTCCACCTTCCCACATTCTACCTGCTCAACCAAACAGACTCTTCTGCTTGTACGAACAAATTTATACAGCAGAAAACATAAGTCATTGCTTAATTAAAAACTCTCCAAGCACACAGCCTACACCAAAACTAGGGGGGTAGAAAGGGATAAAATAAACACTGCTAATAATCCCCATGTTGCACCTTTATGGTGGGAATTATATTATTACCAAAACGGGTTCAACAGCGTCTTATTAGTAACACAATTCTTATGATTGTGACATTTTTAATGGTAAAATCCCTTCCATATTAGCACCAAAATCCTCGGTTCGTAATCTGCATATGTATCCAGAAACAAAAAACACATTTTGTTATTAATCAATTCGTGACTGAGAAATTTAATCACAGGGTAAACCTTGGAAATTTTGGGTCGACCACAGTGGCACAGTAATGAGAAAGAAGAACCACAGTCTAGTAGTGATTAACAAATTCACGCTCTTTAGTTATTTTCCCATTACAAAACATAAGTAGATAAGGCATTGCATGTGGGACCAACCCCTCTTCTCTTTCTGGAACACATTCATTCGGGTAATTTCATAAACCCCACGACTTTAATAAACAGAACCAACAACAAGAATAAATACAGATAAAGCTAAGCAAATTTCCGTTAGCTTCCCGCTTAAACAAAACCACCAAAACCAAAACTTTGTCAAATGATTCCCAAATTCCGCATTCAATTGAAGCAAAATCGAACCAATTACGAAAATTTAAGAGAAGAGAGGAAGAAGAACTAACCACCAAGAGCATGAGAGACGATGATCGAGCTTGAAAACGAGGAAGAGAGTGAAGCACAAGAGAAAGGTGTGGGCAGCGAGTGCCTGTGCAGACTTCAAAACCCTACGCCAGCTCATCTTTCCAAAGTCGTTTCCTTTGTCAAATTCAAAGCACACAGAAACCAAATCCAAAATAAAAGAGAAATTGTATTAAGAGGAAGAAGAAGAATTGGTGCAGAACAATCCAAAAAAACAAAAACCTAACTTTGTGAGGGATTTTCTGAGAGTGTTATATTTCTACGTTGGTAGATGAAAAACCATTACAGGGGGCGCCATTTGAAAGAGGAAAGCAAAAAGGGTTGAATTGAATAGGAAAAACCCCTTTTTTCATTAATATAAAACAAAACCCATTAACTACCTTTAACACACACATACACTCTCTCTCTCTTAAGTCTTCACTGTTTTGTTCTGCGTTCAAAGTCTTAGCTTTTACTCATGCCAAACCAAAACCTCCGTGTTTTGATTTGGGCGCTTCCTGGTTTTGCTAATTTTGAGGATTTAATGACTAACATGTCCCTCTTTTCATTTTTGTTTTATTTTTTTGTTTATGACGTTTGCACGAATGAGGAGTGATCTGAATCCGCACGCACACGCTAAGCAAAGCATATAATTATAATGGGTTAGTCTAATCTCATCTTATTTCTTATGTTGTAGACGTATGGTGGGACCCACAAATTACAAAAAAAAATAAAAAATGTCATGGTTTTTTATGGATCTATTGAAGATAAATTACTCTTATGTTGTATAAGAGTAGTTTTTTCCAATTAATAAAGGAAAAAGTTCATCAATGTTCCTGTGGTTTGCTTCAAAAGCATTTATGTCCCTTTTTTATTAATCTTAAAAAATTAGAAATCATAAAGACATATGTGATAAAAAATATACCATTTTACAAACTACAGAGACATGTGTGATAAAAAACCATTGGGATAAACAAGATAAGCGTTCTTTTCCCGTTATAATATACTTCCATTTTATGAAGATAAGCAGAGTTTACAAACTTTACATTAGTATAAGATTTTATATTCTTGTACTATTTAACAAGAATTGGCGCGGGTGCACGTGTAAACGGGTCTGAGCGGTGGTGGAGCGGATTCCAATTTGAGGCGACGTTAAAAACTTACATATATATTTATTTTTTTAATTAGTTTATATTATAATATATTTAAATTATATTAAATATACAACACTTGATCAGATAGTATTAAGAAAATTTATAATTTATTCAATAATTTTTAATTTTACTAAAAATATTTTATTTTATTTGTACAAGTAAAAATTGAATACATAACTTAATACAACTTACCAAAATCTTTTCCCAAAAATATTTTAAGTTTTACATAAGGTCAAATTATAAATTATAGTCAAATTATAAATTACAAGTTTAACTGGATCAAATTGTGAGTAATTATATAAGAGGAGGGATATTCTTACTACCAAAATCTTCTACTATCATCTCACTACCTATCTAATCACCATTAGATCAATATTTTCTCTTTTTTCAAAAACTTTTTAGCATTCTCTCTCTTTGATTCAATGATAATTAGATAAGTAAGTTATATAATTAAGCATAATTTGTTAAAATTTAATCTGAGTCGAGGCACACCCAGGTTATATGTGGCTCCGCCACTGGGTTTGAGTTAAGCCCAATCATATAGAGAGAGATATTTATATTTTTGCAGCAGTCAAATACTTGTTATATATATATATATATATATATATATATATATATATATATATATATATATATATATATGCAGATATTCTTACATCAGTGTAAGAGTTAGAAGTCTTACGCTCAATCTTAATCATTGATTCACTTATATTAAATGGCTCACATTATTACAAAATTTGAGCCCTTATATATAAATGGGATCAACGAACAAGATTAAGAGTGTAACTTACACTGATGTAAATGATCCTGATATATATATATGGGATTTGTAACTTCACTGATGTAAACTAATGGTGGACCCCACATTTATTAAACAATAAAAGAAAAGCTTTGCACGCAAATTGAAGGATCATATATATATATATATATATATATATATATATATATATATATATATATATATATATATATATATATATATATATCTTAGCAAAAGTAAGAAAACCCGCAAAAAAAATTAATTTATTGTAATTTAAATAAAAAATTACGCATATATAATTGTTTTCATATTAATTACGAATTTATTATAAGATATCATGCCCAAGCTAAGGACTCACACCCCTTTAAGTCACGCCTCTTTAAGGCGTGACCACTCACGCCAAGCCAAGCGTGAGTTGGTTGGCCTATATATACCCTTTTTTTTTACATTTTTCTAATTTCACGCTATCTCTCTAACTTCTTTCTAAGATTTTGCTCTACGTTTCTTCTTGAGTATATTCTATGTTGCATTGATACCGACACGGGACATGGGATACGACACTCCGATACGTTAATTTTAAAAAATGTTAAATTTCGACACGTTAGGACACGTTTTGATATTATATAATATTTTTTATTTATGTAGTGTATATTATATTTAGTATTCAACAATTTAACAAAAAAATAAAGCTAAACTTATAATACCCATCAATTTTGCAAAGAAACACAATATATCCCAAATGTCTATATTAAACTCAATAACATCGTAATCTAACGAATCTAATAATTAGAACTCAAGATGCAACACAACATAACCTTTGAACATTTTTTGAGTCTTTGCAACGAAAATTGGAGTGTCGGGAAGTGTCAGAGAGTGTCGAGAAGTGTCGGACACGACACGTCAGGATTTTTAAAGTGTCGGTGCTTCATAGAGTATATTGCGCAGCCAAGCTGTGTCCGTAATGTAAGTTTTGATATCTGCTTTCAATATTTTTGAATTACAACAATAGATATCTTATACTAGTGACCTAGTAAATTGTTAGTGACTTAGAAATATGTCAGTGACTCAGGAAATGGTCGGTGACCTAGGAATTTATTAGTGACTTAAAAATTTGGTAGCTGCCTAGAAATTTATTTACGACACAGGAAATTGATAGTGACTTAGAACAATTATTTGAAATTATTATATACGCATACGTTAATAAAAAAAAAGTTGTTTGTAATTTAATTTATTTTGAATCTTGTGCTAGACATGTACATTATTTGTAATTTGATTTTTTTTAAATGTTGTTTTAGACATGTACATTATTTGAAATTGAATTAATTTAAACAATGAATTTGTTATTTTTTGTAGTATATTAGTATGGTAGATTCGTCATCTTCGGAGTCTCCTCAGTCTACATATAAGCATGAGGTCGAGCCCACCGATCCCAGCATGTATGTCATACCTGGACCATATAGGTGAGAGATACTCAGGAGGAGGAGGCAACATGCGCATATTTCACAGCGCGTGTGGAACAATGATCATGTTCAAGCTCTTAAGACCCGACGCGGTAAGATGCAGGGGGCCAGCTCCCAATTATATTTCGGACGTGGTCGCTTAGTACCTCACACACGCCAAATTTATACATGTCGCTCGCATGCAACATATTCAGGTATACATTTTTGGATGTAATATTTTATATTGTGTTTTAATATAATCATTGCAAATTAGTGACATATGATGTGATAATTGATTGATGTATTTCATATTGGTGCTCTGGTCAAGAGGTGGAGACCAAAGGCACATACATTTCACATGACATAGGGCGAGATGTTTATCACTCTGCAGGATGTTGCATCGATATTGGGATTGTCTACTAAGGGGAAAGTTATTACATGATTTACCTCATATGATTGGTCGGCCATGAGTGATGCGGTTTTTGGTGCTAGGCATTTGGCCAGTAAGCTCCCTGGTGAAGATATACGACTTTCGTACTTTGATCGGTTGTATGGGATTTGGGGTCAAGTAGTTGGGGATCACCAGCAAGAAGTTTTTTCACGAAGGCGCACATTGTGCGCATGCTAAGGTAGTGGCTTGATTGCCATTTGCTAGGAAGCACCGACACTTGTAAAAATAGGAAGAGTCGGGTTCGACACGCTCCGACACGGCGACACGCTCCGACACGTTCCGACACGATGTTGACTTTTTCCGACACGTTGACCATTCCGACACGCGAATTTGACCGTGTCCGACACGGTCAAATGACATTTTCGTAATTTTTTTTTAAATTTTTTTTAAAATATATTAATAAAGCTTCCTGATCATATCAAATTTATTTTTTTGTCTTTTTTCCCCAATAGATAATGTATGTGTAATGTGTTGTATCTCATCTCTGATCTCTCTCTAAAATTTGATCTCTCTAGTAATAGCATCAGTTTTTATTTTTTTTATTAAACCTTCATCTTTATAACGTGTTGAATTAAATTTACTAGTTAAAAAAATATTACACATATAAATTAAAAATATTATTTAATATTAAAACAAACCCATATACGATTTGTTTACTAATATACATTTATAATGTTGTGGTAATTGTGTCGAGCCCATGTCAATATGTTGCGGGAATCAATGCATGTGTAATGTGGAATTCCATCCCATCATCACCGACATCTACGAATCTATGAATTGTTTACTAATATACATTTATAATGTTGTGGTAATTGTGTCTTGTCAATATGAGATATCATGGGCATATCACGATCCTCATCATTGTTCGAAGCACAAGCATCCTCGGTCATAAGACGTTCTTCCATTGAGATATTTTCATCATCATCATCATCGTAGTCGTCATCCATAACCCAAATAGGGTCATTTTCATCTTCTTCATATGCATTAATAACCGGAGCAGGTGATGATGCATTATGTGGAGAATTGAAAACAATTGACCTCGTGTGTAAAACAACATTCTCTGTTCCTGCAATATCCACATACAACTCCAATAAATCTTTCCTTGACTGGTTGAAGAATTCTCCCATTATCATATCTACATATTTATCATCCATCACTTGCAAACTAATGTATTGTTCATATTACCGTGACCTGAGTAATAGATTGGTTATCTTGGAGAGCTAACTTTTGACAAATTCTCTGATGCAGCTCATCAACTGTTGAGTTATCCTTGATACGTGTTGGCCATTTTTCACCTTCAAAAATTACACCTCGTTGGCCTTCCACTTTACTATCATTATAATATAAAACAACATGAACAGAATCAAAATGTAAACTCATTCTTAAATATATAAAAGAAAATTAGCTAGTAAGATAGTATGTAAGAGTAAGGATTTATGAATGAGAAGAGTTGTGAAGAGTGTGAATGAGAGAAGGGTTTAAATAGATGACAACTGTGTCAATCATGCCCAAAGTGGGCATGTTATGCAGCTGGGTCGCACCTGGGTTAGGCATGAAACGCCGGCCACTCACGCCCAAGCGTGAGTGGTCACTCCTTGAAGGGGCTTGGGCGTGAGCGGCCACGCACAATCCGGGTGTGACATCTTGCAATAGATTCGTAATTAGTATAAAAACAACTATTTATTCATAATTTTTTATTTAAATTGCAATAAATTAAAAAAACTTGCCAAGAAACGCATCTAAAATAATTATTTGTGTTTTATTTTTTGTGTGTTATTCCTACAAATTTAAATTACTTTAGTATTCCTAAGTCACACGACATTATATCGATAAATGCCACCCTGAATCCCCTGCTGGGAGTGGCAAAAGAATTTGGCTAAGCAAAACTAAAAGCATTTGTACACTGGAGTTTGATTTTTCTCTCTCTTCGGTTATTTATTTGTGATAAGTCCAACACCAAATAGGCTGAGCCTAATCACACACAGTTGAGGTTAGTGGATGTCGATGAAGAGAATGAGAGAAATGGTACTGTTGCTGAGATGCTTGAATGCCCTATGGATAAGATGGAATGTTGGCGAGAAATACACGTGATCTCTTTGACCTGCTGGATCTTTGTTGAGCGACTGGGGGTACCTGTAATGACACTCCGACCCTCAAGTTAGTTTTAACTCTAAGGAGGTTCAAGTATTTTAGAGAGATTTCATACATGAGCCAATAACCTCTGTTTTTATAGTGATTGAGCGTCTTGTTTGTCACTTTTCTTTCATTAGGCGGCATTTATGTTGATTGGTAGAGAAGGGTGGTCTCTCTCAGGTTAATCCTTAAAAGGCAAGCCTCAAATTCAAAGGTAGGGTGCCGAGCTGGAGCTGCCGTCCATTTATTGGCCTTTAGAAGTGGCAAACTTGTCTGAGCTGCTGATGAGCTACTGACTTCCATAAAGATGATTTCTTGCAAACTAAGTGTTGCTGACTTGGTGGCAAAGCATATGCGAGATATATGTTTCTTCTGCGATATAGGCTATTTTAGAGGCTATGTTTGTCTTAGTGTAATTAAGCCGCTGATGGAGGCTTGAGCCTTTTGGGCCTGACCTTTGTTGCCTTTGTGTAATTAATGGTTAAGATATAGTTGTAAACGAAAATAAGTTGTAAGTATAACCTTACCCTTAAGTATTTACTAAAATAGATATGTATTTAGATTTATTCTGGATTGTAGATTCAGATACTAATTTTGCTGTAGAATTCTCCTTAGCAAGGTAATTCCTTAAATCTACGATTAATCACGTAGATAAGCAAAACATTCAAGAATTCTCAGGTCTTCCTAAAATACATCTTATTTTAGAAAGTTGAGTATCCGGGAGAACCAGATCAGAGATAATTTTTTTTAGAAAGCTATATGATGCGCAATTAATTATTTAAGGATTTTTGGTTTAACAAATTAAGAATTGATATTTAGTAAATTGTTTTTGGGAGAAATGTGTGTCATTTTAAAGGATATAGGTGTCTTTTGGAGAGACCCAGTTAAACAATTCTTTTGTCAAACCCAGAAACGAAAGCTACCTCCTTTGTTATTGTGTGCCTTTGATTCATTTCAACCACATGTCTTTGAGTTATTCCTTGTAGTGTATTGAAGGGCATGGTCTTTTTGGTGTGTGTGTGATTCTGTTACTTGTTATATTTTTTACAACATTGCCCTTGCCAAGCGTTTGTTGGGTAGTTCACTTCATAGTTCTTCAATTGTCACACTATAACTACACTGAGTGGCTAACTTTTAACTATTAGACAGTTCATTAGTGGCAAAACCTTATTGGTTTAGAATAAAAAACAGGTACCTTAATGATTTGATGAAACCAAGCTTTATTGTTCTTCAAAACGAGTCGCAATCACGCCCCATCTCTTGCACAAAAATTATATCTGGTAGATAACACGAAGCATAGTGACAAGTGACTAGTGAGTAGCTATACGAGCTTGGAGTTGGATAAAAAGCACTTACAAGTAAAATGACAAATAAGGAACCACCACGACCTAGCAAAATGACAAATAAGTATGATGATATCTTAGCAATATAAAAGACAAATACGTGCCCAAATGATGTATCTGAGTGGCATTAACCTTTTGGTAAGATTTTCTTTTTCTTTTTTGTTCATTGTGGATCATCTTGTCATCTGCTCCTTATGTTGTTCTTAGTGTCGGGCTGTCACATTTTCATTTACTTTTTTTTGCTTCTAAAATCAATATAAAGTCTTTTACAAGTCTTTGTGATAATTTTCAGACGAATCGAGAAATCGGACGCTGACAACAAAAGGTTATTTTTATTTTGAGGTGTTTAGAGAAAGATGTTTTTTATTTCCACTTGGATTTGCAGGGCTTGAATCCGATTGAATTGTTCCCTTAATTATCGGGTCATAAATGACATGTCCTGTCCGTCTCAACCATAACATTGACTAGATTAATGGTAAAGTTCCCATACTTTCACGGACAAATCAGAGAAATATGATGTGATAATCTGATCAATAGCTTTTCTTAGCATTCAACGTGCATTACATCCGTTCTATTCTTGATATTATTTCAAAAAAAAAAAAATTCTTAAAATATTTTTTTGAGAAAAATATATTTGATAACATTTTCTAATTATTTAGTGCCCGAGAACAAAAACTAATTCATGCACACCAATGTTATTAAAATAAGATTGGCTCATCAACCAATCCGATTCTAACCTTGGATCATTTAAGCATTTGACTTGATATAAATATTCAAATTTGCGCAATAGTTGGAAATTGGGAACCCTTTGGAGTGAGGGGCGCCACTTCTTGCTACTAGGCTACCCTCACCATTTAATATATTTATTATATGTGTTCGCTTTTTCTGCAATTACTGCAGATAATTTACTTGCCGTAAGCCCAATACGACGTCGTTTTGGGCGGAAATCATGATGTTTTTGTAATTTTAATTTATTTCAGGGTTATAATAGTCTTTATATTTATAATTTTTTAAGATTTAAATACCAAAACGACGTCGTTTTGGGAATAAATGCAGATAACTTATCTGCAGTGATTGCAAAAACATTTTCCCCTTATTATATAAGTGTTAAGTTAATAGAATTATTTTAAAAATTACATCTAGTGAGAATTGAATCCTTGCATTGAGGATATACAACATAATAATTAACACTAGACTACATTAGGTTATTTTTTAAACTGCATAATTTAAAATATTTATTATATAATTAAATATAATATATAAAATATAAATTTATATATATATCTGGATCATACAATTCAACTAATAACCTAGCGATTGAATTATTGACCTAGTGACTAGGCTGAATCAATGACTGATCCGATTCTAATAACATTGATCCACACCCATATTATCCATGGAATGGATTCTTTCGGCCCTATGTGTGTGATTTTATATGATCAGGTCATGTATCAACTATTGGTGGACAAATCAACGGTTGTAAGAAATAAAAGTAAAATATAGAGTGAAAAATAATAACCTATCAATAATTAAGAATCTTTCACATGAGCTAACAACGTAAAATCATGCATAATAGAATCCATTCCCATTGTCCAATGAGCCGCAGGAAGCAAGCCACAAAGTTTGCTGTACTTTCATTAACATTATAAAACTAACATAAAAAGCAAGCTAGATTATACAATGAATTTTATAATTCTCATATTGAAAGGAGAATTGAAATTTTATGTTATAAAGATAAAAAGCAGGTGGGACCCATATATTAGAAAAAATTATATGTGAGACCCATGTCAGCATGAAAATCGAAGAGTGTGTAGGAAAATTTGAATTCTCATGTTGAATAAAAATTATAAAACTCTTATACAATATACATTTTTCTTTTCCGGCAGGGTTATGCCAAAAACTCTAACCTCCCCTACAATCAGCACAAAAATGCACAAAACACCCTGCAACCAGTTCTGTTTCTACCACAACCCATTGGACACATCATGTACGGTAAGAAATTCTTCAAAATTCACAACATGCATGGGTACCAACTAACTACTTTTCGCAAACAACTACAAGAATTTTTGCAGCCAATGACAGTTTTCTGCATCCTTCTCTAATTTGTCCTTTAACTTCCGTACTTCTTGCAAAGCTTTCCCTTTATCCATGGTTTCTAATGGCAAAGCAACAAATGCTTCAAGAATTTGGCGAGCCCTTGCAGCACCTTGAGACATGTCATCAGGTTCAAATACTCTCTTACGCTTAGAACCCACCTGCTAATTATAACGGCAAATCTTTAATGATTCATTCTAACGAAGTACGTTTCTTTAAAATGATTAGAATTGTATTAAAATTTATTTATTACAATTTTGCAGAGAGAAAAGCATAAATTTACAGTAGATAACATTGAAGCAATACAACATTCTTTTTTTTTTTTCAAATTCAGACAAGTCAGACAACTGTTTCCAACATGTTAACAAGAAAATATTGAAACACGGGGGGAATAAAAGAAAAGTAGCTCAGCAAACAGTGAGACACACACAAGACAGTGACATCCTTTGAAGCTAGAACATGAGGGGTTGAGTACAAATGCAAGTGACATGCTCCCATATATTAGCACGGAACCAGTTTTATAAGGTAGATGTTTCCCCCTATACTAAATAAATAATGTTAGGAGACGTTTCATATATCAACCAGATACTATTTTACTTAAGTTTTCCAAATTAGATTCGTCTACTTCAACCACTAGAATCAGAGGAAAAATCTTATATGCCAGGAAATTGCGGAGACAACTCTACTGAATTTAGAAATTTGAAAAAAATCTGCAAAACATGGGTAGCATTGGAATTAAACCAAAACAAAGATATTTCAATTCAGGAAGCAAGTTCTTTCAAGAACTGGGGACACGTATAACTAATAGCTGAGAAAGGCAAACAAATAGAAAGCATAAATAGAGAGAGAATATTTTATATCTCACTAGTTGGGATATAATAGGAGTGCTTCTTTTTTTTTATTAATTAGGAAAAATAATTCCCAGTCATAGAATAACATGCTACTAAGCAAGACCAAAATTTTGCCTTACTTTCCCATCTGTTTATTCTGAGAAATAATATTTTCATGCCATACTATGAGCCACAAAAAAATGCTATAAGCTATACCTCATCTGTAGTACCAGTCAAGGATATCGAAGAAGGAGAAAAATCTTCCAATTCTGCTGCCTTTTCTCTAGCTAGGGAAACAACACTTTCAGGGAAGTTTGCAAACTCAGCAACATGAATACCAAAACTCTGATCACAAGCTCCTGGTTCAACCTAAAAAGTAGAAACGCAAGAAAAAAAGAAAAAAGCAAATTATTATTTGACCACAGTACTACAGTTTTTGAACTTTATGACTTTTTGAGAAGGTAAAAATGAATAAGCTCATTGTTACACCAAGCTCATTTGGAATATTAACATCTTTTAATGGACGCAGTGCATAATACACAATAACAAGGGTCCTGTAAGATTTATATGAATGGAACACTGCAATGGGACAGATTACAAACGATGACATAAACAATACCAATGTGTTTGTGGGTAACAAAGATATGTAGGCAGAAGGGAGAGTCATTCAATCTCTATACATGTTCTTGAGGAACTGAGTCTCTTCTTTCCTTTCTGGAAGTACTTAGGTGATGATAAATATGACACCGGTTGGTTGTCGGTTGATTGTTCTGAATAATTGTCAGTTTTTATTGAAGATATGCACTGTTGGTGAGAAACAAGAGGATTTTCCATTATAAACAAGTCTAATTATAGTCTAACCTTTCAAGGTTTCCCGTGAGATTTGGCCTTAACTCAGGCCACATGTATCTACTTTATTTCATTGTTTATAAAGTTTTATTTCCTTTACAACTTCACATATCCTTCAATTTTTTGCAATATCACCTTCTAGTAAACTAGTTATAAAAGAAACATCATGAAAAGATATGCTGAAAGCGGAAAATATTTTTTTTGGTGCAAAGTCTGGAAACGATTTTACTGGTACATGTCAAGTGGATGGGGAGAAAGTAAAAATTGAAGCATGAACAACTCTAAGAATTCTTAATTAATTTTCAAGTTGAGAAATCAGGTAGAAGCTAAACCAATTGCACCATTATATCAACAGATTTTATCTTTTAATTTGTAATTATATAATTTACTCTATCATTAAAAGTCAGCTGCCTCCAACCCACCAAATCAGGGTAATACCATATAAAGATAATTATGGTCTTGGGCTAATTAAGCGTTAAATAGGCATTTTTCAAGGTGAAATAACACACAGTTGAATCCAGAAACAAAAAAATTGCAAGAAAATGAACCCCATGAAGTTAGTTTCATGCCTCTAAGGTAATATTCTATGAGATAAGATATTGTTACTACCAATTAGTATTACTACCAATGTCACTACCACTTTATTTCACCGTTAAATCGATTATGTTGCTCTAACAGTTATATTTAATCATAAATATGGGGAATCATAACTATACAAAGGTGAATATAAATATAACCGTTGGATCAACATAATCGATCTAACGGTGAAATAAAGTGGTAGTGACATTGGTAGTAACAATATCCTAACTCATATTTTATTTCTTGTCACCTTCTGAATATTTATAAGTTATAACCATAATAGGAGCTCTACCCCTTAAACACCGTCTTCTATTTTATTTTATTTTATTTTCAAGGGATATTGGAAAGAGTTAAATAACCGAACTAATGTAGGGCCCTTTTTTGTGCTTTTTTCGGAAGCAATTTTCAAATTAAGAAATTAAAAAACATGTTCAGTTTTTTTTTCTATATTTATTTAAGTTTTCAAAACAAGCAAATCCCTACCCTACCCCAAAAAAAAAAAAAATTGAAAGAAAGAAAAACCAGTTTAAGTTATTTTCTCATAAACTAGAAAGAGTGTCTTCTGCAAAAAAGATACATCAGAAAATCGCTTTTTTTTTTTTCAAGTTTATCCAAAAGCATCCCTAGTTCAATTACGAACACTCTTCATAAAGCCAATAGAATAAAGGACCTGTTATATGAAAAAGAATGTTTGGAATGCATATACCTTGTAAAGCATAGTTAGCTTGCGAGTTGATGTATCAATATGTGCACTAACATGATAGTTTGCCACCCCAACAATTTTCTTCTGCGGATCATCATTTACTTTTTCAAAAGCTAATGCAGTCAGTTCGTGAAAGTGGGTTGCAAACAAAGTAGGTGCTTTGATCACTCCAACAATGTGCTCACAAATGGCCCAAGCTAGACCTGCATATCACATGAAAACTTATTATAATGCACTGAATTGTTTATTAAGATCTTTTAATCAGCATCCTATGCTAAGCGAACTGTTTCAACCATCAGTTTATTAGGATATGTTGACACCAATGTCAAACATTATACCTTACACCACTTAATAATTTTTCACAGAATGTAATTCTCATCAATCCAACCTTTAAATTACAAACAGCCACCATGTTGACCTTGCACGTAAAATTTAAGAAAAATTGGATATAAATAAACATTTAATCATATGGTTGTTTTTCACTCCTTCTATTTGACAAGCATATAATGTTGAGGCTATTTCACGTGATAGGAGCTTTTATCCAACAGTGGATTTCGTGAAAAAGACATCTTATACATACAATGGTGTTTGCACCAAAAAAAGAAAAAAAAGAAAAAAGAGTTAAGCAATGATGTAAGATTGATTTTGTTTTATATTGGTGTCAACAGATGCTAACCCATACATGCAAAGGCTCCTAAAAATTTTTTATTTCCCTTTTTAATCTTTACGCTGAATTCTTGTTTTATATTGCCTTACACATACAACTCTAATAGTCTAATATATATATATATATATATACTATATCTTATGGGAGGGGGAGGGGGGCCAACAAAAGTTCAGCCAAGTCTTTCAATCAATTATCTTTAGAACACCTTTATGAATAGTCACTTCAAATTAGCAAAGCTGAATTGATATTACCATTCATGATGAAGGACTATCACTGGCAGAGAATTTTCTGGACCATAAAATTTCCAGAAATGGTCCAACTATATAATGTGATAACTGACCAAGACAGAAAAAGAAAACAGGGAAATTCTATGACATCTAAATTTTAGAATTTGGATAGAAGATGAGGTTTACAAATGATTTTTATTTTATTTTTCATCTTAAATGTAGCACTTAAATAGTTCGTGAGACCCAATTTTAGGCTGAGGCCGTTGTATGGGCCACTCATGAAGCACTATGTGAGAAAGTTTTTGTTGTCCACACATATTCTAACAATTATGATTCAGATTTAAGACGTTGCAACACCAACAAATTAAAGGAACTCTTAAGAGTGAAACAAACCAAATCCATCATAAGTTGATGTCCCACGTCCCAACTCATCAATGATTATCAAGGACTTGTCCGTAGCTCCTTTTAATATTGATGCAGTTTCAAGCATTTCTTGCATAAAGGTAGAAACTCCACGAAGCTGGGGGGGAATAAAAAAATCCTCAGAATTCATATTAAGGATATAATAATAGATTTAATAAGCAGCATTGGATAATAACTTAAAATCGTTTTTTACAGATGAGATTCAAAAAAAGAATAAAATATCATTCTATATGGGCGCTGAATAAAACTGATGATTTGGCAGCTGGTAATACCATTACAGTCACTTTCAAAATTTTGACCAGTTTCAGGCAACTCCCAGTCTCCCAATCCCATTACTGTTATTATTTATTCTTCTTCGAATATCTTGTCAAATCAGTTAGGATATCATGTATACATTCTAGAATCAATTAGGAACCAATTTTGGATTATATGTCTGGTGGGATTGAATCATTGTAATTAATAATAACACTAATACGTATAGACAAAATGTAGACTGTTACAGTCACACACATTAATCCCATAGGATTTATTGGCTGAACTTCTAATAAAACAAAATTAAAGTGATATAAGAAGAAAAAAGATCAATTTTATGCATTTTAAACACAAATAGCTAATCTTAACAGTATTATAAAATATCAATCTACATGTTGCTTTATGTTGAGTAAAATTCTTAGACAAAGGGTGTGCATGATAACATCTGCAAAAAAATAATATTCTAATTTTAATCTGGGGAATAAATATGGTTGAAAATTAAATTTGACAAAACTGGTTTATTTTTCAGTTACAGATAATGAACAGGTACACCAAAAACAAAAATTGGAAAAAAAGAAAAGAACTCTTTTAACTTGTTGGCTCCTGAGCACAGTAATAGACAATTATTATAATCCAGAAAAAGGGCCAAAGAACAAAATGATTGTCATACACACCCAAAGCTATTAACAAGGAGAAATGCTATTAAAAGGGGCAAACAATATGGTATAGGACTCACTTGGCAGTCACCTGCACCAACGCGAGCAAAAATGCAATCACGAACAGATATGCTGGCTTTGTCACAAGGAACAAAGGAACCAACTTGTGCCATCAAAACATTTACGCCCACCTATATATAGAGAAAACTTTATGCTAACCAAATCTCCAACCTCAAGTACAAAGGATACAAGAATCTGGATTGTACATGAAGAGTAAAATGTCTATACAAAGAAAGGCCAGGCACCCAAAATTGATGGTTATGCTTAACATCAGCATAAAAGCATAAGAATGAGGTCCGACAATTGAATTCATAAGACAATAAGATGGTGATTAATTTTTTTCTAGTAAGCAGTTTTTTTCCCATTAAAGTGGTAGAGAAGATAAAAGTACCTGCCGGATGAATGTTGATTTCCCACCCATGTTAGGCCCTGTTATTATTTGAAACCAACTTTTTCCTCTGATCTGGTTTGTTATGAAAAGCAAAGAGAAACTCAAAAGTTACCCCAATTCAAAATAAAGAAAAGCTTGTTACTTTTGAGGGATCACATGAATACTTACAAGCTTACAATCATTTGGTATAAAATTCACCCAGTCTTGTGCCTCCACACAAGGATGTCTGCTGCCTTCTAAAATAATATCTCCTTCGTCCTATTAAAGTCAAGATGACAATGTTCAATGCTAATCCTCAAAAAGAGCCCCCCAACCAAAATGGGGGGAAAGCAAAAAGAGAGGGGAAAAAGCAAGAAGAAAATGATGCGGTTATTATAAAAATAGCAAAATAACCATTAACTGAGTACCGATGAAGTGATGTCAGGCCTTGTGTAGGGAGTAGGACAACTAGAAGCCAAATCAGCAAAGCTTAGTAACACATCCAATTCAGAAATTAATTCAGCTAATGATTCAAACACCTGCAGAAGGAAAATTCTTCAATCAAGAGCAGAAGAAACAAACAATCAAAATACACAATAAGTGTGTGGTTGGATTAGATTATATTGAATTTAAAATGGCTCATAATCAAAAGCTTGCTGGGAGATTTTTTATTATTTTTATATTTTGTGAATGGGGGTGGGGGAAGCAATTTTTCCTTAGAATATAATCTAACATGCTATAAATATACCCACCTCAGAGAAAGTCGCTGCAGTTTGAACTACTCTATTAACCAACTCTTTTTGACAACTCTTGTATTCCTCAAGAATCTGTTGATACTGGTCCCCCAGTTTTTTGAGCTTCGTGTTGGTAAACTTCACTCCATCTTTACGGGTTTCCAGTACAATAAACTGGGTGCTGAGCTTCTTCCTAATTTTTGGCTCTTCCTTCTTTGTGATTCTAAAAACATGTCCAAATTGAGTGCCTTTGTCTAACTTTAATGCCTTATCTATAGGCAGATCAAGATCGTCAGCAGTTTGTCTATGCAAGTTATGTATTTGGCTCTCTAGTAACTCTTGCTTCTCCTTTAGTTTGGTTAGTGTAGAGTCATAAGTTGAAGAAATCATGTATTCCCTGTTCTCTAGTTGATCAAGGTCAACCGAAGCTTCTACAAGACCAATGAATTTGTGTAAGTGATCATCGTCAGTCCATAACTCAAGAGGTTCCAAATACCTGCTCTTCATCATTGAGGAAAATTGTCCATCATATCTTTCCAAAACACTTTTAATGTATGGTAGTCTTATACTTGACTGCATTCAAAAGACAATAATGGATTAGAAGATGTCATATTATTAGCCAAATGTGGACAATTCTATATAATAGATAATACAGTTGGAGTGGATGTAAAGTGAGATCTTAGTCAATAAAAAGCATATTGCTGCTAATACATGTATAAAAGAAGAAAAGCGGGGGGGGGGGGGGGCAGATAGATTCTCTATGACATTTATGCTGAAATATTCAACAAAGTGAAGAACAGTCTGATATTAAATAGTAACAACAATAAATAAAAGCTTACCAAAGAGAAAAAAATAAAAATAAAATGATTAAAATTCTTGATTGATTCTTTATCCCAATTCACCTTAAAAAAAATTAAAAAAAAACCCTATTGAATACAAAATCTGAACAATTAAGAACAGTATTACAGATTTCAGATGTGGATCACAATGTAAGTACAAATACAATTGTAAGATAGCCATAGCAAGGTAAAATTCTAAATTTTCCATTAAACCTAACAGTAAATACAGAAAAAAGTTTACCTGATAAAGTTTAACAATATGTTGCAGACCAGCTCTTTGCTTCTGAAGATTATGCACCAGTCGCTCAATGTCTGATATTCTTTTCAGATGCTGCCTCAGATCTTGGCGAAGCATGGTGTCCTCTACAAATGCTTGTACCACATCCAGCCTGGAATTAATTTCTTTTACATCTAATAAGGGCTGTTTTAGCCAGATGTGCAATAACCGTTTTCCCATTCCAGCTGTACAGGTCCTATTCATGAGACCAAACAAACTGAAATTTTTGTTTGCATCAGTTTTGCTTTCCAGGACATTAAGTGCCCTCATTGCGGCAGAATCTAACCTCATGTAACTGTCAAGATTGTACCTACGAAGAGTAAAATTTTCATAATTGCTTTCATCTGCAAGTAACTCTGCATAAGATAGTAATGCCCCCAGAGCACCAGGTGCAAATTCAAATCCAGACACTAAGTCTTGAACTGGTTCAATAGAACCTTTAACAAGCCTGCCAAGATCCTGTACCAGATCCCTGGTTTTAAACTCAGATTTCTTTCTCTCAGTTAACATCACACCACATTTAGTCAATGCATCACACAACATTCTATTTTCAATAGATTTGCCACAATCAATGGGCAGAAGGCATTCTTTGCAGCCAAGAGCAACCAATGCTGACTCCACATTTGTGAAGTGACTGTCATCAAGGAATTCAGCCATCCCAAGTACTCTCTTAGTTAGATCAACAAATCCTAACCCAATGGTGCACCCATTTTCACGGAAGTTAAGTGATAGTGCAACAACAACAGGAGAATCTTGCATTTCACTGTTAGCAAACAGAACATCTTCAAAACTGCCAATATTACCAGGTGTTCCACTTTTGACCAGTCTCCAATTAGAACTACTACCCTCATAGAGCTCAAGAGTATGGTCTGTTCTCTCCAAAAGTAGATCACGGGCAATTGTTTCAAACATGTTCCTACTGACACTTACACTGGAAAGAGCATCTGATCCACTACCTAGTTGTCTCAAAGCTGTAGTAGTGTGGTAGTAGGTCTTGGCAATGAATGTTGCATTCTCACCATGAGCCGTATAGTAGTCCTGAATAATTTAAAAAGGATCTCTAGTCCAGTGATGATCATCATAAAGCACAAAATGGAGGAAATAAAAATAAAGAATCCTGTTGTCACAATATACACAAAAATCTATTTAACAAGAAGCCATACTGATAATTTATACAGAAAATTGTGGAAACTCTTCAGAAGATGAAATGTGTTGAGATATATAAAATCATTAATGTAACCTAACCCAATAGCTTAAACTTTTGGGTTGAATTGGTTATTTACATGGTATCAGAGCCTTGTGTCCCGGGTTCGATCCTCGCTGCCCCCCACTTTCTTTCAAGTGGAATTTCTTTGTTCGCACAGGTAGATGGGCCTGTGCATTGTCCACCTTTCAAGCTCAGTGGGCTCTCGTGAGAGGGGGCGTGTTGAGATATATAAAATCATTAATGTAACCTCACCCAATAGCTTAAGCTTTTGAGTTGAATTGGTTCTTTACAAAATGAAACAACAGCAAAATGGTTTGTAAACCAAAAAATTAGATAATAGTTTTTCTGGAAGTGGTACTTTTGGGGTTAATAAGCTTTAACCATCATATTTAAACAATGCAAAACTAGTATCTAAACAAGATATCTTTTATTACGGAACATATTATACAGTAATGTTCCAGAATACACGAGCATTGAAAAATCTAGTACCTAGTCCCACCAAAATTACTTCAGGATTACAAATTTTCTAAGGAATATATCTGAGGTGAAATAAGTCTCTTTATATACATTTATATCTGAGGTGAAATAAGAATGGTGGAGGGTTAGACCCGTGGTTATTTCTATGTTCCAGATGGTCCCTTTTTAGTCCTTTTCCCCTTCATTTCCCCCACTTCTTCTTGTCCCTTTCTTTTTCACTTTTATTTATTTATATATACATATATATATATTTATTATTTTTTTATTTTTATTTTATTTTTTCAACAATTTTATATCTTTCATGTGGGTTCATCTACCACCGACCCCAATTAATTTGGGATAAAGGTGTTGTTGATGTTGATGTTGATATACATTTATTCTTCTTCAGCAAAGCCATAGAAGTAAACTAAGTGAAGACTTAAGAGATAATGTGTTAGATCCTACTCCAAGGTATAAGACTTGGAGTCCCACATTGGTTATATGGGTGACTAGTGTGGGGTTTATATGGACTTTGGGCTCTCCTACCTCTTGAGCTAGCTTTTGACGTGAGGTTCTCCCAAGGTTCGTATCATAATGATATTTCAGAGATCAGAAACTTCCTCTCAAAACATCTTAAAGAAGTGCCTATATAGAAAATATACTACTTGGCATCTATTGAACAGGATCATCAAAAACATAATAAAGAAGAGATGAATAACCAGCATTAAACTTACTCGGCGATCAAAAAATCGAATGGCCCTTGGGTCCTGTAACACAACATGTGAATAAACAGAATAAATGGTAAACAAAAAATACTGATATATGATCTATGTCAAAACCATTAAACTAATGTAAGCAAAGGAATAAAAAATGGATTGTGTGCATGCACCACGTGCATTTTCATCATGGCAATGATGGCATTGGTTTCAAGTAACGAATAGGAAATGGAAAAATTGTTAAACAACAATGCTTTGACATTCCATTACATGTTAAATTATGAGTCTTGAAAACAAGTAGTATCAAATATTTGCTATTACATATATAAGTTGGGGAAGGGTTGACACCATTATAATTTTTATATACCTACACCACCACTTAATAACTTCGGGTAAATGATTTTGATGGGTCTAAGTCTAAACAAATTTTAACTAATTATCAAGTAGCTATAGTATGCAAAAATTTAGAAAAATTAAACAATAATAAGTATATGACAAAGTGATTGATATTGAATCCCTTTGAAAAGAATATTATAAGTTAATATGTAGACACTTTAATGAAGTGAAAAAGAACAACGTCAGCCAAATATGAAATTTTATGAGCATGTTGGAAGCCATAAAGAATCATACTTTTAGCAACCAAAGAGAAAATGGGGTATTCATATAATGATATACCCTCCCAACAGAGCCATACCCAATTCTGAGAGAAATGATCGAAAAAGACAAAAAAAGGAAAATACTTACATCGGGTAGGGTTTTGAAAAATGACAGAAACCCTTGTGCTTGCTTGGAATCTAGCAACAGTTATAAATAAAACGGTAAAAACCATTAGCAAATTTGAACAAATCAACAATAATAAAGAAAGAAAACAAATTGATCGGCATATAACAAAAATAGAACAATTTTTATTTTTATTTTTATTTTTAGAAGGAAGTGGAAAATCGAGAATGATATTATACCTAATTTGAGCTCAGGGAGCTTATTATTGACATCGTCCAAGTTTTCACCCATTGCTGCAATTAGGGTTCTGTGAAGCGTTAAAGAGTGAAGAGTGAAGAGTGAAGTGTATCTGATTATGAAATGAAAATGTCTCGGTTGGTATTCATGGCGGGAAATACTCGCGGGCTTTTGCTGAGGCCTCACAATGATCTGTCTCTAAAGCCCACTACTTTAACTGTCATTTGAACAAAGCCCGATCCAAAGAGGGAAAAAAAATAAATAGACGGTTTGTTTCTCAGTATATCGAAAAACTTTTCTTTTTTACAAACTTACAAATTATAATATGTCTGACCGGTAACACTCTATTCAAGAGTGTATTACCCGTCATACGTAATATAGTTTGTACGAGTAGGGTCATATTAATAACTTTTTCTTTTACGAACTTACAAATTATATTATGTTTGACCGGTAACACTCTACTCAACAGTGTATTACCGGTTAGATATAGTGTAATTTGTAAGAGTTTTTAAATAATTTTTTTTTAAATATAACCTTCCCCTTATTTCTCACTACAAATTTTAAGAATTTATTTCATTTATAAATTAAAATCTTATTTCTACAAATTATAAACTATGAATTAATATTTTTTTTTATTATTATTTGAACCTGTGACTGTTCTATTCACATTCAATTTTATTAATTGAATCAATATTCATTCATATAGTTTTACACTGATTTTTTTCTTTGAAAATTTAGTACAAGAAGCCTAAACAAGTGAAAGGAAATTACGCTTAGCTAAAAGTAGGAGTATGAAAGCCTAAAGCGTCAGGAAACATCAACCCCACATAAACTAGGAATTATTCTTTCCCTTACGTGTACATGATTTTTATTTATTTATTATTATTATTATTATTATTGGGTTATCATCTATCTTTAACCCTTACACACATAATATTTTGTGGCACGCAAAACGAATTTCTATAACATGATTTTAAAACTCATTATTATTATTATTATTATTATTATTATTATCAATATGAAAGTTTCGTGTGATTTATGTATGTGTGTATAAATTACGGGAATCACTTCTTATGGAACTGGAAAAAATAAAATCTCTTGCGGCAGATATAGATCTTAAAATGAGGTTCATTATTTAATTAAGAAAAACAAAAAAATGAAAAGCACGGCTCCCCACAAGTTTGCTGCAAAAATTTTGATCTTAAGTTGAATGAGAAGTTTAAACCGCATAAATTATATTATATAAGTTTCTTAAACATTATTTTCAAGCTTATTTATCTTTTTTTTAAATATTTTAAATTAGTCAGATTTGAGATAGATCAAGAATTAAAATTTTAAACTCATACAAAAGGAAATACTTATTTATCCTTTGAATCACCATAAATTATGCGCGTGTATTGCTTTTTGAATACCAACTAGTTCAAGTAGTTCTTCATCAAGCTATTTCAAACTAATTTAATAAAGAAAAAAATGTGTCTCATTTTAAACGACACAAAATTATGTCATTTTAAACGAGGAAAAAAGATAAATAATGGGGAAGAAAGTAGGTGAATTTTTTTTAAAGATATGAGTCTCACCTCTTTATAAGAGTGAAAGATGAGGTGTTCATTTAAAATGACATACTTTTTCCATTAATAAATTTTTAAATTATACTTAATAAAAGTTAAGAACTAATTTAACGCAAAAATTTAAATCATTGGATAAATGTCACGTTAATAATCTTATGTCATATTTCTCCGTAGGTGTTAAAAAAGGAACAGCGGGGTTTTGAAATAAATATTATTTTATTTGATAATTTTATTTTAGAAAATATTAATTTTAAATGCTTATTCTTATAAGTCGTAAGGGATGTCATTATCCTTGTCGCCCCCACCCCAAACTAAATATTTATCTTTGAGCAGGCTATTCAGAATGATTCATGAACCTTGCATTAAGCATTTAGAGCTGCATGTGCATTATATTTGTGGTTATATACAGTAGAAAATATTTCCAATAAACTATCAGAAAAATGTTTATCCTTTTAAATAACATAATTTATATCTTTTCACTCTCATAAAAAGGTAGGACTCACACCTATATTTTTTTTATCAACTCTCTCTCCTCATTTATCTATCTTTCTCTTAAAATGACACAACTTTACATCTTTTAAAATGACATACACTTTACTCATAAACTATATATAGGGGCCGCGGCCTGAATCTCATTATTGTGAAAAAATCTAATATAGTACCATAATACTTACATTCAATCAATATCAATGGGAGTATAATATTTGTGTTCACATATTTCCAAAAAAAAAGTTAATTTTTTAATATTATACTTATATATTCCCAAAAATACATATTTTGTAGTTTTATTTTTAATAGAAGTCATATCCACTACGACAATAGTACTGAAAATAATTCTCTTAAATGGTTACTGTTTGTGACACATAATGATGCTGACACAATAACTCATAATACAGTCCCTTTTGTTTTTCTTCTTCTGCGCGTAAAGAAACCCAATTTCCGGTTGCAAGATAATTTCCATTCATTGGCAGACATCATTCGCAAGCAAAATCCCTCAAACTTTTGTTAGAAAGTTGATTCATGTAGCATCATCTTTATGATATCATATGCAATATATATAATATTCTTTGAATGTGACCTTTTCTAGCTATAAATAAATACATGGTCGATTGGTCGATATCCACACAAAAAAAAATAATACATGGTTGATAGTTTTTGACATATATTCATATAAGTCATTTATTGCTTTGGATAACCGCATTAAATCAACAAAGAGCTGAATGTCACTTCAAATTTTATTACTGGGATAAGAAGGATGAGAAAATTTATGAGAGGGAGCGAAACTTTTGACTTTGATCATGTTCTAGATATATTTTTTGGGCCCCCGGCCATTTGTTGAAGGAAATTTAGGGTCGACAAAATAGATGAACTCGACTCAATCTGCTTTCAAGCAGGGTTGACTCACAAAATAAATGAGTTAGAAAACTCAACCCAACCTGACTCGAGCCGTGTTAAGATTGGCTCGCGGGTTGACTTGAAACAAAAAAACTAATTGATGCTGTAACTTCTAATTTTTTTTCCTAAATTATTAATTCATTCAATACAAAGACATTATACAGATAAACAATAGAAAATTTCTTTTGCATTTAGACTTAGACTTATTGATAGTTGGCACCACATTCACACTGTCATACATACTATAAAAAAGGTCCTTAATGTACGATTTTGGACTTATTGAAAGTTGCAGGGTATTCGTTTGTGTATTTGGAATTGAGATTTTAGGTTTTAGCTTTTCATCTTACCTTCATTAATTTTTATACTTTTATATTAAAAAAATAACCCACGAGTCAATCCATTTGACCCGTGGGTTGACTTGGTTTTTTATTTGAGTGAAACAAACGTTAATTCTAAAAAATGTTGGATTTCGACACGTTACTAATATTAAATAATATTTTTAATTTATGTAGTGTATATTATATTTAATATTCAGTAATTTAACAAAAAAAATGAATCTAAACTTATAATATTCTTAAATTTTACAAAGAAACATAAGATACCCCAAATATTTATATTAAATTTAATAAAATGGTAATCACAATCCAACGAATCTAATAATTGGAACTAAAAACTCAACGCAACCTTTGAACCTTTTTTGAATTTTTATAACGCATGTTGAAGTGTCGGGGAGTGTCGGAGTGTCCGAGAGTGTCGGGAAGTGTCGGAAAGCCTATGCTCTTTGAACACCTTTATTCCCACACAAGGGCTTCTCATATGCGTTCTGCTTACATTTCACTTTAAGCGTTCAAGTCTTTGCAAGTGTATATATATCATCATCTTATTTACCGGAGCGTGGGAAATTTATCTTCCATGATCTATCACCGTTATATCTATGGATTTTATAAGAGTTATGTTGTAGGAAAAATAATCATGTAATATTATAGAGATTCATTTTACGTGCTTTAATTTTATTTTTTATTTTATTTTATTATGCTTCAAAAAGTGTGGGTACATAAAATATTGTGTGTAGAAAACTTTTTTTTGTCATGTTAAATGATGAATGTAAATCTCTATATCTATATCAATGAAAACTCAATCTCTCAAACTATCCGATTAAACTTTTATGAATAGATTGAATATTTTAGATAACAATGGTATATATTTATGGGTTTTATAATTCTCATGTTGAATGAGAATTGAAATCTCATGTTGTAGAAATAAAAAGCATGTGGGATCCACATGTGTTAGAAAAAATTATATGTAGGACCCATGTCAGCACGGAAATCGAAGGGTGTGTAGAAAAATTTGAATTCTCATGTTAAATGAGAATTATAAAACCTTATATTTATATGTATTTTTAACTTGCTTAGTTTTAAAGAACAAAAATTACTCTCTCTTTTTTCAAAAACGTTCATAGCAAAATTATAATTGTAAGAAGTTATATAAAATAAGCTAATATAAATAGGGGAAGTTATAATTACTACATCTTTTTCTTACTATCTCTTATTATCAAATCTCAACAGTTGATTTTCGTCAATCTAATGGTTATAATTTATTGGAAATTAATAATTAATTAATAAGTATGACCCAATAAATTATAACCGTTAGATTGACGAAAATCAATGGTTACGATTCAGTAGTAACAAGTAATAAAAAAAAAAAAAGCAGTAACTATAACCTCTCCAAAGTAGAGGAAGAAACGTAATTAATCTACCCAGTAATTTTATCAATCAAAGGAAATGTTCCAAGTTGGGTTATATTTAACAATCAACTAATAACGATTTGCATGCTGATAATGAAACGCTATAGAAGCCAATAGCTGCTAGTTCTTTCCTATATATATGTCTAATGTTGAAATGGTTTGAAACATGAAATTAATGATTGTGATATCTTTATCTTAATGGGTTATATTTATCTCATTTAACATGAAATAAATCAATTTCCTACACACACATTACAAAAGTGGATCTCACCTCTATTTTTTCTCTTTTCAATTATTTGTAGGTCACTCCTATAATTTTGTGTCACTACATGAGTAACCTATCTCCATCAACATAAGAAAAACATTCCCCTATCTTAATTCCACCTATCCAAATTATTTTTCACTTGTGCTGTAATTTTTATGCGTATCAGACCAAGCAGAATAGAACAAGGGGAAAGACGAAATATCCTTTTGGTATACGACATATGAGAAGACAGAATTCTTTTAAAACAATTATGGTTGCAATTTACCATTTTCTTTTACCATCTTTCCAGAAAGGATTTAGCGTGAGGCGGTAATGTTAGAAAAGACAGTAAGAAAAACCCTCTATGTATTTATTCTGGATAAACCTTATTCTGAATAACCCTATAATGTGCAAATTAATTACATCATTCCTTAAGTAGCATAGATGCAATACGTTCTATTTTACATTAGAGTTATTCAAGTGTGATCGAGTCTCGTATAATTAGTTCGTAATATGCTAAGGGAATAACGTATAAGTGGAAATACCCATAAATTCAAAGTCTTAAGATTTTGGGTTATCACATGGTGTTAGATTCATTTATTACGGTTTGGCTAATTTAGCCCATTAACAATAGTCCGCCACCATGGGCTGCCTCTTGGCCATATGACAGTTGTAATAGAGTCGGGTTGGGCTCAAGCTAACAAAGTTATTGGTTAGAGACGAGTTGAGTACTTGACCTTGGGGTACTTGAAGAGAGAACACATCAATGTGAGTTTCATATTTGAGAATGAGATCGTTGAGTTATTCAAGTGTGTTAAAATTCCATATTGGTTGATAATAGGCTAATAGAATATCGTATAAGTGGGAGAGTTCACAAACCCAATGCCTTATGATTTTGAGTTATGATATGGTATCAGACTCATTTACTTTTATCGGTATAGCTTAATCCATTGATGGTGGTTTCTTGCCATGGACTCCCCCTGGCCCTGACTGTATTATCAATTTCCTTTTTTTTTTTTTTCTGGTAAGCTGTATTATCAATTTCCTTTTTATAGTTTATGATGCATTAATTATTTCTAGCGCGTTTTAATAAAATATAATGGTAGATATCATATTCAAGAATAACAAATGGTCCGTCAACATTTTTTATGTATTTTTTAGTTTACGACATATTTACTTTATGCTTGTACGTATATAACATAAAAAATATTGAGAGCTAATTCACTTTTTTATTCTCTAAAGGAAAGAAAATATGAACTCATTAAGAATTTTAATTTAGAATTTCTGTAGTATTGTGTCTAATATAACCTTTTAGCTTTTCTAAATGAGTAAAGTTTCGCGTGTCCTCTTATTATGGTATTGAATTATTATTATCATCTCGAATTTATGCAGTGTAAAGCCTCTGAAGTTACATATTTCTAGCATTGTTTTTTGTTTTTATTATTATTAAGCCTTCCCCAACTGAAGTCACTCAATAAATATATTGTCAAATCAATTGTGAATAACTTACTCAGCCTAATGGACTTTCATATTTTCCAACAATGGTATATATTAGAGCAAGTTTAATCATAAGGGCATGTGAAGATGATCGAAGACATTTAGTTGGTAGTTTTGGAGGAGGATGTGCGTTCCATTATTAATTACACTAACAGTGAATAATTTAGGTATAGATAAGTGCCATCCAGTTGGCTCTCTCTAAAGCAGTGGCTGCACCAATATTTTGTGGAACAAGGATAGAAGATGACCATCATATTTTTGTCCCTTTTTCCGAAGAAAGGAAGAAAGTACGAAGACAAAAAAAGAAGAACTGAAACCGCAACAGTAATCACGAGGGGGGAAAGAAGATGAAAGGTCAACATTAGCTGCTCCTATAACAGGTATGTACTATTATAAAGTAAGAAATAAAAGTAAAAATTATTGAATGCATTTACATGCATGCACATTTAACTCTATTGAGATATTCAAATGTGATGAGTTTCATATTGGTTGGTAATGAATTAAGTGATAATAAATAAGTTAAAGGACTCTGAATCCAATACTTTAAAATTTTGGGTTGAGATATAATGTCGAACTCACTTATTATAGATGATGTAGCTTAGTCCATTGGTGATGTCCCCCACCACGGGCTTCTCCTTGGACCACATGACAATGATATCAGAGCCAAATTATGCTCGAACTAACCTGATAATTGACTAGGAGACGAGTTAAGCGCTTGACACCAATATACTCTATTGAACCCAATACCTGTTTTTTCCTTGACCAGCTGACAACCTCACGTAATTTTTTTTATACAAAGATAAGAATTAAACATGTAATTTAATTTAATCTATCCAAATTCCTTATATTTAGATCAACTCTAATGACTTAACGTAAGTGTAATTTTTATCCTGTGATTAATAAACTCTCATTTTTTTATCCAAAAAAGAAAGAAAGAAAACTCTCATTTTATTCTTCATCATATATTAATGTGAGATTGAGACATATTTACCGTGCACCTAACATTATGTACACGTCAATCTAGAAGGTATAAATAAGATTTTGTTCCTGTATGTAATGCACTCATTTTAGTTGTTTTTTTTATTTGAACCCATATATTTTTATTAATTTAGTCATATCTTGATTTATTAGAGACTAGTATTTTAGTGAAGTGAAAATTTCAGAGATTAATTATTCATGAAAAGTAAATATTAATTAACACCTTAATAAATAGCTACTATAAAGGTATTATTAATATATGAAAAAAATGTAATAAAAGTATATGAAAATATATAATAAATAGGACACGAGAGAGTTTTGTTTCTAACAAGAAACTATAAAAGTTATAAATAATATGTAAAGATAATTGCTTGTTAAGTTAGCCTTTGTAAGATATAAATACTTTTTCAATGGGATTTTTATTTTGGCACGGGCAAAAAATTACCGAGTATCTAGCTTGGCGCCAATATGAGTATTTTTTGAAGAATAAAAAAGACTATCCCTTAGCCATATGAATATTAAGTAATTAATAACGGGATGGTACTCTGAGTTCGATATCGATAATTAATTGAGGTCTTTTACCAAAAAAAAAAAAAAAAAGATAATTAATTGAGGGATACCAGTTACGGAGAAAATTGTGGGTTGTTATCATTTTCTCCTCAAAATTTGTATCAGATCGAGAGGCTCTGCAATTTTGTCCATAAAAGTTGCATTGGCAACATTGCACACAAAATTTGTAGTCACTTTGTCCATTCAAAATTGTAATGTTATTTATAGCTTGTAATTAGATCTCTTTTCATTCCTAGATATATAGGCATATTGAGTCAAATCAGATTAGAAAAAGACTAGCAACACACTTTTTGTTCGCTCAATTTTCAATACACTCTTTATTATTGTGTTGAAATCCTATGCTAACCTACTAAATAACTTGGATACGTTCTCTATAAGTGGAGTCAGCATAAGATTTCAATAAACAAAAGAGAAATTGTTAAAAATAAAAATTAATGCGCTTTATTACTCTTGGAGATAATTTCTCTCATGTTCTCTTATTACAATTTTCAATATAATGATGGTATATATAAAATCATTTGTATAATGCTTTTGTGGCATCCAGTTCGATCCTCGCCATCCCCACTTTCTTTCAAGTGGAATTTCTTTGTTCGCACAGGTAGGTGGGCCTGTGCATTATCCACCCTTCAAGCCCAGTGGGCTCTCGTGTGAGGGGGCATGTTAAGATATATAAAATCATTAATGTAGTCTCACCCAACAAACTTAAACTTTTTGGTTGAATTGGTTCTTTATAGTATCCATCCATCTTCTTTCTGTCACATAAGATATCAATATCTTATTAAAGAAGAGTAATATTTCCCAAAATTAATACCTATAACCACCAAAAGCAAGGGGGGACCCACACTTATGCCAATGTCAGTAAGTGCAGATATAAACTTTGCTCGAAATTGAAGTTTGTTTTGTACATTGATCTGTCAATTATAAGGAATGTAATTCGCTCGAAATTGAAGTTTGTTGTAAGGGTTTTATAATTCTCATGTTGAATGAGAATTGAAATTTCATGTTGTAGAGATAAAAAACATGTGGAACCTATGTGTTAGAAAAAATTATATATAGAACCTATGTCAGCACGAAAATCGAAGAGTGTGTAGGAAAAATGTAATTCTCATGTTGAATGAGAATTATAAAACGATTGTTGTAAATATCTAAATATTTTCTTAATTCATTGTTTACGAAACACCTCCTAGACACATGGCTATAGACACTACGTTACTATCAGATGCATCCAGGCCTCTGTAGTTTTTAGTGAGATGGAGGTAGATGGTTGAGATCTAAAGCTTGGGACTTTGTGACCTCTCTTTTGTAAATATCTAAATATTTTCTTAATTCATTGTCTCCAAAATGCCTCATAGACATGCAGCTATAGATACTAGATTATTATCTGACGCCTATATATATTTTCTTGATTTTTTTTTTTATCTTAAATTGAAGTTTTCTTTTTTTAATTTTTTTTTGTTTTTAATGTATTTGAAATTTTCATTAATTTTTTTTTTGTAGACGCTAGCTCCCTGAACCCCACCACTAAGTGTTTAGATATAAATGAAATTTTTTGTTTATTATTTTACATAAAATGAAAATATTTGGACACACATAAGGTACGTCTATATGTGTAAGATTCATTAGTTTAGGGTTTTATATTTATTATGTGTGTTGGAAACATAACTTCATTTTTGTCACATATACAAATCTCATAATAATATTGGGTTTTATATATGTTTAGGAAAAATGATTGTGTTAAGTTATAGAGATTTATTTTGCACTTTCTCTCTCCTCATTATTATGTGTGTTGAAAACTATACTTTATGTTATATAACATAACATTAATAAATCTCATAGTAATATTACTAGTAAATGATCTATTAATAAAAGGGCAGGCCAGAAATCGAAATCAAGAACTTTTTGTCCATTCCATTTGAACATTCAAGCAATTGAGGTTACCCAATGGACTGCAATGTAGTTTTTAATCATCAAATCATTGGGGCCCACCAATTAACATTGATTGGGGAAAGTTGTTACCAAGGGTGTGAAAGAAACTTTAAGGCCATCTTATCAAATCATAGCAGAAAAAAGATACAGCAATACAACAAGACATAGCTCTTAATCAATTAATTAAACTCCAGGTATATAGCAGACAAGTTTCTCTCTTAATGGAATAAGATGGGTATGCTTTTATGTCAAAAGCTAAACTTCAATAATAAATACAGCTTCAGGCAAGAAAATCCCAAAAGACGAACCAAACAATTGTATCTTGGTGTCTAGCTATTTCAAAGAACATATGACAAGAAGTTATGATGTTGAGTGGGAAAAGCCAAGTGAGTACTCCAATGGAAAAAATCTGTGTGGCTACCTCAGGTGTTAGGGCGCACTCCTTTATGTAATGCCCTAATTCAATAACTAGTTGTGTCCTTTCTTCTGACCGACATGTATCATACATATTTCCTGGTTGGAAATCAAGAACTTCAGATATTTTCCACTTGAGGAGAGATTGGGGTAACTGACCAAAATGTCACTATTCACCAATTTTTTTTACCTAAATGTCATGCGAACAGTGTTATTTTCCAATCTGTCACGGGGCAAGTTCGCTTGACACAGGCGAATTCAGTTTGCTGATGTGTCACATTTTTAGTGGATAACAAATATCAATTTTTTTTTTTTTTGAAAAAATGAAGGTCGCCTACATGGTAGGCGAACTTAGTTAAAAACAGAGGTCACCTGTATCAGAAGCGAATTCTGACACCACCAACTTCCTGACACATCATCATCATGCATAGTTCGCTACTGCTGCAAGCGACCTTGCCTGCGTGGCAGTTTGGAAAATTAGTTCAAGAACGTAGCATTTAGATAAATTTATGTGGAAACAATAGTACAATGGTCACTGTTTCTAGAAAAGGCACTATGGGCTTGTTGCGGGTTGCCAATCAGAATCTGCAATAAATTTCCAGAAAAGTTAGCACAAAACTAATTTCTGAGTAAAAGGAAATTGCTTTTTTTTTTTTAATATGACAAATACCTCACTATCAACGCCTTGTTTTAGTCTGCACAAAATTAGCTAGAATTTTGTTTTGAAGAGTGTATATTAATTGAACAATATATATTGTTACCTAATACAAATAGCTGCACTAACAAACTATTGATGGAGATGGCAAGAAGTCGTTATTCTTAATTAAACTTCTCGACTTTGAGTTCTAAGTTGGGTAAATAACAAATTCAACTAAAAAAGATTAAGTTATTTTTATTTATTTTGTGTTTATTTAATTCTATTTGAAAGTAAGGGACGTTAAGGATCGAACTCGTAATCTCGTAGTCAGTGAAATTATGATACTATATAAAAAACCAATTCAATTTAAAAACTTAAGTTATTGGATGATGATGAGTAGGGGTGCAAGAGGGCCGGGCTGGGTCAAGCTTTGCTCCGAAAAATCCAAGCCTTGTAAAAAAATTCTAATTTGGCATGGCCCAAGCTTGTAGGCCAGACCTACGATCTTTTTATTAAAAAAGCTTTTTTCAAGGCCCAGTCCGGCCCAATTTATAAATTATACTAGGTCAGTTCTAGCCTGACGTAGGCCGAGCCGTAGGCTCATTTAGGCCAGCCCGACATAATTTCACCCGATGAGATTTGTAATGATTTATATTATTTTTTAACACTTGAAATCAAATTAAATTAGATAAAAATATAAGTTAACTTTATGTTTATAAATGGATGATCTCCTAAATCCCACAAATACATGCATTTGTCATGTTACATAATAAAAATTGAGTTTCGTACACATACATAAATACTTTGCTACATTTTCTTTTCTTTTTATTTTAAAAATAATAAATCCCACAATTGTTGTCTCTATAAAATTGGGTTTTATAATTCTCATTCAACATGAGAATTACAATTTTCCTACACACCCTTCGATTTCCGTGCTGACATGGGTCTTACATATAATTTTTTCTAACACATGGGTCCCACATGCTTTTTATCTCTACAACATGAGATTTCAATTCTCCTTCAACATGAGAATTATAAAACCCCTGTAAAATTATATAAGAATTGATAAATTTTATAATAAAAAAAAAGAGTAAATACCCTTTTTGATAAATTTTATAATGCCCTAGCAAATAAAAAGACCCATCGTAGTCCCTAAAAAATTTAAAATGGACCAATTTTAGTCCTTTTATGGACTAATATGAGTCTTTTTTGAATTTGTGGGGCTACGATTTCAACTAAATGGGTCCATTTTGAATTTCTGGAGAACCATGATAGGCCTTTATATTTGCTAAGGACTAAAACAGACGCGTGAAATTTGCTTAGGACCTTTATTCAAAAAAAAAAAATAGCAAAATTTTAAGATAAAGGAGTCGAAGGCTTTCAATTTCAACCACAAGTGGTTTTTTTTTTTCTTCTGGTACAAACAAGAAAAAAGAAGAAGAAGGAAAATCATCTACATAGAAATGAAATTAAAGCACTTGGAGGTTGAACAAGGACATTTGTAGAGGAATTTATTGTGGTCTCAGAACCAACCAAGCATGCACTCGCAGATATTTAAGTCCTTATTATACATATTCATCACTGCTTTTTTGTTGTCATAGTTATCTCCTGCTTGAAAGCAACCCCAGAACAACCCTTTGCTCTTTGCCATATATCGTGTGTTCCTAGTAATTATTCCAGTCTAAAGTGGTTGCGATCGAGACTGCTATAGCTATAGAAATTAAGAGAGAGAGAGAAAGAGAGAGAGAGGGTACTTTGAAGATAAGTGGGGAGAACGGCATGTATAAATGGAAAGGTAGACAGCGAAAGGGGGAGAAAAACAGAACAATTTTGGTGTTCTTGTGTGCTTTCAAGTGTGGATGGACTATTCCCATTTTGACAACAAGTTGAGATATATATCCATGTGGGGTGTTTTCGATCCATGGCAACTTTCAATTGGTTATTAGGGCTTGGAATATATATACATATATATATATATATATGTCAGTGGCAAGTACAATAGCACAACTACACAAGCAATTCAATCTTTCTTGCTAGAGTGGTAGAAAGCGAAATAGAGAGAAAAAAAAAAGTGCCTACTAAGCTATTGTGTAAGTGAAACTGATAAGCACGCAGCACGCAGCACGCATGGAAAGGAAAACCAACAACATTCTCTCTAGTATAGACTTTGATAGATAGATAGATAGATACATGGACATTGATCTACCACAAGGGGGAGAGAGAGAGAGAGAGAGTTAGTGAGTGATGGCGCATCTCTTTTTGGTGAAAGTGACGTTCTGAGCAACCCCAGTCAAAGGGATAGCGTTGTCTACCATTGCAAGCCCGTTGGATGGAAATAATTGTACTTCCTCTCCACCATTATCTTCTTTTAAGGGTTTGAGACTCACATACACGTGTAGGTTTAAAACCGTGAATGAAAAAATTATAATTAAAGATGATAAAGGAAATTAAATGGTAATAGGTTAGTTAGTGCATGGTAGCTGAATAGGCTGGAGATGAAAGTATGTGTTTAATTTTTTTCAGTACCATCTTAAAGCTTTGATTTCTAGACCCGCCCTGAATCAGATTAATCATGAAATGATGAACCGATTAGAATATAAAAAAAAAAAACATGACAAAGGGAATAATAAGAAATGATTTTTTTTTTTTGTGTTATATGAATCATCCCATAAAAAGTGACATCCCACTTTCGTGCCTTATGGAAGGAAAATAATGAGCTTCTTATGCTTTTTTCTCTATTAGTAAAGTATGTCAATGTAATAGTGATTTAGTGAGACAAAGATATCAACCTAGGTTCAATAAGAGAGTCACTTGTTTATCCAAAAAAAAAAAAAAAAGAGTGCCTTTTCTTGGGAGCAATCTTAGGGTATGTTTAATTGTTTTCTGATTTTTTTGAATATAAAAATTTAAAAACCAAAACAGAAAATCTCTTGAATAACCTTATACATGGCCACCCCCTCTCTTTACATTATTTGATTTTAAAAACTTCAAGAAACATTATAGTTTTCAAAACATTTTTTGAAAACCTCTCTACCTTTTTTAATTTTTTTTTTTATTCCAAGAAAAGGATTCAAGAAAACTGTTTTCTCACAAGCAACCAAGAGGTAGCTATATATGCAACCCTTTCTCTCTTCATCTCTTCCTACATTATTACTCCTCTCACCTAACTTATATTTCAACATAGAATAACAATAAGGTTAGTGTATATGCAATTAGTGCCTCTTCCACTGCCTAGCAAGCTATATAAGAAAAGGATTCAAGAAGAAAGTATTTCTCACAAGCACCCAAGAGGTAGCTATATATGCAATTAGTGGGAGTTTCTTGAAGTTAGAGGGAGTTTCTTAAAGTTATATTTCAATAGAATAACAATAAGGTTAGTGTATATGCAATTAGTGCCTCTTTAATGGAAGAAGAGGAATATATACATGGGCAAGATCTCCAATTAGGAGAGAAAGGGCCCTTGTAGGACTCATCATTAAGCGTTAGGCAAACATCCTTAATTACTTGATGCATAAGGTGCGCACGCATTAGAAGCCAGATTAAGTGTGGTGATGAGAAGCCATATTAAGTATGGTGAAGTAATATTTATCTCAATTTAAGAATGTAAGGATATTTGTATTAAAAATGAGAAAAAGAATGTAAGGATATGACAAAAATTTTTTATATATAAATAAAAAAGTCATGTCCTTACATTTTTTTTCAATACTTTATAAGAGAGAGAATACTTAAAAAAATGAAAAAAGGAAAAATATTGACTAGGCATATCTGTGACAAATTCTGAACAAAAATATCTTGGTAGATACTTAAATTTAATACATCACCTATTAAAATTTAGAAAGTAATCCACTCAATTGTGATTATTTTACTTATTCTTTCATGATTAATGTAACATATGGATCCTGTTTATTTATTCTCTTAGTAAAGGAATATGTACTATGGGAATACTAAAGGTTTATTCCTACCCACCACTCTTTGTGGGACAAGGATGAATATGAATTTAGTCCATGCAAGGTCAATGTAGAGCTTGGTAGACTAGCAAATTAAAGGTATATATGTGGTGCAGGGGAAGCCAATGTGTGGAGAAAATTTTCAGTGGAGCAGGATCATCAAAAAATTAAGTGGTCCTTTTGAAAATTTTAGGATATAAAAAAAATGTAAAATAGAAGAAAATTTTCCATATTTCCACACACAAAAAAAAAAAAACATTCAATTGACAATGATTCTGGACAACTAAATTTTTTTTCTTCGAATGTGAAGGCTTGTAGGGTGAGGAAGTTGGTTTTAGTTTTCAGTCAACTCGAATCTCTGTGGCCACCACGTGAAGTGGCACAAATTATAGCTCTTCCTATCCACTCACATCTCCCATTTTATCATTCTAAAAGCGATTATAACTTTATGCTCAAAAGAAAGGATTGAGAAAAAGCATAGACCTTGTCTCCAATAAATTGCTAATGTTGGGTTCTTTAAAGGGCGAACCCAGTTCAAATACTCACTTCGTGAGTGTCTGCGGAAGAGAATATTCTCTTTCCCCTACTTTTTGCAGAGAAACTGATTCGAACCCACGACCTGACACACCACGGTAAGCAAGTTTACCGCCAAGTCAAGCCGGTCCTTCTTGGGATTCTTTATCTCTTACAATTATCTTTACTCACCTCTCCCTCTCTCTCTATATTCTCTCTCGCTCATAATCCAACCCTCTATGCCTACATAAGGTATTATTGTCTCTGTGTTGTCCTTCTCAAACTGTACTAACTTTACTCGAGGAAGCCAATTGTACATTAATACAATCACTCCACACACACAAGAACAAAAAAACATACACACGGTGTGCATCATAGCACCAGCCATACCATATCCCTCTCACTCATCCTCGAGGTAAAAAAAAACAGTAATCTTCCTTTCCTTTGCAGGGAACAGGAAAACTAAAATAAACTGAAAAGGATGGAATAGCTGCTCTAGCTCGTTCATGAACATGTCGTTCTCAGGCTTTGAAAGTCCCAAACATCAACAACAAGACTAGGGTTTTTTTTTTTTTTTTTTGGTGCAATCTAAGCTTAAAGAGATTCTCATCATGTATTCATCAAATAGCTCCATCAACGGCAATGACCTAATCTCATACTCTAACCAACCATTTTTCCATAGGCCTTTTTCCATTGAAAGCAACACATCTTCAAAAGAAGAAAACAATTGTTCCCTTCTTCCTCCTTCTTTGTCCTTTTTGCAATTCCCTTCTCCCTTTGAAGACAACGAAATCTTCCTTGAACAACACCACCATGATGATGATCTCTTACCTCATCATCATCATCATCACCAACAATCTCTAGCTGAGATGGATGCTGCTGTAACACCCCGTTCTAGAACCGGTTTGTTAACGGATGCTGCAATTAACATCATCAAAAATCCTTGCCAAGTAACAACAATGGAGCAGATTCCAAGAAAAAGATCTAGCAAGAGAGATCGACACAGTAAGATCAACACAGCTCGAGGACTCAGGGATCGGAGAATGAGACTTTCACTTGAAGTTGCAAAGAGGTTTTTTGGCCTTCAAGACATGTTAGGCTTTGATAAAGCTAGCAAAACTGTTGAGTGGTTACTGAACCAAGCAAAAGTTGAAATCAAACAACTTGCTAGAGAGAAGAATCATCCTAGTTATTATTGTAGCAGTTTTGGTGCTAAGAGTGCATCTTCAACTTCTGAATGTGAAGGTGTGTCAAGCTTGGAAGAGGTTGCGGTTAGTGGAATTCAAGGTCAAGAAGGGGGAAAGAAGAGAAGAATTAAGGGTTCTAGAAAGAGTGCATTCAATCCTATTGGTAAAGAATCAAGGGAAAAAGCAAGGGAAAGGGCAAGAGAAAGGACAAAAGAAAAGATTAAAAGTCGAAGACTTGTTGATGAATCAAAACAATGCAATGAAGGAAAAAACAATAACCTTGACCGATTGAGTTCATGGAACCCCTTTGAAACGGTAGAAGAACCTGCAGGTACACAGAATCAAAGCTTGGATATGGTGGCTGAGGCTGAAGAACCATGTTCTCACTCAAAGGAGCATTTGGGAACCGTAGAGGATATGACACATGAAGATTCTTTGGTGATTATGAACAAATGGAGCCCAACTACTATGATGTTCAATTCTCTCAATAACTCTGGAATTATCCTTCAAGAAGTAAGTTCAAATTAATCACAGTTAATTAGTTAGCTTCAACAAGTTTATAAGGTTTCAAATTAGTTCATATGTTTAAAATGTTTTTGGTCTTTCAATTAGCATGTTCTGTGTCACTGACAACCATGCATAAGATCAAAGTGTGCATAGGTAATATATTTCTGATCATTCATTCATAAAATTGTTTGCAGCATCAATTTGCAGAATTCCAGTCATTGGGAAAACCTTGGGAGGCGTACAACAATCACATCTAATCCATGCTCATCATTTGCACCAATCATCATCTTTTTATGTGTCAGATGAATAAGATATACAAGTCATGCTGTGTATTTTCTTTACTTTCCTTTTGGCATGTAATGTGATAAGGTATCTTCCATCTACTAGCATATGGGAAACAATGTTTCATGAATGGTTGTTTATGTCATCTCTATAAAATGTTACCTCTTTCTTGTTTCTGCTTATTTTCACCCCTTGATATATTTATTCACTGACATGGTACAAATTCATTAATATATATCTTATAATAGTCTCAGTGCATGTTTTTTAATTAAGAAAATTAATTAATTGAATCTTTTCTCCAACCCTGATTACAATGCATTAATTTTATCAGATTTAGTATTTTAACTTTGGCATGAAGAGGATTTCAATTTATGCTGCTATTGCTGTCATATCCATTTACATAATAGTCTTGCTACGCTACTCGACATATATTTATTTCCATGTTGTAAAATTTTTTTTCCCCACAATCCAACTAATTATCCTTTGGAAAAGGGTTAGGGCTACTGTTCAGATGTATGTTTTTTTCTAATTGTTTGTGGGTAGTTTTTCAAGTGTAGTCCAATGTGTATCTTCAGATATATAAAATCATTAATGTAACCCCACCCAACATCTTAAGTTTTTGGGTTGAATTGATTCTTTACATGGTATCAGATCCTGGTGTACCAAGTGTAAATTCAACTTATCTTTATAGATTTGACTGCATATGCTCTTGGGTGATCCACTATATATCCACTTCCAGTACATAATTATTTAGCTTGATTAACACAGATTTAAGGAAACCAAACATATAAAGGAATGTTAATTGAGAATAAAATATAAAATACATTTAAAATATCGAATTATGACAATTGACATGAGTAGTAAAATCAGAAGAAAGTCTTGGTGGAATAAAACAAGTTCAATAGTTAAAAGTATATATTTTGGGGAGTGTTATTTACACAAAAATTTGACTACACATATTACTTGAGGGTTGATGATGGAAAAGAAGAAAAGAGAACAAAAAAAATGATGATTTAATTCTTCACAAATTCTATACTACTATAAGTTTACCTTCTAAATTTTCAATTCAACTAGCATGCTAATTAAAAGGAATTTATTTAAACTTATAATCAATGAAATCAAGATATGAAAAGGAAATAATATGGACATAGCAATCTAAAAGCCAAAAAAATAGAAAGAGTAATTCAGAATAAATTTTCATGTAAAGAGGAATCACATACCTTAAAATGCATTTATTTATTTAGTTTCTTTTTCCTTGCAACGAATATATATACTTTCTCTTTTTTTCATTGACCACCCTTTCCTTTTCACTTATAAGATTATGGCAATGTTCTTCTATTCCCTAAGCTTAGGTAGAATTGTTTTTCACTCAAGGCTTGTAAATAAAAAATGGCCGACCCAGTTCAAATACTCACTTCGTGAGTGTCTGGGGAAGGGAATACTCTAGGCAGTCTTTCCCCTGCCTTTTACAGAGAGACTGATTCGAACCCGCGACCTGACACACCACGGCAAGTAAACTTATCGCTGAGCCAAGCCGGCCCTTCTTCACTCAAGGCTTGTGAATATTGGGCTGAAAATAAGAAATGGTCAAAACTCAATGGGATTTTTAAATAAAATAAAATAATAAGGTTGGCTTCTTTGCTAAGTGGTTATATTTTCAAACAAGAATGCTTTAATCATGTTCAAATGTGCATGTGAAAAATGTAACTTTAAATAGAAACAAAATAAGTTCTAGAGTGTCAAAAATCATAAGTAAAAATCGCACAAAAAGAAGAAGAAAGAGAATGACATAAATATATATCCAATTCATCGACCAAAGGCTCAAGATCACACTAAAGTATAATTCTATCGTATGTAATCTACAAATTCAACTTTTACCATCAAATTAACTTATGCTTAATTTGGAAAGGAAATACAATATATTTATTCATGTTATTATACCTTTACACTCGATCGTTTCCTATTCACAACTTTTATAAGTCTGAAATCCATATTTTTTTTCTAAATGCATATATTTAAATTTTTTCATTTTGCTTACCAAAAAAAAAATAAAAAATTCATTTTGAAGTATCAAACTCATTACTGACAAGAAATGCATCTAGAGTTAACAATAACTTTTTCCTAAGTCATCTCACTACAAGGAAAAAGTTTATTTGTGACGAAGAAATTTCGTCACAAATGATAATTTTCGACACAAATAATCAAATTTCATCACAAATAAATTTGCGACATAGGAATTTGTGACGAAATTTACTTGCGACATAGGAATTTGTGACAAAATTTTAGAAAATTTTGCCACTAATAAGATTTTTTCTTGTAGTGTCTTACACAGACAATGAATTTTTTACTTGCAATATTTTAATTTTGGGAACAAGTTAATTACTCCTATATCAGTCTAAGAACAAAAAGTCATGCATCTAATCTTTGTCATTAATTTGCTTGTAGCTCACATATCTAATAAGTTGAGCCATTAGATATAAATAAACTTAATAACCAAATTCGAAAGTGTAACTTATGCCTCGTATAAAATGATCAAAACCTTTCACCAAAAAAAAAACAATGATCAAAACCCTTATTCTTATTGAGTATCAAGCTCATTTCTAATATGCGCATGAAGAGTTATAATAATAAATCAGATAATTTTACTAATAATTTTTTTTGAAAGAAAAATAAAATAAAATAAAATATAAATTTATGAGTAAAAAATATCGAAGTTAGAGTCCAAGAATATTGGTGGTAACAATAACCACGAAACGGCAATATTCTTATTTTTATATTTTGAAAACTAGTTAGGTATTACAAGTTATTAATATACGGGAAATTTACTTTACCTTTATATATGGTTAAGATTCACCACATGATCATGTTTATTTTCACATATCCCAAAAAAAAATTGTTTACAAACTTTTACACATATTCCCGTTAATATAAAAAAGTTAGGAGAATTTACAATTTTTTTTATAAACTTATAAATTACACTATGTTATGTCTGAAATAATATTTATTCAAGAATGTAATCATATAAATATTTATAAATAAAAAATTTATAAATATAACCTAAGAAAGTTATAGGTGAATAAATTTACAAAAGATTTTGCTACAACCACGGGTTTCGAAGTAAAAGGAAAATATCTTGTCAATACTAAGCAGCACATCTTTCTAAATTTAACATGGTCAAACATGAAGAATATGCTTAATTAATCAATTATACGATACAGTACTTTGTTGAGCATTTCAACAGAATTTATGACTTGTATATTTATCATTACTTCTTTAATTACACTTACTTTTGTGGGAAATGATTTATTTATGGGTAAAATGTGTGTCATTTTAAAGGATATAAAGTTATGTCATTTTAAGAGAGAGAAATAGATAGATAAAAGAGGAGAGAGACTTGACAAAAAAAATAAAGTTGTGGGTTCCACCTCTTTGTGAGAGTGAAAGTATATAAGTTGTGTCATTTAAAAGGATAAACATTTTTCCCTTTATTTATAAGAAAACATTTTGTAAATTATACTATGTATAATACATAATGTAACCTAGTGTACTTTCGGGAGTACATAATATAGTTTGTAAATAAAAAGTTTGTAAATATAACCCTCCCCTATTTTTATTAGTATTCATTTTTTTGACACCCTTTCGGATGGGGAATTTATACTTACCTATCTTGATTTATTATTTATGATGAGAATAATTTAAAAAATTTATATAATAAGGTTGGTAAAAAACATCAAATATAAAAATAATATATAAAATAAGAAATACAAATATAATTTATAACACAATAAATATCAAATATCAGAAGTGGTAACTAAAGAAAGGTTAATAGCCCACGTACAAGTTTTGGAACCACAACAAACTTTGGGGTGTTATGTCAAAAATTTAGAGTTGTGACCCAATATGGGTATTCTCAAAATTCAATTCCATGTGGTCAAAGGTCAACAATCAACAATGGAAAAGAAAAGAAGAATCAGATACCAGTACTACAACTATTACATAGCAGCTAAAAAAGAAGAAGGCAATGTATTACTGTTTTGGTTCAGAATATCAACTGCAGTGCCCCTCCAACCGGTTTTGGCTTTGATTATTTCATACGGAGAGACAAGGAATCTTAAAAAGTTTCAACTTTTTGTTCAGTTTCATAACGGAACTTCCTTTTGAATCGATTTCTAATTTACTGAATAATATACCTTTACTTCAAGTTCATATAAAGGGCGGACTCAGTTCAATACTCATCCGTGAATGTCTGGGAAAGGGAATTGAGTCAAGCCTTACCCCATTTTTTGAGGAGAGGTCGAATCGAAGCCGGGACCTTGAACATCACGGTAAACATGTTTATCACTGAACCAAGCCGCCCTTCTTACTTCAATATCATATATTAAATAAAAATTCTTTTCATTTCAAACCTATCATTGTCTTCAATTCAAATTGTAATCTACCATTCATTTTCTTTTATTTTAATTTATAAATTTTAGATGAGATTTTCTAATTTGTTTGAAATTTGTGAATTGTGAAGTTTTAGGATCGATACACAAGAACTAAATTACATTTTGTTGAAAAACCTCAAATTTATTCAAAAGTCTTATATGGGGTGTTAAAATTTGAAGTCTTATTCCAAATTTCTTTAATTTTCTCTATTCTATTTCTTAGTATTCTTTGCAGCAGATAGCCCAGACACTAGAAAGAGAGTTAAAAGGAGAAAAAAAATTTTGGCCGTATCCTAATCTGCCCTCAGAACAGTGTTTTATTATAACTTCCTGTTACTGTCTCTCTCTCTCTATTCATGGATCTCAGAAAATTTATGTAAAGGTTTAGCAGGAAAATATTTTCGGTACCCTCCTCTTATTGCGTCTTGTTACATCATTTATTTTAGGAATATATTATTCTACCCACTATTTTTTTTTATCTATTTTTACTTACCACTTTAAAAGACCATTAAATAATAATCTTAATTAACATTTATCTTTCTCTTAACTCTTTAAATTACTTTATTCTTTAGATTATGATTTAATGATATTGAAAAAATGGTAGTCAAAGATATGCAAAAAAAAAAAAAAAATAGTAGGTAAAATAACTCATCCCTATATTTTATATATAGGATTTTATACCTATATTTTATATATAAGATTTTTTAGATTATGTTAACGAAAAATATTGAAATAAAAAATTAGTCAATTTTTATTTATTTTTTTGTTAAAAAGAAGGTAAATAACCTATCCCTATATTTTATATGAAAAAAATAAATAATATTTTTACACTACTCCTATCTTTAAATTATTTCCACTCATATCTTTTATTTTTCCATTTTTTGGCAAAAACATATATACTCTGGTGTACCAAAAAATGAGCTCGATTTACCAGAAACAGGAAACCTAAAAACTGACAACAGATCCATATTTATCCTAAAACCAGAATCAAATAATGAGTATTTTTAAAAAAATTCTTAAAAAAAAAAAAAAAAGCAAGAAGAAACTGGAACAAGAGAAAGGAACCCTTATAGAATGCCCTAGAGAGTAAAGAGTACTGCAGCTAGCTCTTCCATGTATTGAAACTTTAATTGATAGATCAATAACATATCCGCCAGAATAATGATCAGATAATGAGATCTTTAGCAGCAAAAATATTTAGTTCATATTATTGATTGAATAACTATAGAAGAACATAAAAAAAAATCCAGAAACAGAAAACCCACCCACCCCAGATACACCCATATATGCTGCTACCTTAGGAACGAATCCCTAAAAGTTCAAAAAAGGTATCTTCGCCAAGAACCGGAAAGATTCACCATTTTCAGTAAACAAATATGGTGTACAACATCCTTAACCAGAAACCCTTTTTGGGGTTACTGTAAACTTTAACTGGTAGATAATTACAAAGAAGAAAGAAAGAAAGAACCAGAAAACAAAAAGAAGAGAATGAATACCCGGGGGTCCATAAATCAGATATAATATAGCAAATCGTAAAAATATTAAGATATGGTCTAGAGAAGGTTTTGTTGTGAGTGATAAAAACATTGAGAAGCCCTAGCTAGGAAAGAAAGAGAGAATGACAAGAGGGTTGAAAAAGAAACCCTAATGGCCATGGAAAATGGGAAATGATTTGTCTTTGTGAGTGAGTGATTGACACAAAGGATAAGCTGCACAAATGGAAAACACCAAATAAGAGGGGTTTGGTTGATCTCAAATAGCCACACAGCCAGTGGCGTCCTTTGCTGATAGAAAATGACCTCTTCTTTTTGGTATTCGATTGGATGCTATGCTTCAACTACTATTATTATTATTATTAGGGCATCAAATTATTGCACAAGGACAAGTTTCCTTTTTTTTTTTTTTTTTTTTTCTCTTCAGCTTATCCAACCCTTTTAGCCAGTCTGTCACTTTTGTTTTTTGCCCTTCTTAGATGCCATTTCATTAACACAAAGGACTAAAATAGAAAACTGAATGACACAAGGCACATGTGCTACCAAGCGTGATATAGCCTATAATAAGTACTCGATCTTGAATTCACATAGGAAGAAATGTTTAATTATTTTAAAGATGTAAAATTATATCATTTTAATTAAGAAGAAAGAGATTGATAAAAGAGAAGAAAGAGTGGACAAAAAAATATATAAAGCGTGATATAGCTCTATAGATGTGCAAAGTACATAAGTTATGTCATTTAAAAGGATAAATATTTTTTCCCTTCTCATATAGATGATATATAAAATGGGAAGATTTCATTTATGATTTTTTTAAAAGGATAAATGTAGTTTGTAAATAAAAAATTTGTAAATATAATATTTCTCTATGTAAAAATCAATTTTTTTTATCCTTACTACTAATTAATAAAAATAAAGCTCTTGCGGTTTTATATATTTAAATTGTGGCATAGATTTATGGATTTTCATTTTCTCCTTTAACATACCATAACAAACTTTCTTACACAACAACATTTTGTAGTTTTAAAACAAAAAATTTATAAATAAAAATTTCTCTATGCAAAAATCAATTTTTTTATAACATTACACAATTAATTTTCCTACAACATAATATATTTAAAATCCTAGATTTATTAGTTAAATTTAAAATCAATATAGAAATATCATTTTATTATTTATTACTTAAAAAAGTTCACAAATAATAAAACTAAAGATATTCTATTCTTTTATATATAACTTAATTATCTTTCTCATACTACTTCTCCATTTAACACATTCTCTCTATACTCCAATTTTTTTTACCTGCTACAGTGTTACTTTATTAATCGTTTTTAAAAAACATCCATGAGTGTAGTATTATATGTTAATACAGAAATAATTACATACTCGTCAAAAAAAATATATGTTGTGTATTTTTTTTTCTTCAGTAATTTTTGTACACATAAACTTTTCATTAAGCTAATAAATCTTTTAAAATTTTTTTATTTTTTTATTTTGTTTACACGAACGTGTATGTGTAATTTTAGTAATGAGTGATTGAATAGTGTATTATCAAAAAATAAATTAAAAAAAGTAAACATGCATGTATGAATTTTTCTTTATTTTTAACTATTTTGTTTCTACGCGTGCGAAATTTTAGTAATGAGTGATTGAGATAGTGATTGATTATCAAATAAATAAATAAAAAAAATGAGTGATTGAGAGAGATAGAAAGTGGCAAACTTCTTGGAAAATGACCACACACAAATCCAAAAGAAAAAGAGAGAATAAACACACTGATTTATCCTAATTCATCCAATTTAGACTACGTTCAACTTGTCTGATTTATCCTATTGACCCCGACAATTAGGATCATCATCAATATGCGAAATATAAGTCATACCCAACAAAACTGACAATGAGGTACTTTGTATCACTTTCAAAAACAAAAAGAGAAAACAAATTGGGCATATAACATTGGTAGGAGTGGGTAGAAATTTGATAAATCTTGTATGTAAAATCTGACTACACACTTGATCGATACAATACAACTTTTATTTTTGCCTAAAACCAATTCAACCAGATCCCCTTATTTGTTATGGTTGTACACTAACCATATACAAAATAATTCAAGAGATGACAAATCAATTTCCTACCTATATAGGAGAACTCTAGAGAAGGGCCAAAAGACTGAGGAAAAAGTGCTAGGATTGATTTCATGACTTCAACCTTATTGATTTGACCAAAAGTTGACAAAATAAAATCGATTATATGGATACCGTTCTTAGTGACTGAATTAAAAATCGAATGAGCCCTCTATTATCAACATCTAATAATCAGCAATATTCAAATTTGTTACCAAATAAATTACTCACCTTCCAATGACCAAACCAACTCAACTAGTGATTCCATAATGCACACACAGGAGGCCAACGGAGTTCAGCAAGCTGACAGAACCTACATTCTCGTTCATTTCAAAATGCAATTAAGCACACAAATTCAATAAGAAAAGCAACACACTAATATCTCATCAACAAGTAAGAATATTTTACTATCTATCATAAAAAAAAATTTAATGACATTAAATAAACGCCACTACTAATGTGCATGTACCAATATTGGATGCTAAACCGGCTAGGAAATTGATGATTATAAATAGAATAAACACACATTTGTTTGACGAATGGAATTGGCCACTTATGAATCTTCCCAAAATGATTATTATTATTTTTTTCAAAACAGAAATTTGTCACAAAATATCCGCGTAATGATTAAAGAGTTTGTCAGAAAAGGTGGAAAAATTGAAAATACCTGTTTACGACTAGATTCACACTAAACGGTTAGGGACAGTGACAAAAGTGCTTGGATAAAAAAATTATCAGAATGTAACGTCAATAGTAAATTTTGTCAAAATGTCATGCGGCATAATTCGTTACACAGTGTAGCAAATTATGTATGCAAATAATTCACTATACAGTATAATGAAATATGCCACGTCAGATGCTCAGAACCAAAAAGTGTCATGTTCAAAATTGTTGAAATTTGCTACATAGGGTAGCGAATTTCAACAATTTTGACACATAACACTTTTTAGTTCTGACGTAGCATATTTCGCTATACTGTGTATGCGAATTACTGTTATGTTGCATAATTCGCTACAATGTGTTTTGCACATGGCACTTTTGTTGCATGATATTTTGACAAAATTTACTGTTGGTGTGGCAGTCTGATAATTTTTTTGTCCAAACGTAACAAAATCATCAATGTCCCAAACGGTTATTCACACGAAACGTAATGATTACGTTGTTTAATGAAAATTCTCAAATATAAATAAATAGAAGAATAAAATAAATTCTTCTTTTATTATATGTTATCACTTTTATTTTGTAACTATTCCTCATCAAAACTTTTGTTTTATGCCTTCAAAGATAAAAAATATTTTCTCATGTGACATGAGAATTCATTTCTCATGTTGTGATTTTTCGATTTACGTGTAAAACTTTTCTATTTTTTTTAATAAATATGGGGCTCATCACTAGTTGAGTCATAACATGAGAATTCGATTCTCATGCAACATGAGAAAATCAAATCCCTTTAAAGATAAGGGAAAGAGATTATTAATTGTTTCAAATAATAATGAAGAAAAATAATATTTTATATGTTTAGTATATTATGTAAGGGTTCACTTTTTCTGCAGTTACTGCCTATGAAGCACCGACACTTCAAAATCCTGACGTGTCATGTCCGACACTTTCCGACACTTCGACACTCCAACACGTGTTATAAAAATTCAAAAAAAAGTTTAAATACTGAGTTGCATTGAGTTTTTATTTCCAACTATTAGATTCGTTGGATTATAATTACTATTTTATTGAGTTTAATATAAATATTTGGGATATCTTATATTTTTTTGCAAAATTTAAGAATATTTTAAGTTTAGATACGTAAATTATTGAATATTAAATACAATATACACTACACAAATTAAAAATATTATTTAATATCAAAACGTGTCATAACGTGTCAAAATCTAACACTTTTTAGAATTAACGTGTCGGGGTGTCGTGTCGTATCGTGTCACGTGTCCCATGTCGGTATCGGTGCTACATAGGTTACTGCAGATAACTTATCTGCAGTAAACCCAATATGACGTCGTTTTGGGTGGAAATTATGGTATTTTTGTAATTTTAATTTATCTCAGGGTTATTATAATATTTATAATTATAATTTTTTAATCTCAAAATGACGTCATTTTAGAAATAAATACAAATAACTTATCTGCTGTAAAAATATTTTTCTGATTTTGTAATATTAAGTCTCACTTCTCAACTTGACTTTATTAATATACTATCGAGTTATTATGAATACAGTTTCATAGAATTAGTAAAAGTTAAGTATTAACATACAATATCTAACGTGAAGAATCATAAACTGATAAGAAAAAAATAATATGCAAAACTAAAAGTATTTTCACTGTGAAAGAAATTGCAATTTCTCTACTAGAAGATAAAACTTACATTCTCACTTCGACATATAAAAATAGACTGAAATACTCAAAATATACTACGAATGTTTTATAATATAATAAAAAAATGTTATGGATCCAATTTATAGGCCTATACTTTAAAAAGCTCAATAGAAATAAATAACTAAGAAAAAAAATAAGGAAATATTCTTGTCAAGAGATTGACCTCATCATTTTTTAACAGATCAAGCATTGTGCCCCAATATTCATAAAAGTTTCAGAATTTCATTACTTATAAATAAGAGTTATGTCGTAGGAAAAGTGATTATATTATGTTATAGAGATTCATTTTGCGTGCCGGAGTTTTTTTTTTTGTTGCGGGCCCACAAAATATTGTGTGTGTAGGAAATTTTATACGATCATGTTACATGATAGATGATAAACCCTATAAATAAACTCTCAATAAATAGGATGCTTGGCTACAACTATGTATTTTTCAACTTTTTCTCTCTCAGTTGTTTTGTTGTTGTACATAAACTCTGTGATGTGCTACCATTTAAAATATCTCTTTCATGAATATTTGAGAGAGCTTATTGATCCAACGGTAATACACCAATCTCTAATAGGACGTTACCTATCCATAATATGATCGAACAAAAACAAATGGAAAAATATGTATTTTTAGGCGAGAGCTTTCCCTTTTAAGGAGTGCATCACGCTGCTCCACCAAAACCAAAAGCAAAAGCAAAAGAAGAAAATTGTATTTCTACCCGTCAACATGCACGATAGTAAAGAATTAAATTTTACTTCTTTCGTTATGCACTGTAATTCTGTCAAATCCTCTCTTTTTTTACTCCTTCAAACTCAAAAGTAGGTTTTGCATTTGTTACGACAAAAGCAAAATTTCCTACATAGATCGATATTTGTGTTTTAATTTTTTTTTAAAACATGATAGATCCCACGATTATTGTCTCTATAGCATGACAAGATGATTATCTTACAATATAATATTTGTTTTTTCCTTTTTTATATATTGGAAAAAGAAATCTTTATACTATTTTCACTTTTGGTTTTCTTTTTTATTTTCTATTTTATTTTTAAGGTGAATCTCATTTCTTTTTCTCTCAATAAGAAAGTTTTATCTTCTCATCCAAGATGAGAAGTTGCAACTTGCAAGTCCTTTATATATAGACAGAGAAAAAAGATGGGAGAAATGTTGTTATAAAATGTTTTACATTATTGTTCCCTCATATTCATTATTAATGAATTTTTTTTTTATTACGATAAAAATTATTTAAGAAATCTGACCCGTTTGATAATATGATTACATAAAATTAAATTTACCAGTTTTGATTGGGAAAGGAAACAATATTTTCTATGCAAAAGACGGAAATCACCTTCCATAATACAAAATAAAAAACATTATAAACTCGCCCAAAAGAAGAAAATTAATGAAGAATAAAAAATCTTGAATATTAAAAAATGCCATTGGGCCACTTGGTCCGCCATATCAAATTCATCCAACTGGTGTTGTTCTGTTAGGGAAAATAAGGTATAATGACATAAATAAATAATAATAATTTTATATTTTAAGAACAATATTTTATCATAAAAATCTACGGACATTATTTTATAGGAAAACATTTTCTCACGTTCACTCTTCGATTTGCGTGTAAAACTTTTTTTCTTTTTCTTTTTTAATAAATATGAGACCCATCACTAGTTGAGTCACAACATGAGAATTGAATTCTCATGCAATATGAGAAAATCAAATCCCTTATTTTATTTACACGATTTCATTTGTTTAAACTAAAAAGTTAGTCTTTTTGAGATAATTAAATTGACAAAATTCTGAAACACATAATAGTAGTGCAATGAAGATTGTCATCTTTCTTAATTAGGAGAAGAATAAATTGTGAAAGAGAACATGTTTGTGAAGAACTGACCTGAGATCTATAGCCTTTGAACATTTTTCTCTAAGGCACTTCCATTTCCTGAGATCTATAGAGCCTTTGAATGCAGCTTACGAAGAAAAGGGACAATATATGAGGGAAAATGAATGGAACAAATTAATTCATTAAAAGGAGGATTGCATTTATATATAACCATGATCATGAAAACTGATACTTGATCATATATACAAGTATACATACACAACACATAGTACATAGGCTTAATATATATATATATATTATAGGATGGCTAACCGTAGCTAACTAATTAGCATAGTATGGTTTTGCAGAGATGGCCTGTTGAGTAGCGAGTAGGGATACTATTTATTAATTAATTTATTAAAGGCTCTTGTCACGTAAATGAAAAGACTATAACAGTAACCTCTCTACAACTACTAACTGTTGGTGATAGTGTTGGTTCAAGTTTTGGAAAAAAAAAAAACTAGCTAAATAGGAAGCCTAGGCAATTAGATTTGTGTTTTTTTTTTTTTGCTCAAACTAACTATTCACAAATACTCCTTACTGTGGTTCTTTGTGTGTGGTATTTTAGGGATATAGAGTCCTCTTTTTTTTTTTTTTTTTTGGTTGAAAGCTTTCCCATCAGGTGGGGAAATAGTATTTAAGGAAATGTTTGGTAGTTATTGATGTTGGAAAATCTAGATTTTTAGGTAGTGGTTTGTTTAAAAAATATTGATAATAGGGGTGTTTTGGTCAATTCAACCAATTTTTTCATCACTATTTTTTTTTTTGGTAGTTTTCCATCACTATTTTACATTCAACCAAGTATAGACTTTGCAAATTTACATAAATTTTCCCGTTAATATTTCAGTGAACCAAACATCTTTTTTTAAACTTTTCCATCAAACTCAATTTCCTACCATTTCCCCATTAATTATGTTTCCCCATTAAAAAAATGATTTTATAATTCTCATGTCCCAGGAGAATAAAAAAAAAATCTGTGTTATCTACCAAACATCACCCCTAAAAAAAATATCTCCTCTAGCACATGTCCCCTTAAACAAAGGGAACAACATGCCTTCTCTTGTAGATATTACCAATTTGCCATCCATTTCATGTTGTTAGTAAGAAGGATACGAGAGTAGAAGACATATATGTATACTTCCTACACTTCTTTTTTCCTTTTTCTTAGTTACGAATGTTGCTTGAGTTTTATTCATCTCCTTCCCATGAACAGATTGCTCGTTGCTGCCCCATTTGTAGAGTTAGAACAAATAAAAAACACCTAGGGGTTCTAAAATTGTGAGCTGATGATTAATGAGCCATATTTATGTATTTCTAAACCTAATCTAGACTTGAAATATGGACCACAAAATACTGTTAGAGGCCCACTAAACTAAGATGAAAGTTCACCACGAAATAAACCCAAAATAATTATTAACTAGTAAGAAATGCATGGATCAAGGTAGTCAAAATTGGGATTTTACCTAAAATCGAAAGTGAATAAAAAATCGTAAATCGTAATACAAACCCTAGATTTTACATGCACTTTAAAATTAAATTTTTATATACATATGCTTATGTATAAAAATCTTTAAGAAAAATAGATTACCTGACACCATCCTTATACATTTGCATACAATTGTCACACACTAAGTGTCTAAGCTAATAAATCATTCAAGTTTTTATCATCGAAGACATTCTGTTCCACATGATCTTCAACTACATTATTTAAAATTGTCTTCATCTAAACTTTCATCAAGAGATAAAATTCTTTCATTTTCCACAATCCATTCATCTTCGGATGAAACATCAGCAAAGCTATATTCAATAATTTTTGTAACTTGCTTAACATCATTCCAATAGTTAAAATCGGAATTTAAACCTCAAAATCGGGATTTTATATTGGAGAAATCTAAATTGTTTTAACAAAATTAAATCGTTAAAATCGAAATTTTAAGATTTAAATCCAGATTTTAACTACCATGCATCAGATGCATGTACACTTCATCCTTTGAGATTACTTAAATAGTTTAAAATTGGTCATCATCTCATCTCGCCAATGACTGAACGAGTGAGATAAGTTTTTAGCTAAGTGTCAATTACGTAACTCATCATGAGATATCTCCCATATAAGTTGTAAAGATCACACAAATGAACCAAATAAAGGACATATTAATGAAATCATCACACAAAAATGATCGGCTAAACTTACAAGTAGGTCATGTCGCACACTATAAAAATAGAGGCAAAGACCTAAGTACATTCATCTTTCTCATACTCAATATACTTATTCAATCAAATAGTGACTTAAATATCATAGTATCTTTAAAATACTCATCTCCTCTTATGCATGCCAAATTCTTCAACTTCTGGCATCCAAACATTATCTCGGGATACCATCTCCTAGAAGATGAATAATTCCAGTAATTGCAAACTTAAGCACAAGAACCCTTCTACTTAAATCAAACTCAACCGTATGTCATTAGACTCCTTTCCAATCGGTCTAATCAAAACCCAACACGTTAGATATATAGTTTATGGGAAATATTTTCTCGAAGAATACAAAGGGTTAATTATTTGTGTGTAAATTTTTTCTTTTTTTTTTACTTTTTTTAATGCTTGGTCCCATTGATAAAAGCATTTTATTTGATCGTTATATATATAGTTTATGTATAATAATAAATAGAATTATATATATATAAAATTATTCATTATCCAATACAGTAAAACGTACAATGTAGTAATGTACACATAAATTTTCTTTCTATCACGTAGAAGATCAGTCTGTAAATAGTTTGTTTTGTTTCACAAAAAACACATTTTGTTAGCATAATATTACTCTAAGAAATATATTAATTATAAAAAAATTGGGTGAAAGAAGTGTTTTTTTTTTTTCTTGAGCTGATTTTTTTTTCCTGTTTCCGTGAAAAGTTCGAACTGATATTTCTGCTTGTGTATTACCTAGATAATGCACATGCAGAAAAACATGAACGTGATGTGTTTAATCAAATACTTACACGGGAATTCAAGTATACCGAAATAGTGAAGCAGAAATATATGTTAACGTAACGATTGGCATAAATCTAGAGAAATTATATTTCCTATCAAAACTAACAAATAACAAGGGAAATCTAAGCTCTTGGTGGTAAATAATCATTTCCATGGTACTTCATTCGTACATGTGTTGCTTAAAGACTTCAGTCCAGTGACTGTTGATAGTTGCGTCCATCATCTCTGCATTTCTGGCTGAGCGTTGTGGCTTAATTATGTACACTTTGTTTGGCCTTATTTCCCAGAGAAATCATTTTCAACACACCCTTTATAAGTTCAGTAACAGTACTACCTATTTTTTTTGTTTTGGTAAGCACAGTACTACCTATTTAACTGATGATGATGTACACACATGCTCACTCTGCCCGCAACTTCGTTTTTATATTGGATGATCTTTTACACCCTCTTTTCCCTCTGACACCAGTGTTATTATGACTTGGACTCTTTTGTTCTTTTTTAAATACAATTTTGATCCTTTTCCAACTTTAAAATTATATTTCGTGTGGGCTTTCTTACATTAGTTTAGTTTACTTGTAAAATAACATAATTAGAAGTTTACTAATTTTCATTTTAAATTAACAAAACCAAGTATACACATCATTAAAATCAATTTATTTATTTTTTAATTTTGTAAAATGAACGAACATGAACATGATGTCATGAGCTGGAAACCAGAAGAACAAAAATATTAAAAGATTAGATATGAGAGGCATTTTCTATTTTTTGGAGAGGAGTTTCCTTTGTTCTAAGTTCTAAGCTCTTAGGCCTATGCAGTTTTGTGGGCCCTCAGTTCACTACAACCAAGTACGGGACGAAGAGGACCACTGTGCTGCCGTTCTTTTTGACCTTTTGTGGAAAGCTTTATAGAGATATAGACCAAATTGTGTGGAGTAGAGAGCAAGATCCCTCCCCTGCATACCATAACAATGCCCACGACAGCACAGACTCTAGCTACTGCTACTAGCTCAGCTATCTCGGACACCTCTTAGCTATGGGTGAGTACAAGGCTATATGATGGCATGTTTAAGCAACAAAGCTTTACCACCAAAGGCGCTTAAAAGAACACATGGCTAAACTCCTTTATCAGAAATAGCTTCAAAGAAAAATAAATGAGCAGATCTTAAACGCTGTCAGATTTTGATTCGGCAAGTAGTTATGCACAGAATATCGCCCTGACGTCAAGACTGAGCTGCTGCCAATAGGATGATCATCTTGGAAGTTGAACTAGCATATGATAAGCACCAGCCGCCTCCTAAACTACTTTTACTACCTTCGTAGCCAAAGACTTTCAATTTTAGTAATTGCTCGCATAACTTTAAAGTGATACTGAAATAATCCTTTTCAAATGACAATTCTAAAAAATTTACATCTTAAAATTACAGGTAAAATACAATTCACGTCTACTACAACTGACCATAAATGGTTGAGTATTCGTAGCAAAAGACCAAAAAGGTATTAATAAGATCGACCCTTTTTCCTTTAAGTGGTAAAAAGCAAATTAGGTTACATCTTCCATGTATCTCAATTAGGTTACATCTTCCATCTATCTCACCATTTACACTTCAGAATAATAAGTAAATTCCGAGCGTATGCTACGAAGGTTGGATCAATGACCTTTTTATCGAGTAGCAAAACTGTTAAGAGTCACCACTAACCTTAACATTTGAGATCTCAAAATTTAAAACTAATCCTTGACACTCAACATAAAATTTCTAGCAGCGAAAAAAATTACTAACAGGATTAACCATTTCATGCGTCCTGAGTCAGAAACTTCATAACATTGAAACAAACGGTGCTAACAAATCCAGTGGGACTGGACCTAAAAAGAGAACCCAATAGAATATGAAACCCACAAAATACCAGTGCACTATTTGACCCCACAAGCAATACTTCGGGGAACAATACAACAAAATTATAAATTTACAGCAGAAGCTAAAGTTACAAATTTACAACCGTTATCACAAACTCCACTCGAAATACGTTCCAGTTACAGGACCATTATGCGGCTCTAAAGAAAGCCAGATACTATCCGTCGATAAAAATCCAAATATTATATGATTGAAATTGCAATCATATATCTCTAAAACCAGAATAAAGAACTACCAACAAATAAAGCTCATTGAATTAATAATTCTAAGCACCTAAATGGTCTACTCCGCCGGATAATGAAAAGAAAAATACAACCAAGAAAATATGAAGGGCATTGTGATTTTCATTCTAACATCTACAAAATAAAAGGACAAATTTTATTCGCTATGACTTGCTGAGCATTCGATTTTTTATTTTAATTCGAATTTTTGGTGCAGCAGGTGTACCTTCGGATGCCTCGGGTTTGGTATCAACCCTTTTCATTTCTAATTTAGAATCATATCCGCTGGGTTCAACAGATTTCAGCTGTCTTGCTACGTCCACTTCAGGTTCCTCTTTCTTGCTTGTCAAGTCTATAGAGGATCTCTTTGTTTCATCACTCAGCAGTTTTGCCAATTCTTTTTCCTTGCGTTTTTTCTCTTTCTTCAATCGTTTTCGCTCCAAATATTCTGGATCATCTTGGCGTCCTTTATGATCTTCCCGCTTGCGTTTCTTTTCCTTGCCTTTGTGCTTTTCTTTCCCACGACCAGAAATTTCTTTACCCAAAGATTCTCCATCAAGATCAAATCTTGCAGCAGAAAGAGTTTGAAGGCTGGCGTATCGTCGTGCATCAGCATCTATATTGTTATCCTGGATAATACTAGATGATGACGGGTCCTCCGGTTGAGGTTGTGAATAAACTACACTTGAATCAGCAGTGCACTGGAGTTCTTTGACCAATTCATCACCATCACTCAAAAACTTTGCACTACCAATACTGGCTGTCATGCGAGAACCATGATCGTGCCAAGAATTAACTTCTTCAATGTTGTGATTACCAATGCTAAGAGTCTCGGCAAAATTCCTCTGGGGTGCATCTACTGAAACTGAACTGGTAGCTCCGTGATCCATTTCATTACGACCACCTAAAGAACGTTCAATCATTTGGTTATCAGTATCAGCCCTACTGGTCGCAGAAGATTGTTTAACCTTGATTTTAATTAGCCTCTTTCGTTCATGGCTATTGGATACAGTATCAGCTTCCTTGGAAACTTCATTGGGAGCTTCAATTGGTGCTTCCCCGGGAAGTACTGGAAATACCTCTTTGGGAGTCTCAAGGGGCACTTCATTTAGAGCTTCAGCTTGCCCTTGATCGGAAGCTTCACAAGGTGGGTCCTTAGGAGCTTCGTCAAGTACATCCCTTAAACCCTCAGTCACGGCCAAATCTTGTGCAAGGTTTTGGGTAGAGTTCGGCAGTTCCAAAGGTTTACTTTCTGAATCAAGAACAAATATGTTCCTCTGGTAGTTGCAAGCTTCTGGAAGACTCAAATGCAATGTTCTATTTTCTCTAGGAATCCCATGGAGAGTTGCGGGTCTGCAGATAAGCAAGAATAAACTCATGAGAAAAGATATACATAAAAAAACTTCAGTGTAAATACGTGTGTATGTGTGTGTACACCCAGAAAGAAGTGACATTATTTGGCAGTAAAGCAGGAAATTAGCATCGCTTAAGTCCCTCAACAAGATGTTAAATTTCTACATAAATAGTAGGAAAGTGAATTGGTTACATACTAACTACAAAATATTAGATTCCGAATCAGATTGATTTACTAATAAACAAAATCATCAACAAGTAGCAAAAAAATCAGCACGTTAGCTTTTCATTTCTATAAGGAGTATATAGTAGACATATTTCTACCTTCCTGCAATAGTTTGTAATATGCAGAACAGGTAGTGCCGGAGAAAGACATTATTAAATGCCATACGCCCTTCCAGTAAACTAAGCAGAGCAACAAAAGTCTGGCTTGTGATTTCATCATTTGAATTCAATCCATCTCTCATCTGACATAGCTTCATAACATGGGTGGCCAGTTTCAATTGCCCTGCAATCAAAGAATGTAAATTTCCCTACACATAATAAAGGGGAAACTAAAGATGTATATGAAAGAATAAGTACGAGAAACAGAGTAAGAGTAGGTGGGAATTAGGTTAATTACTTTATATTTCTCTCTCCCTTTCACTCCTTTTACTTTAATTATTTTTTTCAAAATGTTACAACCAGATTTAAACAATAATTTAATATTAACCGTCCAAAACCAAAATTTGGAGAAACTATATATATTTTGAAATTAGTCCAACTTCAGAAGGATTTGATAAAAAGTTTTAATTTCACTCTGAAACAATTTTCTAGTTTGCCAAACATCTCCATAGATCCTCTCTTGGGGAAAGAATTCACAACCTCTTAAGGAAGGCTCCTCCACTACATATTTGATAAATAAAAGCAATGCTGCATCAATGCCCTTGGAATGGAATTCAAGATCAAGGAGTGCTCTGCTTGCTTCAATTCGAACCTGCCACATTGCCTTTAGGTTCCGAAAAGGCATTACAAGTTCATATACACGATCCTGTAGTAGAGCTGAAGCATTAGATATTTTAATGTCAACCTTTGAACAGCAGTTCGACGCAGAGTAAGATGACACTTACAAGAGGAATGAACCCTGAAAGCTTAAGAGCAATCTGAGTCAATGTCCGGATACAACTAATAGTCAATATTCCATTGTAGCTTGGCATGAGACTAGCAGAAGACAATTCCAGATATGTAAAATATATTTATAAGTAAAATTGATAAATCCACCATAATTAGTAAGGAATGTATCATTTCACCTATCAAATTGTAAAAGCCTGTCAATGCGTTTGAGGAGTGATGACAATAGCAGAATACTCTGTCATCAGTTTTAGAGTCAGAAAGAAGCCTAATTGTCATAATCAGTTTGAGTGGTTGAAAAATATTTACAAAGGAGGTGAGAACCATATGAATGATAAATAATGTAAAGAACCAATTCAATCCAAAAGCTTAAGTTGTTGGATGATAGCCTTTTCAATGGTTTATATTATATATAGTATCATGCCCCCTCACACGAGAGTCCACTGGGCTTGAAAGATAGACAATGCACAGGCTGAGAAACTCCACAATACTTAATTAATTATTAATTAAATGGGGTTGGTGAGAATCGAACCTGTGACACCGAGACTCTGATACCATATAAAGAACCAATTCAACCCAAAAGCTTAAGTTGTTGGGTGATGGCCTTTTTAATGGTTTATATTATATACTCTAACAAATACAAATTAACAGCAATAAACAAATATGGACTCTAAAACAAAAACAAGCAACCTATGAATGGTTTCATAGGAATGGATATTGAACAGCTCAAATCACAATTTTCACCAACAAAATTATCATCTCCCAATACTTTAAATTCAACATCTTTGTCTTGGTTAATTCTTAGGTACTTAAGGAACTTTGTAATTAGTAAATCTAAAACAAAAGACACAAGGCAACTCAGATCTTATATTAATTCATGCAGATAATCATGACAATCAGCTAGAGTAATAAATAGTCCATGAACCTGTTGCCCAAACTCAAGCTCTCCAACTGACTGGACCAACGCAGCAAGCCAGAAGACATCTGAGTAAGGGTTCCCATTGTTGTCGTTGTACTGTGAAAAATAGGAGGATAAAAATGACATGAGCCACAAAGCAGTTCATAGAACTTTTCATAACCAAAACCAAGAAGCAACCTTCCAAAAAATAGTAATTTCACTACCAAACCAACATATATCCAAAGGACAGTGATGTATGGCAATAGGAACAACCAAAAATGGTGCAATACAACCACACCATAAAGAAGCAAAGAACAGAATCAACAAAAGTTAGTTGATTAACCTTGTTTTTGGATAGTGGAATCCTAAATATAAAATAAGGAACGAAGGGGCCAGCTACAGGGTTATCAATGGCAGATTGCAGCTCATGGCAGCAATCCAAAAAATCCACCATAGAATAATGGTGGATGGCATTGAGGCAAATGGCAGAAGCATAGCAGCCATATTAAAAAACATGCATATTATACAATTGAAAAATCTTACAACCTACATCAAGAATTGTAAACATAATTTGCCTCATAGGTGACTTTTCGGCGGTGTGTATCCAGGGAATGGATGGCCAGGCCAGCCGACAGTGGACGAAGTACCCTTCATAAAGATTGAGCAGTAGTCCCCCTTGAGCTAGCTTTTAGGATTCAGTTATGCCCAATCATTCTAACAAGGATCATGACCTTGCTTAAGCCTTAAGCACCTCATGACAAAAGCAAGGATGTGCATGCCAGAAAATTTTTTGGGGATAGATCAAACAATTTTTAACATTAAGGGGGAAAAAATCTACGCGCGAAAGTATAGGTTTTATATTACCTCTATAAGACAAATTAATTCATAATTGGAATTCTTTGCATACTTTACAATGAAATAAATATTATTTTACTAAACAAATATGAAATAGAACCACTATATAAACCAAGTGACCAACTGCTTAAATCCCTTGTCAATTCTTTTCAAGGGAACAAGGAACAAATAATTAATCACAATTCAATTGAATTTCTGATAAAATTATTTATTTGAAACAACTTAATAGATGCATTCAGTTCATTTGAAAGGAATTCCATTCAGGCTGAGGATTAATCCATACAAAGTCACCACAAATATGTCCTATTACAATTCACTGTTTCCGTTCCATGGATTTAACAGTTGATGTCATTGTCACATGTTATTCTGATGAAGAAATTAATGCATGCAGCAGAAAGTAAGCAATAACCTTTAATAGCTGTAAAACACAATTAAAGAAATTTCTGATAAAATTATTTATTTGAAACAACTTAATAGATGCATTCAGTTCATTTGAAAGGAATTCCATTCAGGCTGAGGATTAATCCATACAAAGTCACCACAAATATGTCCTATTACAATTCACTGTTTCCATTCCATGGATTTAACAGTTGATGTCATTGTCACATGTTATTCTGATGAAGAAATTAATGCATGCAGCAGAAAGTAAGCAATAACCTTTAATAGCTGTAAAACAAACTCGATAGCCTCTCTTGGGCTTTTCTTGTCAGCGGATCTGACCATAGCTACAGCATGTGGAATGGCCTACAACAGACAATTATTAAATAAGAAATTCATTGCAAGTTATAGAAGATAATATGATAAAATGGCTTATTATCCAACCACAAGCAGAATACATACCATATCAAAATTATCATAGGATAATATAAGCGGAATTTAAACAAAGGCAAATTCAATATTCAGTTTTGAAACACAACAAATCATTGACCATGAAAAAAATGCAAATAATTCTATAATTTATATTCCAGCAATTCTGAAAATAAATAAAACAATGACACATACATTAAGCATTGAAAATCAATAAAAATATAAAATTATTTTTAATGGCTATTCTCAACAATGATGTTCAACAGGAATGCCTAGGAACTTTGAGTATCTCCGGTGTTGCAGGCTTTGAACAGGTGAAACATGTGGTTAAAATAACTGCATAGATAAATAGATAAATCATACGGATCTCAACATTTAGAGATTAGGGACATTCTCTCCTTTGTATTCTCAACATCAACAACACCTTTATCCCAAACTAGTTGGGTCGGTGGCAAGTGGACCCAAATGAACACACCTTTAACTCCGCCTATGTATGTGTGCATGCCTGTCCCAAGCCAAGGTAAAGGAGGAAGGTTGATGTCACGATCCAGTTGTATGGTATAGGACTTGGAGTCCTACATTGGAAACATAAGGTTCTGGTGTGGGGTTTATATGGACTTTGGGCTCTCCTACCATATAAGCTAGTTTTTGGTGTGAGGTTCTGCCAAGGTTCATATCAGTTAGCGCCAGGTGTAACGAAACGGCAGTAAAAAAAGAGAGCTATATTTATGAGATGAACCCTTATCATTTCTCTCCTTTGTATTCTATCCTAAGAAAATCAACTCTACCATTATCTCGCTCACATGTGGCCCTTCCTCTTAGTCAAGATACTCTTGGCAATCTTTTTCTTCATCTCACCCTTTAGCTTCAAGTCTCAACTTTTTTTTTTGTATATTCAAGTCTCAATCTTTGATCAACTTCAACAACATACTAAAATCTCGATCCTCTACAAATAATTTCAGCTTTATTCAAACATTTCGAACTTTATACATGTTAAATCTGATATCAGGTTCAGTTTTCTTATAGGACCAGACATGCATATTGCATGGTGACATTCGTTCTAATCCATGGTTTTTAGCTGCCGTGAGGCTACTTCACTGTAGTGGCTGCTTTTTCTCATGTCGCAAAGGCAGCTTCCCATCCTAAGACTGACAAGTGCCGTGATTTGTTTTATTTTATCATTATACAGATTGTAAATCTATTCTAAAGTGCGTTAAAAATATTAATTATCTTAGTAAAACCTAGGATTAAACCCATTTCCAATCCCTTCTCACGGCTTATGTACAGTCCGACTTTGATAAATAACCTCCAACCCACCCAGAATTTACCACCAGTCAACCTCTCGTTAGGGAGGCTCTATTTAATGCTGAGTACTTATAATAAGATACCGATTGGCACTTTTTTAACATTTAGCAGCTAACTAAATGTTTTGGTCTACCACATTTGTATTCTGGAACTTGAATACTTGTGTTGTATGCACAACTGCTAATTTGTCCTATGTTGTGTCAAAGCCATACTTCTATAATGGAAGATAGGGCTGTGCAAAATAACCGAACTGAATTGAACCAATCCACATTTTCTGAATCAGTTTTGAGAACAGAAACTGATTTTATAAATGAGTTTAAAAAATAAACCATACCAAAAAAAAAGGGTTGGGAAAACCGGTTGAGAATTGGTTTGCATATCCAAACTAGCTTGGAACCGGTTATAAATCATAAACTGGTTTTGAGACATGAACCAGTTTTGAACCGATTCAGGAAAATAAAACTAATTCAGATGAAATAAAACAGTTCGGCTCTTTCAACTGAACCAATTTAAACTGCTTCAGTTTGGTTCAGTAATAAAACAATTCAAGTAGAATCATGCCCACTCTTAATGGAACCTATGGTAGCACATAAAGATGGTCCAGCATCTAACAGATAAGTTACATGTCAATTCATGTGTCTTCCAATGCATTACAATATCACTTGAAGTTATCTCAGGTGCTCAAAAGTCAAAAGCACATTATTTTACCATCAGATGGAGCACCCTAGAGAAATCTAGATTTTAACAAACTATGATAACAGACTTAGTAATAATTTTATCCTTTCTTATGTTGAATATATGTTGTATAATGGAAGTTCAACTATTACTGTTATAGAGCTTATTTGTCTAAATTGCTTAAGATTCATAATATGATACATGAGAATTAAAGAAAAGTATAAACCTAAGACACATTGAGAACAAATACTCTCATGTCATCGTTAATTTATCTATAGACGACTGAGATCATCTCACATGACATCATGTGACATGAGAGGATCCATTCGGAAAATACACTACAATAAAGAGTTGCATTTGAATTAGTGCACCTAATTCCCTAGAGCATAGCTACACATCATACCTACATGAGTTTAACAACCTGACAAATGGCATGTCCAGACTAACATGAAAATCCATAACAGAAAAAACTTATAGCAATTGTTCACAAAGGCGGACATTGACAAATACAAATATATGCAGTAGCATCATACATAAGATTTGCATAAAATGCAAGCATATTAAAAATATCAAAAAATAAAACATGAAACTACATATGATGACCCTCCAAAAAAATTAAGACAATATTCAGAACATGTGTAATCTCAAACATATTTCAATCACATCACATCAGGGATAACTTCATACACATCCTACCTCCTTGCATTACCTCAAGAACAAAATACTCAGCAAAATCATGGAAATCATTTGGCCTGGCAAGAGTGGTTTACAAAAAAAATAAAAAAATGTCACTTGATATTGTCAAAATTAAATAAGAGAAAATAAATAACAATTTTAGCATCCTCACTTTGGGAGTCCAATGTCAGGATCAAACCTTCGATTCTTGTAAAATTTCACCAAATGGAGAAGACCAGAAAAATCAGTCTCCTGCTAGACAATGAAATGAGGTCAAAATTAATCAAGCCATGATGAAAAAGAAAGAACTGTCAGCATTTCTTATCCAGTGTCAACCGTAATTTGACTTTGTGGTAGGTATAACAGGTATAACTATAATTCACATTTCAATTAATTATACCCATACTCATGCAACAGCTAATCTTATCTTTGGCTCCACAGTTGCTCATGAACTTGACTAACTTTTAAACCTCCATTTGGTGTTAAACAATATATAGAATTTAAAAAAAATAAAATAAAAATTGAATTAAGAATAAATTAATGACTTTTTTCTTAGGTACTAAAATTTCTATAACAGTCATGGCAAGTTATCAGAAGTCAATAATTATATGAAATCAAGATCTGATAACACTGAAACTATTCAGTTACATTGAAGATAGACAGTATCGATTGACACTTTGCTCATGAATTTAATGTATTTTGCAATCGACTGATATTTCTTAAAGTCATAATGCAATGAGTAGCCTAGCATTTAAATACCTCAGATGCTGAACTTGCCAGTGCAAATGCTGCCTCAATTCTTACTCTCCAAAAAGCCTTGAGTTTGGACCAAAGAATTTCATATATTAATTTAGGATTCAAAGTCAATTACTGAAAATACTGTACACTACAGAAAGGAATTAAAACCTTGGAGTCACTTAGAAAATTGTTTAGGGCATTCACGACAGAAAATGATAGCTGGGGTGATGCCTCAAGGGCTGCAATTGCTTGTGCCTGAGCAATAACATCTTTGTCCTTCTCTAATTGATTAATCTAATAGAACATATAAAATATCAAGAATCAATAAATATAACCATCAACATCAACATCACCTTTATCCCAAATTAATTGGGGTCGGTGGTAGATGAACCCAAATAAAAGATACGAAAAGGTTGAAAAAAAAGATAGAAAATAAAAATAAAGATAAAAATAAATAAATAAAATAATCAATAAATATAACCAATTACAAAAATTTAAATGTAAAAAAAGATACAAAACATGAACACCAACAAATGAATCAGCATAATTAGCTTCTAACATAACCCAAAAGCATAGCTTCTAACAAAACCCAAAAGCCAGATTAAAACATTACATCGTTGCAAGTTTTATGTAGTTGGGCCTTCTGGTTTCCACAATACATTAGAAAAAGGCGCAAGTCATAGTGGCATGGTTCACATCTCAAAAGCAAGGCTTAGACACAGACAAGGAAAATTCAGGGCCTGTTTGATTTCTATTCTTAAAAATAGTTTTCGAGTTTTTAAAACAAAAAAAGTTGAAAAACCTTTTTGGAAAGGGCTGTTTTGAAAAATGACTCCCAAAATAATAATTGTTTTCTAGTTTTAAAAACTAAAAATGCAGAATAACCTAGGGATGTTCTCAAAAGTTGTTTTTTGATTTTCTTGTTTTTGCAGTGACAATTTTGTAAATATGAAGATTCATTAATGGCACTTTTGTAAATAAATTTTATTTTTTAATTTTAAATTACTTTATGCTGCCAATCTTGTAATAAGAAACTTCAGTAATGACATTTTTGTAAAGAATTACAACATCTTTATAACTTTAAATCTAACTATATTCAAACAAGTTTTACGGTACTTTTACTGTCAAAATCAATTTTCAAAATTTATATTCAAAACAGTTTTTGAAAACAATAAAAACAAAAACATATTCAAATAGACCCTCAATCTTTTGCAAACTGTAAAGAACCAATTCAACCCAAAAGCTTAAGCTTTTGGGTGAGGCTACATTAATGGTTTTTATATATCTCAACACGCCCCCTCACACGAGAGCCCATTGGGCTTGAAGAGTGGACAATGCACAGGCCCACCTACCTGTGCGAACAAAGAAATTTCACTTGAAAGAAAGTGGGGGGCGGCGAGGATCAAACCCGGGACACGTGGCTCTGATACCATGTAAAGAACCAATTCAACCCAAAAGCTTAAGCTTTTGGATGAGGCTACATTAATGGTTTTTATATATCTCAACACAAACACTTCACATCAAGTTCATCCAATACTTGTAAAGGTTCAAGTAATGCTATCTTTGCTTAATCTTCCCCATGAAGAGTGAAACCAATAGGTCACAATTATAATGTGACATGGCCAGAACACCAAAAATCCATGACCAGCATACAACTTCCACAGATCAGCCTCTAAGCATAAGTTTCAACAAAACATGCCTAATCGGTTCTTAGCATAGACCATTCTCGCAATAATTAGTCCCTCAGCTGGACTTGGAAATCCCTATATAGTGGAAATTTCTGCTGCCATAAAGGGCAGGGACATCTTCATGATATGTCAAACACAGTCATGAAGAAGCAAATATGGATAATCCAAACAACACCAGTTATGCTTTAAACTTACAACATAATCCCCGAGCTCAATTAGCAACTCTGACCACTTTTGTTTAAGTTTGATTCTATTAATCAAATGACAGGTGAGACAAAGAGGTCGGAGACTAAAAAAATTTTCCTTATTGGAGGATGAAACTTCAACATCAAATCAAATATTCGAACACCACAAATGCTGAAGACAAGAAAGGTATTAGGACATTCAATTTAATATAAGACAACAAAGATGTAAAAATTTGCAAGCAGGGTAAGTAAAATGGTGGTTTACATAAACCCAAAAAGAGGATATAAATAATTGAACATATGCAATGCCTCTCAGCCTAGTAAAACAACATATCACAATAAAGAACCAACTTGCTGTGCCACTACCAGTCTACCACAATCTCATACTTACCCACATCTGAACTGGTTGATTAAAATGAACCTCAGCAAGGTACTCCATGTCAGGATCTGCTCTGATCCATAATAAAGGGGACTCAGTACTGCTATATCACGGGGGGAAATATCAGAAACTCAATGACAACAAGCAGCTTCAACAAATGATGACGATGTTGATAGGAAACTGATATACCTGGAGCGCATATCCAAGGAAGGTACATCACCATTATCATCAGAGCCATCAAGTTTTACACCTTTCTTAGGCTTTTGAAAGCGTCTAGCAGCAAGTTTTGAGTGGCATTGTATTTCCAACAGTTGCCATGCTTCCCCAGCCATCGGTAGAATTGGATGATCATACATACCATCAAGTTCATATACCCTGATACTCATCATACCAGGCCATCCACTATCTCCATCTCGATTCTCAGTATCGGGATTAATATCAAGAATGGATGTACTTGAAGTCTGCAACGCTGTGCATCCCCGCAACACAGCCAATTCAACCATATTCTTCCTTTTGTTATAAGAAAACCCCATCCTTAGCAGCAGCAGAAAGTAACAGATCAGAATATGAACACAGAAAGCATTTGAAAAATGAGAGTAAGAGTAAAAAGTAAATACTTGATTTTACACCTTAAAACAGGACATCCACATGAACCGACCCACCGAGGGAAGAAATCTTTAAGAAATGGACGTTCAAGATTTCCAACTTTATTAGCAAAATGTCTAAACTGCATATTAAAAAAACCAATAAAAGAAGGCCAACAATCAGATTCACATTATATTGACAAAAATGAAAACCCATCAGGATGCTTAAGCAAATGGTACACAGAGGATTAAACTACACTGGCATTTCTCAGCTTTACAAGGACTTATTTGTGAAGTTTATCCTAGCTTCCTTAATGAAAGCAATTTTAAGGAAATTTCATCAATTAGCTTGTCCATCTCAGTTCATTTTTCCCAGTCTTCTTTGATCTAGAAAATGCCAAAGATAGGGTGACACAAGAAATCCTGTGGACAGCTCAAGAAATGATGGGAGCAAGTATCCAATATATTTGAGTTATAAAGGATATGTATCATGCGACACCAGCTAACATGAAAACTTAGTGAGTTGTAACTTTGAGTCCATAGGTTTTTAACCAAGTATTGGACTAACTTACTCTATACACCCAAGAGGTAATGCCGCATCAAATGCTTTTTGCAAATAATATACTCTTAGTTGATAAGTCAATTCTAAACTTTAGTTGTAAAAAGAAAGCTTTGGAATCATAGGATTTTTCATTAAGTAGGCATGAGACGAATTAGGGGCGAGCCTCGGAACAATGATAAGATTGCTCCTTTGTGACTGAAAACTCTTTGTAAAAATGCAAGAATAAGGCTGCATACAATTGACCCTTAACCTTACCTTGGCAAAATCAAGGAGCCTTACCCATTTTATGCATGAGACAAATAATATGGAATTGAAGTTTAGTAAATGCGAGTTAGGTGAACATTGGAATCCTAAAATACTACAATTTGCACAATTTGGGTACTTTATATCCATCTTACATATTGATGGGAAGATTGCTCCTTTGTGACTGAAAACTCTTTGTAAAAATGCAAGAATAAGGCTGCATACAATTGACCCTTAACCTTACCTTGGCAAAATCAAGGAGCCTTACCCATTTTATGCATGAGACAAATAATATGGAATTGAAGTTTAGTAAATGCGAGTTAGGTGAACATTGGAATCCTAAAATACTACAATTTGCACAATTTGGGTACTTTATATCCATCTTACATATTGATGGGAAGATTGCTCCTTTGTGACTGAAAACTCTTTGTAAAAATGCAAGAATAAGGCTGCATACAATTGACCCTTAACCTTACCTTGGCAAAATCAAGGAGCCTTACCCATTTTATGCATGAGACAAATAATATGGAATTGAAGTTTAGTAAATGCGAGTTAGGTGAACATTGGAATCCTAAAATACTACAATTTGCACAATTTGGGTACTTTATATCCATCTTACATATTGATGGGAAGATTAATGGGGAAATCAGATAAAACATTCAAGCTAGGTGAATGAAATAGAGAACAAAGAAGTTCCCCATACTCGTAGTAATCTTACCGCTATTCCAAAGCTCACTCTCTAGTTACATTACCAAGAAGAAGGTTAAAAATTAAAATGAATAATTTCTTTAACATTCCATATTCTCATGTCAACTTCTTTACTCCATGCCTTGATACCTACAACTGAACACCCAAAACACATCCCACAAGCTGACCACTTGTTCTTAGAATTGTATCAAGGCCTCTTAGAACAAGTGATCACCTAGAACTCCAAGCAAATTATTTCAAGTGGCAAAATTATTTTTACAATGCAAATTGGATACCTTCCTTTCGAGTTCTTAGTGGTGTTACCTGTTTTCAATCACTTCGGAGATTTATATCTTCTGACATTTTAAAGGATTTGGCAAAAATAAGGTTTTCAACAAGGTTGTCAAAATTGAGATTTTACCTAAGATCAGAAGGGAGTGATAAGATCATAAATTGTGGGATCGACCCGGATTGTAAGATCTTACATTTTTAATTTTAATTATAAAAAATAATATAATAAATATTAAATATTATTTAAACCACAACTTCAATCATTAAATATTAAAATTAGATTTTTACCAAAAAAAAATTAGATTGAATTTTCTCCTTAGTAATAAAATAACAATACAATAATACGTAAAAGGTCAAAACACAAAAACGAGAATTAGGGACAAATATAAAGATTTCATATTTCACCATACAGCAAATTGGGGAATAGTATCAGGGTATGTACAATTATATATAAAATAAAAGGGTTATAAAAAAATCAAACATTTAGAAACAGAGAGATGGGTTTCTTTTCACTGTACAAGGAATGTGATTTGAGAATAACACAATCAAAACACACAAAAATGGAACATCACCCAGGCCCAAAGAAACAGAGCACAACAGGTTCACTCCTTGGCTCGCATCACTGGGTTTCGCACCATTACACTAGATGCAGAGACCCGCAGTCATGGTCACTAGAGAGAAGAAATCAATCGCAAATCTGAGTGGTCTTTTCAAGTCTTTGACAGTGTATTTTTTATTTTTCAATTTTTGGGTCATGGGTATTTTTTATTTCCAGATCAGAAAACAAACAGGTTTGAAAATTTTAAAATCGTTCCAACAGTGGAATCGCTCGATCCTACCATCTTTACGCTCTTGCTAGTCGATCCTGTACGATCTTGATTCAGACCGATTTTATGTGCGATTTGAATCGGCCAGGGTGAGAGAACTGTAGGATAGTATGATCCTATGTTTTATCGTGCGATTTTAGCAACACTGGTTTTCAAAATAAAAGGAGGCAAAAACATAGAAGAAGCATGTGGGTTGTGCAATGGTTGAAGTGGAATGCTTGCATCATCAAGGACATCTCTTTTTGTCTGCATATTTTATGGGATAGGATTGCGTTTATGACTTCTCTCGGGTGCCATGTTGCTTCTGTTCACGGTTGCTTTAAAAGAGTTTTTGTTTCTGACTTGCAAATAGAGCGGACACCTTCATTGCCATTTTAGCCTCTCTTGCTCTCTTTTTCTTCAAGTTTGATTTTGTGATTTCTACTTTTTCACTCATACATTTTCTTCCAAAAACAATTGTGTAACCAAAGAATTGTGTAATTTATATCATTGTTATAATATAACTTTGACTGACAACTTTTTGCATATATTATTTAGTTATTTGACATTTTTTTAAGGTAATCATGATAGAATTGAAGTCCTGTTAGGATTGAGCACAGTCTTGGAAGACTGTTTACTTGCCGGTCAAGTGTTAGTATGCCTATAAAAGGCCTTGTTACGTGTAAAAAACAAGATAAATCTTGTATTTTCACTCATGTCTGGCAAATGACCTTCCTTGAAGTCTGATGAATTCCAAATCTAGAGTTTTCTAAATCCTAGAACCCTTATTCAATTATTCCAATGTTCCAAGTTCCAAATTTGATTCCCTTATCCCTCAACTCTAACTCTGTCTCAAGCTACTGCCTTTGCCTTTTCTCCTCTGCATTAGCTTGGTAGTTGGTATCACATGCAAAATTTATATATCCTATATCTACGTCAGATCCACACTTGTGTAATTATAGATAGATGAACCCAGCAGAAATGGATATATGACAGAAACTACGAGAATTTATAGGGTTTCCTTGAACAATTAGCATGCATATATGTAAAATGTCAAGAGGCTCAGAATAAATGTTAAAGCATTTTCAGTACAATAAAAGAAAATGAGCTAGAAATCATTTGGTATAAATGAACTACTCTGTTACAGAATCTAATTATATAAAAAGGTTTTCAGCTCTATTGCTTTAGGATAATTTCATAGAAGCAATGTGCAGGTACTAATTCACAGAATTTACTCAACCAGGAGCAAATTACCTCCTTGGTACTAAGAGTTTTCATGGACCGTGTTTTGTCTTGAGCCCGAGAAACTATAGTTTGCAAAATCTACATATTGAAAACAAAAAGAAACAATCATCAAACCCCTCACTCAAGCACATAAATTTCAGGTAGAGAGAGAGAGAGAAAAGAAAAAAAACACTTGAAAAGTAACCAGAACAAAAAAAAGAAATAAACAAGCAGCACAGTAAACGATAATGGCACATCATGAATAATGGGAAAGGTATGAAATGCAAGGAGACCACTCAATGTCTCGATGGGTACTACCAGCTGAGCTCATTGATATGTAAACTTCAGAATATAAGCACGAAAACAAGCTCAAAAACTCCACAACAATTCTTTGTCCTCAATCCAAAGTATCTGACAATGCTTATCCAAACAATCTTTAACATAGCGTATAGTTGACGCTTAAACAAAATTTTATTTAATTAACATCAGGAACCCAATTAGCTCATCATTATATCATTTACTTTTTTTTTTCTAATTTTCAGCGGACAAGCACAATCAATCTTTTCAAAAACATATGTCAATCAATCAGTAAAGGGAGAGGTTTAAGGTTTTTAAGGTCCAACTAGGTCGATAAGCGATCTATATATACATATATATTATGGAAATATATGACTATGACAATATGCAACAATTTTTTAAAGAGGTTGTTTAGCACATGCAACAAGTTAACATCAACATCACCTTTATCCCATATTAATTGAGGTCGTCGGTTGATGAACCCAAATAAAAAGCAAGAAAAGATTGAGGGAAAAGAAAAACAAATAAGAGAAAATAAATCAATACATAAATACAAGGAAAAATGACTAGAAAAGGCGTCTAGAACATATGTAATAGCAAATCTACTCCTCCGCAATATTTATAACTTTTCTCCAATCCGTCCTAAGACAAACAGTACCCAATCTATTTCTCACTCTATTAAGTATTTCCTTCCTACTTTCCCTGAAATAAGTTTCAGGACCTCTTCCTCTCTTTGTAACCTACTCTCGAAAACAAATTTTTGTTCTTAAGGGAGCATCTAGGGGTCATCAAATAACCCAAACCATCTTAATCTATATTCTTTCATCTTTTCAACCACTGATACTACACTACCTTACATGAAATATCTTCATTTTTTATATTACCCATCCTTGTATGACCACACATCCACCTTAATATCAACATTTTCACTACTCCCAATTTATGGCACATGCTACTAATGTGTTGGCCAACATTCAACAACTGATAACATTATAGGCCTTAATGTTATTTTATAATAATTCTCTTTTAAGCAATCAAACAAACATCCTAATGTGTTGTGTCATTTCATCCAACATGCTCTAATTCTATGATATATTTAGCAAATGAAACAAGTATTAAACGAAAAATATCATTTTAGAATATTTCTATAACCTATGCTAGTCTCGCATAAAAGAAGTTGTTAGAAATATATAATTAAATCATTAATGTGCCTTCACCCAACAGCTCAAGCTTTTGGCAGAATTGATTTTTGTCGCCCCATTCTTTTAATAATAAGTGGGCCTAAGTATTATCCACACTTCAAACCAAAAAGACTCTTACGTTTTTTTTTTTTTTTTTTTGGGGGGGGGGGGGGGGGGTTAAAAAAACAATTCATGTGTCTTCACCTAACAATTGAAGCTTTTGGAAGCGTTGGGAAAGGTAAAGTTTCTCGTACTATGCTAATCCACAATGTTAAGTGAAAGGAGAAGAGGTGAGACTTCTGATTATAAGTAGGAGTAAGCGGTGAGACTTCTGAATATAAATAGGAGTCAAACTGCAATTAGTTCCGCATTAGACACATTAATAGGAGAGAGATTGAGTTTTGGCTACAAATGGTAACCATGAATTCAATCCAATGAAAAAATTTACACTGATTTTATAAAATAAAATAAAATAAAACAACCTCGCCCAGTTCAACCATGAAAGGGTTGATCCCTTTTCTAGTTCAAATCCTGGTTTTGAAATTTGAAGTTTTTAGGGGTTGTTGGACTGGACTTGTTAGAGTATTTACTCGTAGTTGAGCTCTCTCTCTCCCTCGAACACACTCGTCATGCCTTTGATCCATTACTATATCTGTTAGCCAGTACAGCTGTTATTTTCATTAGTTAAGCATAACTAGTTAGCCTTGTCAGATTCTGCTACGACTTGTATTTGATATAAAGGATTGGAGGTATATTCTTGAAGGAATATACCCAGGAAACAATCGGAATGCCAAAAAAGCTAATAATTGTTGTATAGAGTCCGTTAGATGGGTTAGTTAGGTGGTTAGTTGGTTTGGGGCTTATGTTAGAAGCCTAGGAAGCTGTATATAAGGGAGGTACACCTGATTGATGGACAGCTTTTGACAAACATTGAGTTGGGCTGGGAGTTTCTCGGTTGAAGGGAAGTGCCCCTTGGCAAGAGGATTTTCCTCTTGTATGTTCTTTGATTTTTCTCATCAATAAAATTGACATTTTTGTCCAATTTCCTCTTTTTCTTCTTTTTCCTTTCGGCTGAGAAATTCCTTGCCTTGAGCAATCCAGAGCTGTAACAGATTCTGTTATAATACTGAGTCAGATTCTGTTAATAAGGTTATATTTCACATAATAAACTTCAGAATACAGATTCTCTCTTTCACTTTCTCTGACTTTCTTGTTTTCTCGCCTGAGCACAACTTTTCTATCAGAAGTTAGGAACAGCTTGTAGATTTCCTAGTCCAGCTGGCTGGTCTGGGTTTGAAAACCATCACATCATTATACTAATGAAGCACTATATAGCAAGTCATGTTGAGTGTCATTATACTTTCAGCACATAAATTAAAACCTTTCCAAACAGTATAAGTTCAGTGCTTAGTTTTTCAGGAGGTTTATCAAATGCTACCATAAGATGGGAAGGGCAGACGGACAGATTGAGAACATATCATGCACACCATCCAAACTAACGAATCCACTATCAGGCAAAGAAAAAAATCAGAAAAAGATAGCAAGAAAATCAATATTACTATATTCAATAGAAAAAACACAAATACTTGATCACCAAAAACAGCACAGATGACAAACCAAGGCACATCCAGTATATCTAGAACGGTCAGAAGGACAAATAGGGCAAATGGCAAGTACTCACTTTACGGAAAGATTCAGGACCCATCTGCTTTTCCAACATCTGAAGAACTGCCACCTACGCAAAGGTACAAATAAAATAGGAATTATCTAATTCCATACTATACAAGGGACATATTACTATACAGGCTTATGGCTGTATGACTAAAAGAGGGAAAAAAGGAAACAGAAAGGAAAGGGGGAAAAACTCACAGACTTCCATGATCTTATTTTTCCATACAAACCAATGCACTGTGTTCCATATAAATCCTTACACGAAGCTGAGCAGCTCAAAGCTGTTGCTCCATCATTATCAACTTTGCAAACGGCACAATTTGCCTGTAGATTGATTTACATGAGCATACAAAAATGTAATCAACATATCAACTGCTGCACATTTTCAACTCAGAAGATTATGCTCTGTGGCTTTCAACGTATAATAACATTAACTAACCAAGTTTAACCATGGCAATCAAAGAATAAAAACACACCAAGTGCCTGTTTGACATGTCTTATTTTTAGGTTCTCTTCTCCTGCAGAAGCTTAACCAAACATAATTTTATAAAAGCTCTTATTTTAAAAAGAGTTTTTTTAAATGACGAAGAAAAAAGGAAAAAGCTAAAAGCTCCCGGGAGGAGCTTCTTTAAGATGTATTCCAGCTTTTTGGAGTCCTCAAATTTACTTTGTATTTTTACCCTTTGCCTAATGATTTACTCTAATAACAAATCATTTCAGCTCCTCCCTTTAAAATCCTAAGAATAGCTTTATGCAATCACCAAACAACTTTTAGCTCTATTTTTAAGCTCTCTTTTTTAACTTTAGCTTAAAAAATATATATGTATCAAACATGCTCTAAATATAAAATGAAATTCAATTGAGAAGATGATCCAAGCTGAAAAAGCATAACTCCTCGGGCATTTGAAATAAGGGCAAACTCCATAGCACAAGGATCCCCACCTTTGTGCCCCACCTTTGTGAGGATAAAGGTGAGTGTCAATTATATTATATGTAGCCTTATCCGTACATTCTTTCAAAGAGAATGTTTCTCATGTCAATAGAATTGATGGGCAGAATATTTGGCATTAATTGTGCAGATTTGTAACTATGTAACTGTGATTGTGTAATTATATCCTTAATTAATTAGTTGTATGTTACTATGTAATTGTATCATACTATTTAAATGAGAATTCTCCAAAGGAGAACATACAGTTTTTATCCCAATTTCTCTGAGTTTAACATGGTATCAGAGCCTGGTTGGTGCGAATGCCCTCAAAAGTAAATCTCAATTTCATAAGAAATTGATCTCATTTTGTGGTGTCATGAACATTTTGGACTGTTGTTTGTCCTTCAGTCGACAAATCTTTATAAACAATGTCAGTATATTCAGCCCAAAGATTTCATGAAATGAGAATAAAATTCAGAAATTGAGAGACTATCCTGTTGAAAAAGAGAAATTTCATGTTCAAGCTGGAACCTGCGAGCAGTGTTTGTTTGGTTATAAATTTTCATCAAATAGTCCCACATCTTTGCTGCCATTGTGAAGGGTCTGAGATTGAGGACAATACTAGGCTCAACGGAGCCTATGATCCAAGTCATTACCTGTGCATCTTTGGCCTCCCATAGGGCATGTGCCGCTTGGTGCGTAGTTTTGTCAAGAGCAGAATTAGTTCCGTCAACATGGCCCCAAAGCTCCTTACCTTTGGCAAAGATTTGGAACTGAAATGCCCAGGTGGAGTAGTTCTTTCCATTAAGACGAACAAAAAGAACATCATATTTTTCAGTAGACATGATGCTGAAAAAAATTGCAGGAGGAAAAAAAAAAAAAACAAGAACCGCGACGTGAATAGTACGCGCAAAAGACTAGAACTGGGAACTGGGAACTTAGAGACTGTGAGCACAGCGAAAAATTTAGTAACGAAACCTAGACTGAATGTCTAAATGAATTGCTTCGTGAAGAACAACGTCTCCTTACTCAGACAAACATGGAACACCAGAAATCTACCTCCCTTCCTGTAGCGTATGCAGTACAAGGCAAACCTCAAGGTCGAGACATGAGTACTGTCCAATGTTTCTGCTGCAAAGGCCACGGACATTTTGCTTCAAACTGTCCTAAAAAGTTCTGTAATTACTGCAAAAAAGATCACATCATCAAAGAATGTCAGATCAGACCACCACGGAGAAATGCAACAGCCTTCACTGCCACTATTGGCTCTTCTACTACTTCTGTTTCTGTGGATCAGAATCCGCTTGTTTCTGTGCCAACTTTAACCCCTGAAATGGTTCAACAAATGATTGTTTCTGCATTTTATGCTTTGAGTCTTTCAGGTAAAGTTTCTTTATCCAGCTCTCCTTGGTACTTTGACTCTAGCGCATCCAATCATATGACCAACAATGTTGCTTCTCTTACCAATGTTACAAATTACTCTGGTAATTTGCAAATACACACTGCAGATGGAAACAATTTACCTATCACAGCAATTGGTGATATTTCTTCATCTCTTACCAATGTTTATGTTTCCCCTGATCTCACCAGTAACCTTATTTCAGTTGGTCAATTAGTTGACAGTGATTGCAAAGTTGAATTCTCAAAGTCTGGTTGTCATGTGCAGGATCAACACTCAGGGAAGGTGATCACGAAGGGGCCTAAAGTTGGACGTCTTTTTCCTCTTTATTCATTGTTGTCACCATGTTCTTTTCTGCCTTTTATTTCTTGTAATTCTGCCACTGTTAATTTTCAATTATGACATAAGCGTCTTGGTCGCCCAAATTCCAATGTACTTGATGCCTTAATGAAATCTGGAGTTCTTGGCAATAAACATTCCACATCTTTTAATGCTATTCAATTTGATTGCAATTCTTGTAAATTTGGTAAAAGTAAAATTCTACCATTTCCAGTTCATCAATCCAATGTAAATCAACCTTTTGACATAATTCACAGTGATTTATGGGCATCACAATTGTAATATCTCATGCACATTACAAATATTTTATCACTTTTATTGACGACTATAGTCATTTCACATGGGTCTATTTTTTGCGATCTAAAGCTGAAGCTTTCTCTGCATTCCAATTTTTTCATGCCTATGTTCAAACTCAGTTTTCATCAAAAATTAAAACTCTGCGTTCTGACAATGGGGGGAATACACATCTCATTTGTTTCAAGAGTTCTTGCAGAAAAATGGTATATTATCTCAAAGGTCGTGTCCTTCCACACCCCAACAAAATGGGATAGCTGAAAGAAAAAACCGCCATCTTCTTGATGTTGTTCGTACCTTAATGTTGGACTCTTTAGTACCCTCCCGTTTTTGGTGTGAAGCTCTCTCAACTGCTGTCCACCTTATTAATCGGCTGCTTTATCCAGTCTTGCACAATGATTCCCCTTTCTTAAGGTTATTTGGTAAGTAACCCAATTATTCTACTCTTCACACCTTTGGTTGTGTCTGTTATGTTCACCTTCAGCCACCAGAACGCACCAAATTCACAGCTCAATCTGTTAAATGTGCTTTTCTTGGTTACTCAGCCCATCAAAAAGGTTTTATATGCTATGATCTTCATTTACATAGGATTCGGGTTTCTAGAAATGTCATCTTTCAAGTAGATACATACTTTTTTGCTACTAACCAAGACCCTCAATCTTCTACATCCAAATCTGTCTTGCCATTGTTTCCTAACAGTTTTGCAAAAGAACAAGCACGTCCTCCTGTCATTGTCTTTGGTAGACGTCCGCATGTTCCACCAATTAAGTCTTCAATCCCTTCAAGGCCCCCTTCTGATCATTCTCTGGCTGCTGATCCAGCACATGCACTAGAAGCAACCCCTGTACGTCGCAGTACTCGCATTCGTAAACCACCGGAGAAGTATGGTTTTTATGAATCTTTATCTTTGACAGCAACTTTAGCATCTATTCATATTCCTTCTTCATATAAACAGGCAATGGAACATAAATATTGGCAGAATGCTATAGAAACTGAACTTCTTGCACTAGAGGAAAATCAGACATGGGACATTGTTCCATGTCTCCATCGGTTAAACCTCTTGGCAGTAAATTTGTATTCACTATAAAGTTGCGTTCAGATGGATCCATCGGTCGATACAAGGCTAGATTGGTTGTTCTTGGAAATAAGCAAGAATTTGGCCTAGACTATGAAGAGACCTTTGCGCCGGTGGCCAAGATGACTACTGTTCGGACTATTATTGCCATTGCTGCATCTGGATCTTGGCCAATTCACCACCTAGATGTCAAAAATGCCTTCCTTCATGGTGACCTCAAAGAAGAAGTTTACATCAAACTTCCTACGGGTATGCCTTCACTATTACCTAATATTGTTTGTAAGCTAAAACGTTCTTTGTATGGATTAAAACAGGCACCAAGAGTGTGGTTTGAAAAGTTTAGCACAACATTACTTGGTTTTTCCTTCATCCAAATTAGCTATGATCCATCTCTTTTTCTACAAATGACCTCCAAAGGAATTGTGATTCTCCTTGTTTATGTGGATGACATTATCATCACCGGCTCAGATCAAGAGGCTATCACTACAATCAAACAATTGATGCATACAACTTTCCACATGAAAGATCTTGGACAGCTCACTTATTTCTTGGGGTTAGAAGTACAATTCCAACAAAAAGGCATCTTTGTCACTCAACACAAATATACTCAGGATCTAATTCAGCTAGCTGGTCTCACCACTGCAACTATGGTTGACACTCCCATGGAAGTTAATGTAAAGTTAAAACGGGATGAAGGTGAACTCCTACAAGACCCAACTTTATATCGAAAGTTGGTAGGAAGTCTCATTTACCTCACCATCACAAGACCTGATATCTCTTTTGCGGTCCACACAGTCAGCAAATTCATGCAAAATCCTAGACACTTGCATCTTACAGCAGTACAACGAATCATTAAATATTTGTTGGCCACACCCAACCATGTTATCTTCTTTCCGACAAATGCAACAATCAAACTTCAAGCATACAGTGATGCTGATTGGGCTGGATGTCCCGACACAAGGAAGTCTACTACTGGCTAGTGTATGTTTTTAGGAGATGCCCCTATCTCCTGGAAATGCAAGAAACAGGAATCTATCTCTAAATCCTCCACTGAAGCAGAATATCGGTCCATGTCTGCAGCATGCTCTGAGATTATTTGGTTACGGGGCCTTCTTTCATAACTTGGTTATTCACAAGCAACACCAACTCCGTTGTATGCTGATAATACAAGTGCCATACAGATTGCAACAAATCCTGTATACCATGAAAGAACAAAGCACATAGAGGTCGATTGTCATTCAATCAGGGAAGCTTATGACCGTAGAATTATCACTCTACCTCATGTCTCAACATTTGTTCAACTAACTGACATCCTCACCAAGTCTTTGACACGTCAACGGCATAATTTCCTCGTCAGCAAATTGATGCTTGTAGATTCACCAGCATCAATTTGAGGGGGGTGTCAATAGAATTGATGGGCAGAATATTTGGCATTAATTGTGCAGATTTGTAACTGTGTAACTGTGAATGGGCAGAATATTTAGCATTAATTGTGCAGATTTGTAACTATGTAACTGTGATTGTGTAATTATATCCTTAATTAATTACTTGTAGGTTACTATGTAATTGTATCATACTATTTAAATGAGAATTCTCCAAAGGAGAACATACAGTTTTTATCCCAATTTCTCTGAGTTTAACATCTCAAACTCGAACCCATAACCTTCTTGTTCTTGTCACAAAGGAGACACCTTACCGTTGCTTCAAGGCTCACCCTCTCCACAAGCATTTGAAATTAAGGATTTTATAGAAAATTAATAAATTAAACAAATCTGCAGAGAAGAGAAAATGAAAAACTGATCTGCTTGATATTCGAGAATTCAAGCCAGCACCTTCAAAACCAAAGGGAAAAAGAAGAGGCCATTTAAAGCAACCAGGCACAAGAACATCAAGAACAGTCCAAAGTGTCCACTCCCCAGTAGCAATGTTATACGACAAACATTTGAGACAACCAAAGGAGCAGACTATTATAATGAGTAACAGCCTAATCCTAGGTGAGTTAACCTTTGCATAGATCAGACTACCAGGGATATTATACTACATGTATATAGCTGATATGGCTCTGAATTCTTTTAGAGATTGAAACTTAAAGAATAGAAAAGAAGAATGGAAGAAAAATGGAGAATGGAAGACAGTATCAGTTTATTGAAGAGAAAAACAAATGAATATACAAGACCACTTCCTCTTGCAAAGAGGCACTTCGCTTCTAACTAAGCACTATCCGCCAATACTCAGAAAATACCAACCTATATCCAATAGAGAGGACAACACCCCCTTTTTATACAATTAAAACCAACCCACCTAACTAACTTTCTAAACAGAGTATATTCTATCAGAATATCCTTTCCCTCTTAATGCTACATTCCTTGAAGAATACCCTTCCCCTCTTAATTGACAGAAAGAACAGAAACAGTCAGTGAGATTATCACGTCTGTAATAACAGACTGGCATCTGGCATCTGTTATCTACTCTGTTTTGATTCAGCTAACACAGTAAATGACAACTGTCTTAACTGACTCTATAAGTATGTAAACCAAAACTAAGGAAGAATAGAATAGGAATACAGATTCATTTCATCAGTGTTTTTCTCTTCTCTCTCTAACATTTTCTTTCACTTTACCTCACTTTCTCTGAACTCTCAATTCAATCACAGACTAACCAAAAACCAAAAACAAACCTTGTATCTCCGGTACCGTGCCTCATTATTTCCCAAACATTTCTTGATGAAAAAATCTGCCAAGAAACCAGCAAGCCCATCCAAGAGCCACTCTGCAAAATGCAAATAAGCATTCACCAATCATGTTAGAGGAAACAAGTTTTCTGCAAAACTTACAAAGAATCAAATTAAAACAACAATCAATAACCAATTAAGCATTACAACAATATCCTCTGCTACATTACCGTCAGTTGGTGCCTCAGGAGTGATATACACACCAAACCACTGTCTTGCAAGGGCATATGCTAGTTTTATCCTTGTATCAATAGTCTGTCACAACAAACACTAATGCTGAGTTTTAAGCAGGCAAAGCAGCAAAACCATATGCGGAAAACTCCCATGTGAAAGAAAAATAGTTTATCATTCACTCAGAAAGAATTTGATTAAAAAATGATATAATAAAATATAAGAATTTAAACAATGAACTGACCTGGTCAATAAGCTTCTCATCAAACAAAACTTGAGAACTAAATATACTCATAGAGGCTCCAGAACTCAACGATGAAACTGCCATCTCTGGCTCTAAGAAAACTTGCTTATACGAGTCAAATGGGAAGTCTACAGAAAGGTATTCCTTATAGCAGCTGCTCACCAATAGAAGTTCAAATTATCCGATCAGTATACAATTGTAAGATAAGGATCCTGTTTCAGGCCTGCAAAATTGCAATTATCACATTCCCAACCTGAAGGCACTATGGAAAAATTCCACTGTATTCCGCATCTTTGACAGATTAGGTAGCAAACACATGTGTGATATGAGACTAAATTGGTGATCAGGAAGAATTTCAAATGGGGCAACAGCCAAAGATATCCACCTTGCCGCAACAGGAACATCCAATTTATATACATATGTTTTCCGAGGAGGATTGTCCTTGCTTAAGACCTGAAAAAGAAAAGAGATTCAAACATATACAAATTTTACATTTTAACTCTGCAAGGTGTATAAAATATAAATTTTTGTATAGAAAAAGAAATTTTATTAGAAACAAAATAGGTGAATTACAACAAGGGGGCGCCAAGAAACCCTCTAAAACAGAAAAGAAAAAAAAGAGAAAAAAAAAATAATAGACAAAGTTTACATCTCATAGCATATATAGAATAGCATCAACCAAAGGATAATATCTATATAATTTTCGTTTCCACTTTGGACAGTAGGCATCCTTCTTTTCCCCTTCTCTTTCATGGCATGGAACTAAAAGACAAGTGGGAAGGTGCTTCAAAATTTTGTGAAAGCTAAATATTCCGTTCAAAACAAAGAGCTAAAAAATACAAGCCAAAGGACAAAACCTTTGGCTACATAAATCCTTAACCCTAGAGAACCATGCGGTGAGCATGGATTGAACATGCGACCTTCAGATCTTTCAATCTGACGCTCTCCCAACTAAGCTATCACCGCAAATCAAGCACAACCAGCCAGAAACCAAAACTGGGCTGGTAGCATTGCATAGTTGTATAACCTAACAACAAATTGATAGTGATGACAATAAATGGATGACTGAGAGAAACCCCACAAATCATGAAGCAGACACAAATTGAAATCCAGGCCATAGCATGTCAGAGTTGTATCAAAATGACAGCAATGGTTACATTACAGATAAGGGTACTTTTGGGATGAATCTTCTTATCCAAAAAGAAAAAGAAAATGACAATCAAAGAAAAGAAACGGAAGGAGGAAGGCTGCATTCACTTTAAAGAGGAAGAGTAGAAAATCAGAAAATAGCATCCACCCTCAATCTTCAAATATTTTACAGGGTAATGCAAAATATCCAATAACATCACATGCAGGAAAAGCAGATATTCCTCCTTTTAGCTATTTCAGGGGTCTAGTGAAAGAATTAAGAATAAATACCACAATATAAAAAACAAAGCCATAGCAACACATTTCACTGTTTACCAGGCATGCCAAGCTTCAGTATATTAGAGATGTTAGAGATGTTGAACCAGTCCCCTAAGCTTAAGTTTTGCATTTTACTTGACTGTTTTCTATTCCAATGACTCACTGCTGAGTCATCACCATCAACTGATATATGTACAACAGTGGACTCACTTCAGTGCATCTTTGACATGCAACACAATGAACACTCTCCAGAACCTTCTCTCTCTCTCTCTGTGATTTTCTCTTTGTTTCTCACATTTTCTCTCGGAAATCAAATACAGTACTAGGCGGCAAAAGAGAGTAATCACTAATACCATATGAAGGAAAGAACTATTTCCAATATTTTTCATGGTAACCAATTAACTTTACATTCATGTCTTTATTTTATCTCATTGTACAAAACTTTCTGGTTTTCTACAGTTCTTACTATCAGCATAGTAGTCAAAATCATATGATTTTCAACAATGAAGATTCCCAAAGAAAAAAATTCAAGGAAGCCTATCATCCTTTCCCACCTGTAGATTACTCCAAAGAAAAATTGGAATTAAACATACTCCAATGGACTAGTGGTTGGAAATGAAAGAAATTCCAATTCCCAACATGACTTGACTTGACAGGAAAGTACATATACCTATTGACAAAATAGAACTCCTAAATATTATCAGCTTATTAAAAGTAGTATTTTGCATGCTTTCAGAACATCAATATCAGCTTACTAAAATCCTAAACATCGATATCATTCATTGCTACCTGATACAGCAAGCTTCCAGTACTGACAGCCACAAGATTGTGTGCTACAGTGAACTCCAGGTCATAGCTGAACATGAACGAAACAACAATAAGGACTTCAAGCTCATCCAGTGAACAGTAAATATTATTATTATAAATGTGGGCATGCACCTAGTACGCACACACAAAGAATAGGGAAGTGTTAAACAGTTCATACCAGCATTGTTGTGAATTGTCATCTATACAAGGGAACCAACACCTTGCTCTCCTTATCTGGTTATCAGTATGAAGAAAATTATCTTTGAAGTGGATTCCTGTCTCTGCCTTCTCTATCCAATAGTCAATACGAACAAATCTCACATTCTGCACCCAACATCAACCTACATGAGAAAACAGAAATAGTAAACCTCACCACAACAACTCATTTCTCACATTTTACCACCACCATATTTTCCGTTAGGGATGCTACACTACCCACCAATTAAAAATAACAGCCAATTTCTTCACAGTGAGTGGGTCAAAAAAATAGGTAGAAAATTTAATACAACAAAAAAACATCAGTTATGGGGTACCGTCATAAATAAATACATGCAATGTCTTGATGGGACATGTGGAAAATCGGGTTAGTACTTCATTCATATTGAGCCATGCACGTGGCAGCAACTCACCATACTTTAGATAATTAAAAGTTATAAATATATACAAATTATAAAATCAGTCTATGTCTAACTACTTCTAATAATTCAAAACCATACAAAATGTAAACATTATTATAAGATTCAGTTGTCAAAAACTCCCAAAAATATTTCTAGCAAGGGCGCAAAGACAGCAACTATAACCTGCTTGGGCTCGGCAGAAGAATGAAACCCATTTTCAGAAACGGGTTGCTCCTGCTGTTCACTTTCAACCTTAAAAGGTTTACAGCAATTAATGAGTAAATTAGGCACCAGTTCTTTCTCGAGAGAAGACAAGTAAACTGAGACAGCAGCATCAGCAGCAGAGCTAGGAGAGCACACCGAGCTCCATCTCTTTTCATCCTCCAACTGCTGCTGCTGCTGATGATGATGCGGATAATACTCAAACTCCGTGGGCTCACCATCAACCGAAACACTCTCAATCCCTAAATTCTCCGCGTGCAGCCCAACGATCCCAATCTCCGGCACCGCAATTTCCAATTCAGTATACCTGCAAGTAAAATTAAATTAAATCTCTCGATTTCGATTAGGTGATCCTGAATCTAACTCGAACAGAATCTCAACACCTATAAAACCTAATCCACGCAATTTTCAACTAGTGCACGTGGAAACAAGAGTGAAACGGAAGGGAAAATGTGAGAAGCGAGAAACGAAACGAAACGAACCCGTAGACTAGGCGTTTGTCCATGTCGATGGAGAGACAGAGCTTTTGGTGGTGAACTAAAGCGCCAGAGTTTTCGGGCTTAGGATCTTCATTCTTGGGCTTGCGAGGCTTCGCCATGAGGAAGCAAATCGAGGTATGTATTTCTTTCTCTCCTCGTGTGTTTTTTCCTTCCTTCGTTCCCTCCTTCTTAGCGAGTAAACTGATGCGTTATTTATAGAGGAAGTGGTGGTGTGCTTGGGTCACACCTTGAGAGAGCGATGACGATATAGTGCCCTATCGATGTCGTCTGCGCCTGTGCCCCCTGCCCTACATTTGTCAACCCATTTTAATCAACGGCAATGTATAGCTTCTTCAATGGGCTTAACTGGTTTAAGTTTTACCAAAATTAGTTTTGTAATAAAGATGAGATACTTTATTATATTTTAATCATTGATTTATATTAATTAAAGATTATTATTTTTTTGTGAATTAATAATTATAAAATTATCATGCACTTGTCAAAACATCTTGAAATTTATTAACCCTTGAGAATATTAAATAATGATAATCCCAATTTTGAAGAGGATGGGAATCGGATCCCTTAGGATTTTAGATCACAATTTGTATATATATAAAATTGTGGTACTATAGCTTTCATAATTTTAGAGTTAATATAGATAAGTTATTTATATTCATTTTTAAAATGACGTTATTTTAAGTTAAAAAAACAAAAAATTATAATGAGAAATACTATTTTAACTCTAAAATAAAATATAATTACTAAAATATTTTAATTTCCATCACAAAATAATATTATTTTAAGTTTAATATAAATAACTTATTTACGATAATTTCGAAAAAAACGAATCCTATGTACAAATATTTTTTCTCTGTTGTTGTATGCAACGACAAAAAAAATATTAACCTATACAGTACGATTGACCGGAACTCTCGTACCATCTAGGATGGATAAATAGGTTCCATGATGTTAAGACATACTTTATACTTTGAAGTTAATAAATTCCGATTTTCATAAAACATGTTTGTTTTCTTATAAAATAAACGAAAAGAGTATATTTCATTTCATTTGATGCTCTTTATTCTTCTAAATGTTTTGTTACTTATGCCAATTGAGAATTATTGTAACACGAATAATCATTTTAACGGTCGTAACTATTGGCAAAAATGAACAAATAGTTGTAATAATAGATAAGCTAACTATAAAAGTCTATAACAACTAGTGAGTTTCTATGTCTTGCGATTGACTTAATTAATAACACACTTTCTCGGGGTCTCCCGCGGTGGAAAAAAAATGGAAAAATAAAAATAAAAATACATTCGACAAGTTTTTATTAACTAAGTTATTTAGAAGAAGATTTAGTGTTTGTCATTTTAAATGATATAACTTTGTATCATTTTTAATAAAACTACGTTGTTTTGATGTGTTTTGTCATTTTCTCTAATTTATAAAATTAGAAATAAAAAGAATATGAAGGAGAGAGAATATAAAAACTTACCAAAATGACGTAGTTTTATTAAAAATGACATAATTTTGTGTCATTTAAAATGACAAACATTTTTCCCTTAAAAGAAATGCATAGAAACTAATTAGTGTTGTATGTCAGGTTGTAAATGGGTCGTACGGCCTATCAGGCTGCAACTCGACTTATATCAGATCATGTTTGGCCTATTATATTTAATAAAATATAATAAATTTGGGCTTTTAAAATAACTTTTTTAAAAGGCATTCCATAGTTTTTTGTTCACAAGATCTAACCTATAAGTTAAGAGGCTAACCTATATTATATTATTTATTTTAAATAAGAATTTTGTTCTGTCTTGGACACAGAGATGTCCAGTCCAATAAACTGATATATTGATCTTGGATTTAGTGCCCTCTTCAAGGTATATATGAAGGAGATACGCTTGAGTCAAGTAAATCACTATGCACAATGAATGAAGAATGGCTTTGCCAATTGGGGTGTGTGTGCACACAGTGACAGCTGTTATTGAAGACAGTGGGTGATATTAAATCACTATAGCCTTGAACCCATGTATTGAACAGAAGGGGTAGATGATCAGAGTTATCACTGTACAATTTATAAATATTAAAAACAGACTTACTTGATATGTATGAAACAGACAGAATCAAAAGAATGAAAAATGCAGTATCAGAGGTATAAAATTCGAGCCCACAGAACGTGTCTCCTTAAGACAATTTGCCCCCTCACTGATGCCTAAGGTTGATGGACACTTGTCTCCCAGGATAGAACGGATTTCGTCTGAAGAATGGTGGCACTACCAATCAACAGCCCAAACGAACACAACAATATGCCAGAGGAAGTCACACCGGAGGATGAACAACAATATGAAGAACCGGGAGGAGAAAAATTCCGCCAGAGTTTAAGTGCAGAAAAATCGGATAAATTTATGAAGGTGTCAGTTTCTATTTATAGACACTGGCCGGTCACGATGAACAGTCACCGGCGGCGAACCGCCGTGTCCGACGGCGATGAACGGTGATCGTTTCTGATGAACAGGTACAACCGGTGATTGGTTCGGCGAGCAGATACAACCCCTGACCGGTTCGGTTCAATATTAAAAAATTATTTTTAATACACACACATGAGCCGAGCCGGACGGACGGCGGCGGCGGGCGCGCGTGTGTGGTGATGGACCAAAGCCCACCTATCTCCTCCCCCTACATAAAACATCTAGTGACCCAAGGGCCAATTTAAGAGAGGGAGGTGAGAGATTATATACTCTCCCACTTCCTACTACTTGTCCAATGTGGTACTTGTTAAAAACTCACACATCTCTTCATATTCCCTTTTTCTCTTTTCTTTATTAACTCATTTCTTATTCATAACTAATGGATCATTGTACATTAATTCTCTCATTAATTCCAACAAAAGCATAACAGTAAGAAAAAGAATGTAACGTACCTTTAGGTTTTACCTCTTATTTATAGGATTTACCTCTAGGTCGTAGAATATGGACTTTTAGTGCCTCTGATAAGTGTCCAAGCCCATATATCATGTTGTCGTATTAGGATTAGTATCCTGATAGATACCTTTCCATAGTTATGCTTGATTAAATATTTGATTGCCCTTTGTTGGGCCTGTCAATCAATGGACCTCTTATACGGTTCCATAACAAAATTATTTTAATGATTTTAATTGTATTTTAAATCATGGGAAAATGTGTCTGCAGTTAAAGCAGATAAGTTATCTGCATTTATTCTCAAAACGACGTCGTTTTGGTATTGAAATCTTAAAAAATGATAAATATAAAGACTATTATAACCCTGAAATAAATTAAAATTACAAAAACACCATGATTTCTGCCCCAAAACGACGTCGTATTGGGCTCACTGCAGATAACTTATCTGCAGTAACTGCAGAAAAAATAAACCCTTAAATTATTGAATACCTATTATGTTTATATAGGCTAATAGGCCTAGGTCAAACCTTTTGTTTTTAAAATATAGGTTAAGTTTGACTTATAATTTAGGCCTATGCAAGGCTAACACACCAGGTCATGCTTAAAGTATTTTACACGGACATGACCTATTTAAGATAAAGAGATTAAAATGTTACTCTTGCTAAAATTGAAACCTGCTTATAGAGTAACAGAAAAAGTTTGTCTAATTATCCCACAATGTTTTGTCCTACTGGTAAACCTATTGTTGATGTAACTAATAAGTTGATACTTGATGAGTTGTCTTATGATAGAAGTTTGTTAGCAAAAGAGCTTCAATGTTTACTTGCATACCTAACGGGAGAATAACAAAACGTGTACCATAGAATCATGGAAGCAACTTCTATAAATAAAGGTGGATTTTTTTCTATGTGATTTTGGAGTCATGGGAAAGACTTCACATGGAAGACATTGTCTACTGCTTTCAAATCAATAGGACAGATTGTTCTTAATGTTGCTTCAAGTAGAATTGCTTCATTATTGTTACTGGGGGAGAAATGCTCATTCCCGGTTCTGCATACCAATTGATATCATTGAACATTTCACTTGCAACATAAAGCATAATTCAACTCAAGCTGAGTTGCTATTAAGAGCTAAAAATTAATTATTTGGGATGAAGCACCAATGGTTCATCGATTCTGCTTCAAAGCTTTGGATAGAACATTGAGAGACATCTTTCATTTTTCAAATCCAAAAAGTTCTGAACAACCATTCGGTGGGAAAGTCGTTATTCTTAGAGGTGATTTCAGAAAGATCTTGCTCGTTATTCCTCATGTGGAAGGCAAGAAATTGTACATGCAGTAATTAATTCTTCAAATCTATGGTAACTGTTAAGAGTGTTAGTCCCACATTGTGTGTGTCTCATTGTGTTAAGAGTGTTAGTCCCACATCGTGTGTGTCTCATTGTATTCTTCAATTGGTTTGCTATATAATAGAACCAATGTTGTGTAGTTTAATACAACAAGGATTACTATCAATTCCTCTTGTATCTTGATATTTAACATGGTATCAAAGCCTAACAAGAGGAATCTTAATCCGCTTAACTTAGTTCATTTTTCCATAATTTCAATATGGTTATAGAGAGATATCACCCTCCTTGAGGGATTCTCGTTGTTATTTCTTTTTCTTTTGGTTCCTTTCATCTTCTTTTTCCGTCACTTTTGCTTTCATCTTCTTTTTCAATTTGTGGTTTTCCAGATCTACGGGTCATCTCCATTGTCCTAGATCTGTGATTTCTTCATTGTTTTGGGTCATCATCCTCTCTCTACTGGGTTTTTCATCCAGTCCTGTGTCTCATTTCTTTTCTCTTTCTGTTGCAATTTTTTTTTTTTTTTCTTTCAGATCTGTTTCATTTTATTTTTTATTTTGCATGCATTTTTCGTTTTGCATCGTCACTGATCTGTTTCGTTTGTTATCATTATTTTCCAGCAGCATCTCCTTCTTCTCTCTCCCATTGATTTTTGAATTTTCCAGATCTGGTTTTTCATCCGAATCTGTCTCATTTCGTTTCCCTTTTATTACATTTTTTTTTTTTTTTTTTTCTTTCTTATGTACTGTCGGTGGATGTTATTTGGTTTTGCCATTGTTTGGCTTTATTTTGGCTTCTTATTCAGGGGAGCATTGTTCATGTTGCTGAAGTTTATTCCAGCACAGTTGTCTTTGCCGATGATAATTCCGGCTCCGAAGTTCCTCTTGAGGGGGAGCACTTTCCATGTTGCTGATGGTCATTCCAGCACAGTTGTCTTTGCCGATGATAATTCCGGCTCCGAAGTTCCTCTTGAGGGGGAGCACTTTCCATGTTGCTGATGGTCATTCCAGCACAGTTGTCTTTGCCGATGATCATTCCGGCATCTTCCATGTTGATGTTCATTCCGACGCCATTTTTAGCACATTGTTGATTTTTGGTTTCTCATATAGGAGATTTATTTTGATGTTATGTTACTTGGTCATTTCATTTTGTTGATGTAGCACTGTTGCTTTTGGTTCCTAATAGGAGTATTATTTATGTATCAAGCTTGTAGCATATGATCTATATGCTACAGCTTGAGGGGGAGTGTTAAGAGTGTTAGTCCCACATTGTGTGTGTCTCATTGTGTTAAGAGTGTTAGTCCCACATCGTGTGTGTCTCATTGTATTCTTCAATTGGTTTGCTATATAATAGAACCAATGTTGTGTAGTTTAACACAACAAGGATTACTATCAATTCCTCTTGTATCTTGATATTTAACAGTAACATTGTCAGATTCTGGCACTGACAAAAAATGATGTCATGAGGATTAAAATGATCTTTGAATGGCTTATTGTTGTTAGCGATGCAATGTTGGTGACAATGTTGATGGATTCTTTGTCATAAAAGTCCCAGATGAAATCTTGATCAATGATTCCAATGATCCGCTCTCAGATTTAGTAGAATTTGCATATCCAAATCTTTTAAAAAATATGGATAATTAATTTTTCTTCCAAGAACGTGATATCTTCGGATCGACATTAGCAGATGTTTGCATGTTAAATGAGTATTTAATGTCAATAATTCAAAGTGAAAAGAAGGTATATCTTAGCTCAGATAATATCTATAAAGCAGAAGGGGATAACAATCTTGAAGAAGAAGTATTTCCTCCATAAATACTTAATATTTTTTCTAGAGCTGAACTTCCTAACCATAAATTGATGTTAAAAAGGGAGTCTATCATGCTTCTAAGGAATATAGATCAATCAAGAGGATTGTGCAATAGGACAAGATTGTTTATTACAAAACTATGTGAAAATGTTGTTGAAAGAAAAATTATTTCTGACAATAACATAGGTGAGATCGTGTTAATTTCAAGGATGAATTTGAGTCATTTTAATTACACTTTTAGTGTAAAGTTTGAATGCAGGCAATTTCCATTGGTTGTTTGCTTTGCCATGACAATAGACAATAGGGGCCGCTATATGATCCAGACCTCGTTGGGATAGCTGCGGCCATTTTGATTTTGTAATATGCCAAGGTTTACAGTGGTTTTCTTCCTTTGACAACTTGATATGGAAGACCAACCTCATTTCTTAACTCTATAATTTTGTTTTTAGCTCTTTTGATGATCGTGATAGTATGATGAAATTGTATTTTTATTTCTATCTACAATCCATTTGACTTTGACCCTTAGAAATAATAAGCTCTCTTCTTCTTCTTCAAGGACAATACTGGTTTCATTTTGAAGGGTTAGGTCTAAGGTCGAAAGAGCATCATCCAAGAGTCCCTAGCTATTGATTTGAACATCATGGAGTTTTATGGTGAAGGTATCCTTCTTCACCTGAATATTCCCAAAGACATATTTGTTCTAGGCCTTAAGAGGTTTGATCAAATTGTTTAGGTTGGAATTTAAACTTTTTTCTCCTTCCAAATAGATTTAAAGAAAAGTTTAAAATTGTCATGTTCTTGTCAAGCGCCACAAATCTAAAAGGTCTTTCCGTTCAGATTTTATATTTGGGAGCAAGAGAAAGTAGAACTTAGGGAGGGCTTTGACAAAAGTTTCATCAAACAAGGTTTTCCAAGTAGCATTAAAACAGACACAGCATAGTCTTTTGTAGACTTTTTCAAGATGAAGGCACTTAGCACCTCTCTAAGGGGGCGTTTGGTTGAAGAGAAAATTTTATGAATAATAGGAAAATGTGATTACTAGATAAATGGTTGGAATGTGAGTTTGATAGGAAAATGTAATAAAAGTTGTTTGGTTGAATAAAATTTTGATGGGAAAATTAGGTAACTTTTATAAAATCTATGTTTGGGTATAGGTAAAATATAGATGGGAAAAAAATTTATTTTTACGAAAATAACCCCATTTTATTTTTATTTTTATTTTTGTAATCTGTGTTTTATTTTTATTGAGAGCAAGGTTGTTCCACAAGTGCACTTTCTCTTGCTTCTTCCATCTTCCATCTTCATTCTTTCCTTTCTCGCTCACTCTTCCATCAATAACAAGTTAAATCATCTCAAAGCAAAGCACTTTCTTCCACAACCTCACACCCTTTTTCTCTCACAACAAGCAAAACATCTTACGAAACACTTGGGCTGCACTCATTTCTAAACTTTTTTTTTCCTTCATTTTTTTCCCCTCTGTCTTGTTGATTCTGATATTGTAAAAAGTGTCAAATATCGTGGCTTTAGACAAGGAAATTAAAATGGTTCACTATCACCGCTACCATCAACCCAGAAAGGCTTCACAGAGTTTATCAAAGATGAAAAGTCACATAATCTTGTGTTGGTCTGGAAGAAGGGTATGATGGTCTGGAAGAAAGTGGTTTAGCCTGCTTTCCAAATAAAACCACCTACCTTTTGTCTTTCTAAACAGTGCAGAAAGCCATGCAAATTGAAAAAATTGAAAAAGCAATGCAAATTGGATGGATGGGGATTTTGAGTGAATCTCTTGAACCAAACAAGTGCAAATTGAAATCCTTACTTCATTTGCATAGGAAAATTTCCAAAAACCATAAACCAAACACTACCTAAGTGTATTTTGAGCCAATGTTTTCATGGTCCATTACATGACTATCATCCATGACTTCCATAGACTTAATGCATCTAACAAGATTGATAGCGATCCCACTAGGGGTGTGCAAAATAACCAAAAAAGTGGGTCGAACCTTGAACCGAACCGAACCGCTCCATAAAATAACCGGTTTTAAAAAACTAGTTCATGAACCGAACCGGTTTTTAAAGAACCGGTTCATGAATCGAACCGGTTTTTAGAACCGATTTAAGAACCGAACCGAACAATTTTCAAACTAAACCAAAATAATTTTTATAACTTTATTTTTTAAATTTTAATTATTATTTTTTCAAAAGAGGGTCGACCCGAACCGGTTCTGAACCACTTCCGAACCGGTTTCGAACCGAACCGAACAAGTTTCGGACCGAACCGAACAATTTTCGAACCGAACTATTTAAACTAATTCGGTTCGATTTTTCAAAAGATCCAGTTCGGTTCGACCCATGCAGAGATCCCACCCATTTTCTCTTTTGCGGCTGCTATCTCATTGAAATCTACTATCATTATCCAATGATTAGTTACAATTCCATTATTTCTTCTAAGGTTTTTCCAAAGACAATGGTACAGGTGTTCTCATCCCAGATGAGTATTATTCCCCTCGTGAAGCTTATAACATCTTCCATGAGATGATTTTTAAACCCAAATTATTTTATTTTTCTAATGGCTGAAGTGCTACTAATCCTTGATTCAAGGATGGCAGCAAGACCAACCTTACGCTTCTCCGTGGAACTTTATCTGTAAGGTATTATTGTATAAATAAGTCACGGGTATAAATGCTTAGGAAAATTTACATAAAGTTGTATTAATATATTATTTTTTTATTAAAAAAATATTATTCGTATGACTAAATATTTACATTACAAGATGATAATTTGTTTTCATAAAAATTACTGATATTAAAATTGTGATATAATATTTTTGTTTTAATATGAGTTACATTTAAATATATTAACTTTTTGTAAATTAATCATTCAAAAGCAAATATTTATTCTTTACTTGACATGAATACACACGCTAATAATAGATAATTTTTTAAAAAAAATTATCAAAACAAATAAAATAATTTGGTTTACAAATAAAACATTATGGTATTTTTGCAATTGCAGTAAAAACTTTCAATATCAAATAGAAACAATTATAAAAAAACAAACCAAACAGCGATGTAATTCTTGAAATCATATCAGTAGAATTTGTTTTATTTTTTGATTTATCAACATTTTGTTCGTTTATCTTTTTGGATTCAACAATGTTAATTACTTAATAATAGCTCGTTGTCTGAAACTTTACCCAAAAAAAGGATCGTTGTCCGAAGAAAAAATAAAAATGAACACAATCAAAAAATAAAAATGTAGCTGACAATATGTATGTTTGGTTCTGATTGACTTTAACATAATATTTTTTCCAAAGGTTTTCTTAATAAATAAATTATTTAAATATAAGGTTAATTAATTTAAGTTTATATTAAGTGTGCATGGATTATAGCAGCGAAAAAGTTAAAATTAAAAATAAATTTATGAGTGAATATCGTAATTTACAAACAATTTTTTATTTGAATTTATAGTTGATTTCAAGACAGAATAGAAACATTACTTTTTTTTGGGTAAATGAAAGGGCAAAAAACCTCAAACAACACAGACTAGTTCAGATTAACTCTACGAAAATTACAAACCAACGAAAAATCTGCCAAATACAAAGGCAAAATCCCAGGAGGAGGAGAATAAAAAGTAGTGAAATTATTATTCAAATGATGCTCCAAAAGATATTTAGACAATCAGTCCGCACATCCATTGCTTTCTCTAAACACGTGAACCAGATGCACCTCCCACTCTTTCTGTAACCATGCTCGAATGTGAGTCACCAAACGAGACTCTCGTGCTGCTCCCCCAAACTTAGAGAGCATAGTGATCACTGAACTAGCATCACTTTCTAAAACACAACGACGCCACCCTCCATTCCAAGCCAAATCAAGACCTTTAAGCACACCTCAGAGTTCGGCAACAAAGGCCGAGCACTTACCAATGTGATAGGAAAATCCTTGAATCCACCTACCAGTCTCATCCCTCAAAAGGCCTCCACAAGCCGCATCTCTAGTATTGAATTTGGATGCCCCATCTGTGTTAATCTTAATCCAACCGGTATTAGGGGGCTGCCACACAACAGGTATGTGAATCTGTCTTCTACCAGACATCCCAAACGCACGCAGATTCCAAGCCGAAATGATCTCTTGCACCTGCCTAATAATTGTTTGACTCTTGTAAGCCAAAAAATTATCCTCCTCACCATGGGCCACTTCATTCCTCCAACGCCAAGCACAATCCACTGTAATCGCGAACCAGATAGGCCAATGCTCATTTAGTTTCATGACAACGTCATTCTTCAAGTTCAGGAGTAACCAGGAACTTAAATCTGCACTAAAAAACAGAGAGTAAAAAGCAGGGTTAATGAGCTCCATCCACACCTGTTTTATTTTATTGCAGTCACGAGCCATATGTAAAATGGTCTCATCATGTATCTAACATAGGGGGCAGGTTAGAGAAGCCATGTTTCTTCTAGCCAGCAAATCTCTAGTAGGCAAACAGACATGAGCAATCTTCCATAACAGGATACAGACCCGACTAGGGACATGCAACCTCCAAATCAAAGACCATACACCCTGCGCATGCTCCTCCTCCTCATCAACATTAAGTAGAGCATTGTACAAATGTTTTACAACAATTTCACTAGAGCCTTTAATATTCCACCTGAATCTATCCACTCCTCCATCTCCTTGAGGTGGAAGCATACTCCGAATTGTTTGAATGATACTAACCGGAAGGAAATTTGAGATAGACCCACAATCCCACATCCCATCATCAGTAACATATTCATTAATTGTCTTTTCCCTTACAGAATCCGAGAGAGGAATGAGAGCTTTGCTAGCTAAATTGCTATCTTGATCCACCCATTTATCCTCCCATAACCTGATTGTTGACCCATCACCAATGTCCCAAATCAATCTAGTATTCAACTTTTGCCAAACCTCACACATGGCCTTCCAAAGCATAGAATTACCAGCTCTCCAATTGAATACAACCTGCCCATTTACCACAGTCACATATTTGGTCTTCAACACCTTAACCCACAAACTATCATAGTTATTAAGAAAATTCCAAATAATTTTCCCAATAAACGCTTCATTCATCACCGCGAGGTTCTTAATACCCAGCCCACCTTTGTTCTTTGGCCTAGTGATAGCATCCCAACCAATAAGATGCATATGTTTTTTATCAAATGAATCACCCCAAATGAATGCCCTTTGAAGTTTCTCCAATTCATTACAGATAATCTTAGGTAACAAAGTATACTGCATATGATAGTAGGGTAAAGTAGATAGAACAGATTGAGAGAGAACAATTCTACCTGCTTGGGAAAGAGATTTAGCTTGTCAGCTATTCAATCTTCCCTTTGCTCTATCTACTCCACTAGCAAATGAGGATTTAGTGACCCTACCATGTTGAATCAAAGCTCTAAGATACTTGCCAATATTTGTCACTCTTAAATCCACTTATCTGAAGGATTTTATCAGCAGTCTCACTAGGAGTGTTTCTTGAAAAAAATACATTGATTTTCTGTTCACTAATCTTCTGACCAGAAACTTCAGCAAACAGGTTCAAGCATCTCAGGAGGATATGGATATGATCCCCACTAGCCTCCAAGAAGAGCATTAAATCATCAGCAAATAGTAAACGAGAGATCTTCGGACCACCTCTACCAGCTTTGATAGGATGCCACAACTTACCATCCACTGCAGTCTGAATAATATGGGATAACTTTTCCATTGTTAGCACAAACAAATATGGAGATATTGGATCTCCCTGACGAATCCCTCTACTAGGCTGAAATTCATCAGTTATGTTCCCATTCCATAAAATGCTAATTTTAGGAGAGGAAACAACAGTCATTATTAACTCAGAAAGATGCCAAAAAAAGAAACAGTACGATAGACAGTACATATCACACAAATAAATAAAAACAGTACGATAGACAGGTTGTAATTTAAAACAAAAACTAGTATAATATTTTTGTATGGGAATATATTTCTCGTGTGTAATTCCAAAACCATATCATTTTTAGATTTATAATTAAAAATGAAGGATTTTTTTAAATTTTTATTTTATATTATGAATTTTAATAATTTTTGTAATTTTAAACTCTAAAATAATATTATTTTAAAGTTGCAGATAATTTTATTTCCCGAGAAGCGTTAATTTTTTTTATTAAGACCCAAATTTTACATGACCCTATTCCAAAGGTCCTTGAGCCGGTGAAAAAGAAAAGCCCAAAGGCCCATCCATTATCCATGGTAACAAAATCATGTCTGCCTAAATTCCTCTATATAAGATGCAGTTGGCAAGTACTTTGAAGTTTAATTTATCTGGTGATTCAAACCATAGGAACGAACAACACCGGTGAGCGTTGAACCCAAAAGACTCTACTAAAACCCTAAACCAGATCGATTCGATGATTGAACCTTACAACAAGTATGCGTTTCTGTTTCTAGTTCACGTGCATCAAAATTTCGTTAAACCAAAAGAAGATGAAGAGGCGATTTGGAATTTTAATTTTAATTTTTTTTTTAATTTATTTGGTGAATCTGCGTAGGCTGGTTAAACTAGCGGCGAGGGCTTTCTACGATGATCTAACGAGCAAAGGAGATAATCAGCCCAAAACTGGAAGGAGTGATAACAGAGGAATTGCTGTGGTGGTTCTTGATGCTCTCACGAGGTTCGACCTCTCTTCTTGTTTACCTGCTTTAGAATATGTATGCAATTCCAAAGGAAGGGAAACAGAAAGAGAATGAAAATGATTTGAATTTTTAAGTGAAATAGAGAGAATGGAAAAGGAGAACCAAGTCCAATTACATGTACATTTAGTTAATGGATTTATTAGCAATCATAAGGTCCATTCTGATATGCTCTACAGAGACTCTTCGTTTCTGAACTTTCTGCTCAACGGACAAATACTTTAGTTCCATATGCTTGGAATCTCTTGAATATTGATCTTTTTTGGATAAAATCCACTGCTTCGGAATTTCTTCAGAAAATATTTAGTGGCTTGGCGAAACATAGTCCAATGCATGAATTGTCGCTTCAAAACATGATATAAATTATGCTTTAGTTGTAGATGAAGCAATGACATATTCCTTACCGTTTTTCCATGATACTGTTGCTTCTCCAACGAGGAATAAGTAGCCAAATGTAGACTTTCTGAATTGGAATTTAAGCGGAATGTAACTTGTTCACTTTATTTGAAGGAGTTCAAACAATTAAAATGGCGACAGATGAAGCTTGCAAATGGAAAAAGATTGCTGTAAAAATAAATCATAAAATACTTATATTAACTCTATTGTAGACTCAGGTAAAAATATCAAAGTATATTATAGTTAACCATTGGGCGGACACTACAACACAGTATCATAAGGAACTGCAGTTTTATCATTATTGAAAAATTAGTTATTCTCAACCAAACACATACATAATTTTTTTGCAAAAAAAATAAATATATATTTGATCCAAGAATTTCAATTTCTCACAAGCATATTACTAATCATCGAATATGATTTTCCTTTCAGCAAATCTAAGTTCTCATGATTAATTAACAGTCATCTATTCATTAATATTCTTTAATGGGCATTTCATGAGTGTTAATGTATTATGAATAAATGACTATATATTTATGCATGCATCATTCTGGCCTGGCCAGTTTGGTGTGCACAAACCTTTAACATAAGTTCATGCATGCAATACATAACTGCCAATCATAGAATATGATTTCCCCTTGAGCAAATCTAGGTTCTCATGATTAATTAACAGTCATCTATTCATTAATATTCTTTAATGGGCATTTCATGAGTGTTATGAAAAAATGACTATATACTTATGCATGAAATGCATCATTCTGGCTTGGCCAGTTTGGTGTACACAAACCTTTAACATAAGTTCATGCATGTAATGCATAACTGTGAATTGAACATGTGATGGAATCAAATAAAATTATGCCAGAATTGATAACATCATCATGAAGAAAGAAAAATTGTACATATAATATAAATAAACTTGAGTAATGCACTTTTAGCTTATATGCGCTGCAATGGAAGAACAATATCGATTATGGGAAATTTGAAACATTTTGGAATTAGCATTCAATTTTCAGAATGTAAACAATTTGAAACTAGCATATGATTTGCATTAATAGACGAAACAATTATATGTAACACATTGGATTCTGTTACATTTATTGTTAGGAATCAAACCTACATTCCTAACAGACTCCTACCGAGTCTAACTGCTCAACAGCTAGAACAGTTAGAACCTTTTAACGATAGATGTCTGGATCAACTAGTTGGTTTCTCTCCCTTCTCCCTTCTTCTTCAAGCACACATGATGGGGGATTTCGTGAGTGTAAGGCTGAAAATTTTGTATGTTGTGTGGACAGATAGGGGAAGAATTTATATTCTTTAATCTATTACATCCATCAATTATCAAAATCAACTGAGGAGATTAACTTAATAAACTCCCACATAAATTCAGGTAATTTAAATCTGGTTATGATGTTCATTTGTAATTATCATTATCTCATTATTTTAGGCTATCAAGGAAGGTAGTTAGTAAACGGCAACTCTCTAACATGCAATGCCTGTCAATTTTCAAGGACCAGTGCACATTAAAACTATGGTTGTCAAGCTTCCTGTCATAAAAGTATGGGGATTTGATTTTGAGCTTTTCCTCTGGAATATCATGTACCTGGTGGGGATGGTGAAGAAATGCAAAATTGATATGGGTGGAACTTGACTATATGTACTTGAAATTTGAAAAATAGCAGATGCATTTATTTATTTAGTTTATGTTTTAACTTAATTTTATTGGTCTACTTTTAATTTTTATTCAGACGACAATGGGTTAGGGAAGAAGACTTGGCAAAGGACCTCAAATTGCATACGAAACAACTTCGTCGAACTTTGCGGTTCTTTGAAGAAGAAAAGATCATTACTCGAGATCATAGGAGAGAGGTAACCCCTTATTTCTGTCCATGCATTACTTTGCTGTCATTTTGTGAATTACTCTTGGCTTACAAGCATTATAGCCAATCAAATAGACATGTTCTGTCATCTGATACTTCATACATGACTTGATTGTGAGACACACATGGCTTAGCATTGTTTTTTTGAATGAGTTTAACAGGTTAACTGTTAGACAGTTATCAATGACTGCTGTTAAATCATCCCTTTACATAACAATTTGGGCAGATGATTTATGAGCATAATTCATGTAAATTGAAAGCTACGCATAGCATGATTAAGGGGATAAATAAAAGGGGATATTTAATTTTATAATGATATGGTATTCTCTTAACTTTATTATTACTGTCTTATGTTTTCTATTTCTCACTTTATAATTAAATGAAAAGGATAAGGTAGGGATACTTGAGGCTTTCACTTAATAAAGGGTGGAATGGCCTGATAGATAATTATCCAATAAGTTGCAGCAAACATTAATGTTTATTCCTGTTTTTTATGTGGGGATCCATCACACCGGGGACTTAGCTCTTCTGCAAAATGTTGTTTTAGTTTGGCTTATATCTTTGCAATGTGATTAGAAAATTGGCATAAAATTGGCGTTTTAAAGATATTGTAAAGTACAGGCAAAAGGAGGGTCTTATTTTCTTTTATTGCTTATGCTGGGTTTTGCATGTCAGGAAGAAATGCTGTTATTGAAATTAGCCTTACAAAAAGGTGTTCCTCCCACTTTATATCCAAATATTCCCCCCCACCCCGCGCTACCCAAATAAATAAATAAAAAAATCCATGTTTTGTTTTTATTATAATTGAAAGGAGAGGAGATGTTTTCACTTTTAAAAAGCTTTAGGACACGAGCCATTTGGGTTTTTGGGTTCAAAGCATTGATTGGCATATGCTCACTCTACCTTGGGACAAAATTTAGCTTTTATTATAAGCATGGCCAATGGAAGCTGCAAGGATTGAACCCTTTCTACTCATGAATGGTTTTATACCTAAAAAAATTAATCACAAATGGCCCACTTGTAATAGTCATTTCCTACTCTTGAGAAAAATTATTATTTTTTAATACTTAAATTTTTGCAATAACAAGTATTAAGTTGTTTTATTCATTTTAAAATTTTAAAATAGAATTTTACAAATAAATAAATAAAAATAAAAGAGAAAAATTATCATCCCAAATAAAATTGGAGCTTTCTTTTCATACCTCTATGGCTGGTGGCTCTTAGTGTTTACCTAATGTTTTATTTTTTACTCCATGATCAATATTACTGTCTCACACCTTAGGCTCACTGGATACTCATGCATGAGCATGTCATGAGAACCTATGCATGGATATATGACAGAATTTGAAAATGATATTTAGCAAAGGTTAACTACTTGTATCTACCTAATGCCACTTTCTTGACATTGTACAACAAAGAGAGAGAGAGGGGGGGGGGGGGGGGAGTTCTTGATCTTTAAACCTGGAAGCTTGCTTTCACTGACATTAAAGACAGATACAATTGTTAATGTATCATATTTTCAAGAAGGAAGCTACTTGTCATCTTGTATTAGTTTATGAGGTATACTAGAGAGCAGCACCTCTCTAACGTGCTGAATTCCATTGTCTTCTTGTCATTCATTTTGTGTTTTTTGTATTAGGAGTTTGTTTAATTATTATTCTTGCCGTAGTTAATTTTCCAGTACTCCAGAAGTGTGATTGTTGTTTTCTTTGATTAATATATACAGAAAATCCAGAGTTTTTGGGCCAAAAACTTCCCGTGTCTTGTTATTTACTTGCTTTTGATCTAGTTTCTATCACTGTAACTGTAAATACCCACTAAATCTTGCCTATATGTGAAAGTCCATAGAATGCCTATTGTGATTGTTGTTTGTCCATTCCCTCATGCTCTTTGTTTCTGCCCTGTGATTAGAAGCTTTTAATTCAAGGACTTCAAGCCTATGGTCCACACATCCACTTCTCTTCTTAAATTTCAAAGAGATATATATATTTTAAATTTAATTTCTTATCCTAGAATTATAATTCTTTGGTAACATATTTGTACTTTTTGTTTGGGTCACATGAACGTGATTTTTCTTTTACCGTGATAATTGCTGTGCTTCTACCAAACGTAGTAGAGTAGCATTTTTGTCCTTTTTATTTTAATAAATACTTTTTCTAGATCTTAAAGAATGAAAGAGTAGGTAAGCTCTTTTAAGTTTATTATTTAGAAGACTCCCTCCCTTGCATAAGTTTCATTTTGTTGTCTCTATGAGGCGAACTTTCTTTATTCTATTTTAAATTTAAATGCTGCATAACTAGTTATTTAGTGGATCTGATTTGTAATTTTCATCTGTTGATCTGAGTTTTTTTTTTTTTTTTAATTATTTTTCATCGGTAGATTTGCTGGTGTGATAGTTGTTGGTGAATATATATAGTCATGTACATATTTTCTTTATCTGTTGCATATATTGTGATTTTGCCACAGACAGCAAAAGGTGCAAAAATTTATAGTGCTGCCGTAGCTGCTACAGCTGATGGTCAACAGACAGGAAAAGAGGGAGAAGAAAAGGTCAAGCTGCACACGCACTCTTACTGTTGTCTAGATTATGCACAGGTCTATCTCGTCACTCTAATTCTTCTATAAATGTAGCTTTACTTTACCAATGATATTTGGGTGTTTTATTGCTGAGAAAAGGGAACATTAATGTTATTTTGCCTGTTTTCCTGGCAATTTTCTTTCAATAAGTGAAGCCAAATTCTGGCTCCTCCATATTTTGAAAATCTTACATTGAATTTCCTTGCAGATTTATGATGTGGTTAGGTACAGACTGCATCGCATGAAGCATAAGCTGAAAGATGAATTGGAGAACAAAAATACAGTTCAGGAATATATATGTCCAAATTGTTCAAAAAGGTTTCAGTAATTAATTGTAATATTAGTAGCATAAATTATTATAGTTATTTGAATTGATTTATTTCTGTTCCATAATACTTGGGGATTTGAATTATTTTAGATACAATGCTTTGGATGCACTGCGGTTAATATCTTTTGAAGATGAGGACTTCCATTGTGAAAGTTGTAATGGAAAACTAGAGATTGAAAGTGATAAGATAGCTGCTCAAGAAGGGGGAGATGGAGATGATAATGCAAGAAGACGACGGCGTGAAAAGTTAAAGGACATGCTTCAGAAGATGGAGGTTCTTATATGATTTTATTGTGCTGTTTATTTCTATTTGTGGCTTCATGCATGATCATTTTATTTAGATTTGTTATTGTTGATGATGGTTGTCATTGTTGTTTGCTAGAACCGGGAAACCTAACCAATGTAATTTTCTAGCAAGTAATGTTTGTATTATTATGTTTCTTGAGGATAGGTCGTGTATTTAAGGGTTAAGTAAGCTGAGAGGGACTTCAGTGAAGCCATAAAAATTTGTCATACTTAGAGCTGCTTGGGTGCCAATTATTTTGATCTTCTAACCAAATAAGTGGTAATTTTTGAGGATGATGGTTTATAGTTCTCTCCTTAGTGTTTATGCTAAGCATTAGAATTATCATACACAGAGCTGCTTGAGCACCAATTAGTTTGATATTCTAACCACATCAGGTGCTAATCTTTGGGGAAGGTTGTTTATAGATATTGTTGTCTCCTTAGAGTGTTTAATATTAGTGTATCATTATGTGTGATACACTCATATGTACAGAACATATTGGCATATATTTGTGTTTATCTTAACAGTGTTGATGAGTGTCAAAATGAATGCTTTTAATATGGATGAGGCGGTAGAATATGCCAAACCATTTTTCCCCAAAGGTTGATGGTTGCAAGGTTTGTTTGCTGTTTGCATACATCATAACTGTCTCTTGGAAATTTTTTGTAATGTTAAAATAAGTTGGGTCGTGATTCACCCACTTACAGATGCATTTGAAATGAAATATCATAGAAGAAAATCGATGCAAGAAAAGAGAGAGAGAGCATTCCTCTGAAAATACTTTCTGATATTATTCTTAAGACTCTCTGTCAGCAGAGAGCTATTTATAGATGTACATGGAGACTTGCAGATCAAGCCATCTGAAAACAGCTGATCTAACAGACTTGAACCAAACCATAACAGATCTGAAACAAACCAAACAGACTTGAACTGAGTTGTAACTCATCCGTAAGCAGCTAACAGAAAACAGAATAATGCAGCTATGACCTAACACAGAGCTGGAAAGGTGGTTGTGAGATCAGCTGCAGCAGATTGCTGTTGAAGTAACTTGTGTTACTTCTCTAATAAAACTTAAACGTATAACAGTAAGATGTGTAATGGCATGGAGATGGTCATAGGTCTAACTCAGAAATTCATATTTCAGGTTTTTGAAATGTCATTTTGCAGTATGTTTAATCACTTTTGATTGATTTCATGTTGCAATAATAGGATTGAAAATTATTATTTTACACATGTAAAATTTAAGCTAAAAGAATTGAAAGCAAATAAACCCTTCAAGCCTGTTTCCCTTGTGTTCTAATGGTAGAAGTAGGAGTCCAAATCTAAAAAATGCTTGAAAACCAAATTTCCTAAGTGCTAGCTAAAGTTGTACACTTGGATTCCCCCCCCAAACACACACACACAAAACAAGCAATATTAACCAAATGATAGTAAGATATTTTGGAAGTTATTTTATTACGAAAAAAATATTTTTTTGTAGGTCATAAAATCCCATAGGAAATTTCGTCAACACTTATAGGATAAGAAAACCAACTCAATGATAATAATTCACTTTGGAATTGTCTGCCACTATATTGAACAAGAATCAAATACATAAATAAATAAGGACTCCCCTGTATAATTGCCTTTTAGGTTTCGTGTGTTTCAATCTATTTTATCCGTGTGATTGCTAAATGATAATCACTGCCTGAGACAAAGACCAAAAAAACTAAATTTAACTCTTCCATCTTACCCATAGTAGTTAATTGCGCCGCAATAGAGCCGCGCCGTATGGGCGTTGCGGTCCCTCGCCGCAAGAAACTGCGCCGCATCACACCGGAACGCAATAGCGGCTATTGCGATCGCATTTGCGGCCATATTGTTGTCATAAGGCAAAATGTCAATTTTGTTCTAAATTTAAATGTGTAACAGATAAAAATTAAGGGTTTTTTAGTCTATCCGTGTCTGTCTCTGTCACTTATGCTATCTCTTCCTTTAAAAAATGTTTATTTTTGTTATATATCTATTCCGCTATTTCCGCAACCGCAACCCACTATAACGCTATAGCGTTTTTCGGGGTTGGCCGTGACATGCTACAATCCGCATTTGATAACTATGATCTTACCAATATAAGAAACTCTTAACTGTACTAGCCATTGGGAAGTTACAAACTAGAACAAATTAGAAAGAAGAAAGAACCAGGAGGCAGCATCCCTGTTTTCCATTCTCCTGTCTGGTTCTAGGATAGTCCTAATTGGGAGAGGATCAGAGGAATGAAATTGCTTCCAGTTCAAGATTAAACGCAGCATTTTGGTGCCCAAACTTTAATGAACAGATTGGTTATGCTGGTCCAACTCCAACGTATGATCCCCTTTACAAATGACCTAAGATAGCCAGATAACCTGCGAGTCATGTCATGTACTGGAGGTCAACAACTTTATTAGTGTTGACCAGCAGTTTTATTCCATGCGAGTGTGTATTTTGAGTAGATTTTGTTGGGGTGACTACTGATTAGAGGCATAAACTCAGTCCTGTTTATGATCGTACTCATGATTTTGACTACCATGCCTATAAGCATCATTAATCTCATTTGAATATCATGATATATTGCTAGACTTTACGCAATAATATAACCTTTATTATTTGTTGCTACTTGCTACTGGCCAACAATTTAATTTGCATGTGATGACTGTTGTACTTCTTGTGGTAGTGCAGGTACAGCTCAAGCCTTTAATGGACCAACTCAGTTGGGTAAAAGACATGCCTGTTCCAGAATTTGGCAGTCTTCAAGCGTGGGAAGCTAGAGCTAGTGCTGCCGGGCGTGCAGCTAACGGAGATATCAATTCTGGTGATTCTAAAATTTCTCAGCTGGGATATAATGGAGCACCAATGCCTTACAGTGGAGATACTAAGGTAACATTCTCCTATTTTAAAGGAAGATATCATTTCTGAATCGGCAATCTTGCTCCATTCTTTTTGTTTTTCAATTTTCTTGTTGGTTCTCTTCCTCTCTTTGTTTTGGATGATATATTATCAGAAATGGATATCTCATGTTAAATAAAATATGACATGGTCATGTGGGGAAATCACAACCATATAAAGGTAAATCAACAATGATGATTTTGTAACTAACTATTTCAATATATTTATCATCATTTATCCACCTTTGTATGGTTATGATTCCCTCACATGACCATGTCATGTTTTATTTAACATGAGAGGATCCACTCCCATATATTATCCTCTTCATAGTTGTACATTCCCTCATTTCTCTCTAATAATATTTCTTATTTTACCCAAAAAAAAAAATCATGCTCTGAAATATAACCTAGAGATTCAAATTCATCAAAGTAATAATACATAAGTAGACAAAATAACTATCAGCACTATCCCTTTTTGTATAATAAAATATATCAGCATTATTTGATCACCAAATGCAAAGGAAAGTTATAATGGATCAAGGAATCGCAAGTTGATATGAACCTCAAAACAGAGTCTGAATTCTCAGATTGAAAGAGCTGAGAAATAAAAAAATCACTCCCCATTAAACCCCGATTAGTGAGGGTGGGGTGAGGGCAATCCTTGTATGTTGCCTTACCTTTACATAATTGCAAAGGGGCTATTTCCTAGATTTGAACCCATGACCTTTCAGTCACAAAGCAACAACTTTACCACTGTGCCGGTTCGCCCTCTTTAAAGAGTTGAGAAATAGAGAAGAGAAAATGAAAAAGAATACTTCTGTATTGATTTACATAATCACAAAGAAAAAGAACAGAAGAGAGAGTCCTCCTTCCGATGGTTTCTCCTTTTACAACCAAACCACTGCTCTGTTTACAAACTAGAGCATGCCATAAATTGGCATGATATGAATGTAAATAGGATTTGTGTTTGTGAGGTGGTAACTTGGAAGTCTGTGTCTCCAGTGTATCATGAAAATACTTGCCAACTTGCTTGATTATCTTGGTTCAATGTCTGTTTTTCTTTCTCCCTATTTTCTGTTGCAAGTGACTAGTGAATGAATACGAAGGACGGTGCTTGAGTTGCTTTCAAGTTATATTATAACGAATCTTCTATGCAGCTTTAAATTTTAGCATTGGGCATATCCTCCTTACAAAGTTGTTAATGTGAAGTTGTCTATCGATGGATGTGGACAGGTTGTTGTTGACTTCAATGGTACCGAGGTTAAAGGAGAGGGTGTTAAGTCTGAAAATGAAACATCTTTAAAGGTTTTGCCTCCATGGATGATTACATCAGGGATGAATCTTACAAAGGAACAACGTGGAGAGGTGAAGCAGGAGACAAAGATGGATGGGACTTCAACTTCTGCGGCAACACAGTACACAGATGACAAGAAGTCAACGGTTGAGCATGAGGATAATAAAAATATACAGGTTCGTAAAATAAGATGAACTGTTATTTTCTTTATGTTTTGATTCTTTTTGTTGAGTTCCTTTCCCCTGCCTTCCACAGGCACGAGAAAGTTTTTGTTCACTAAAGATTTTTCTATTTCCTTTTGTGTTTTTATAGGATGAATATATTAAGGCTTATTATGCTGCTTTTCTTAAGCAACAACATGAAATGGAAGAAGCTGCAAAAAATCAATTGTCAAATACACATGCAGCAGATGATCCTTCTAGCAGTACTACCAATCGTCAAGTTGGCATAAAATCAAAACGTGAGGATGATGAGGAAGATGATGATGGTACTGAGTGGGCAGAGGCTCCAATTGGAGGTACACTATTTTTTGAATGTGTTTAGTCTGAAGTTTGGGTTCTTAAAGTTTAAATCTTTCATCCCTGCATACATGATTGCTAATGTTTGCAAATCTATGTTTTGATGTCCCCTCTCCCCTCTAAAAATTTGAAATATAAAGATGTCATAAATTTTAAACATTAATGTGATTACTAATCATAGTTATCAATCTTGGATAGCTCGCAGAGAAGTTTTGAGTACGTATCATTCCAAACATGTTTTAAGAATTTTAAAATCTCCAATGTTCAAGAATTGCATAGGAGGTATTTTGCCTTTTGAAATTTTCACATAGAAGAGGAGGAGGGAGGGAGAGAGAGAGAGAGAGAGAAAGGGGGTTCATTGTTCCCATACTTGGTGTGAAATTGATTTTCAGTACCTTTTTGGAATGCCGAACTAAAATATGAATCTTCACTATACCTTTTAAGAAATCTTTTAAAATCTTCAATGCTAAAAGAATTGCATAGGAAGCATTTGTATTTTGAAAATTCCACATAGGGGACGTCATTGTAATTTCAAAACTTAGAGGGGGGTTTTCATAAGCTTTGTTGACCTCAATGAATGGAAGTGTATTTTACTTGAAACTAATTATAATATATTCCTGACTTCCTCTTCCTGGCCACCTCAGCCTCAGGAAACCTTATCTATGAGAACTAGATGTAGGAGCTTGTTTATTATTGATCTGAAAACTATTTTTTTTTTCAGAGTTGACGGTCATCAGAATTATTAATTTTTTTTAAAAAAAAATTCTTTGTATGTTGTGTTAATATTGACGTGGTCCCCTTCTGAATTTTCCTTTTTTAGTTAGTAACTTTTTTCCTCTTTTCTTTAGTTTTTTTTTTTTTTTTTTTCCTTTGGTTGATAATGTTATTTGTGTCCGCTCATTTATGCTCTGGGTGTATTTTTTAAAGGCAATGGAAATGAAGGTTACAAGGTGGACTTGAATGTTCAAGCTGATGATGTTCCACCAGATGATGAGGAGGAGGACGACGTTGACTGGGAGGAAGGTTAATGAAAAAAATTATCTGATCAGTGTGAATGTAATGGCTTATTGTAATCTGCAAGGTCAAGTGCTCATATTATAATTCTGCTCCAAATTATGTACCTCAAGACCGGAGGTAACTGCTCATTATATTATTGGTTGTGCATGTTGCTGTGCTGATGCGTCCGTTGTTTAAGAGAAGGTGCGCAGTTGACTTTGAGTTGTTTATCATCAGTTTTCATCATATTTTGGATGACCAACAACTATACTTTTAAACTTGGCATGTTATGACCGTCCAATGATAGTGCCTCTAGCTTCATTTCATTATGATCACATTACTATTTACCAGTGGATACATAGATTTGTGAATAGTGGGCCATCCCCATGTTTTACCTGTGGTGCTGCGCACACCAATGAAGAAAATTGTGAGCCGTGAATTATATCTACCTCTTCCATTCCCGACAAAGCCCTTGTTTTAGCAAAGTCCATCCAAGTTGTTGTCCATTTCCGGAAGATATACAAAAGGTTTAAAGTGAGGTGTGCAGTTTGTTATTGTTTCGCATCTTCAATTAAAGTCAAACTTGATATCTCATGAAATTGGGTTTAATAATTTATTTATTTAACGTTACTAAATAATTTTGGAATTAATGTTTCTATATGATGATTACCAAAAAAAAAAATTGTTTCTATATGATATAATTTTATCTCTTACAATATATTAAAATGTGTAAAAGAGAAGAGAGAGAAAAGAAAAATATGGGTCTAACATATTTTTATTTTTTTTGGTACATAGGGTCTAACATATTTTTATGTGTGTATAGCAGATAAAATTTATCATCAGAAACATTAATTTCAATAATTTTAGGAATTAATAATTTTCATGTTATAGGAGATAATTTTATCTTTTACATATATATAAAAGTGACAGATTCATGTGGGTTCATATGAGAAGAAGAGAAAATAAAAAATATGGGTTTTGCATATTTTTGTGTGTACGTAGAAGATAAAATTACCTTGTATAATATGAAAAACATTAATCCTTGTGTTTTTATCATCATATTATTTATAATACTAAGTTTATTTTAAAAAATATTGATAAATAATTTGTAAGAGATCATAATTTTAAAAACTTGCATGATCATTTAAAATAAAATTAATGCATCTAACTTGATCACCCTTTTTTTTGAGTTGATTTACTTATATTATACTAGCTCGCAAGCATTCGAATGCTACGATGCCGTATTCGTTTATTTAAAAGGATCAAGATGTAAACTTTCGTGCATGTAACTCTAAGCCGTGAAAAATAGAGGTCAAAATGCGTATGTATTATATGGAGGTAACATGTTTCGTTTACTCAATCATAATAGAAAGCCGGCAACATATTCTGCGACTCACATGCCTCAAGCCCTTTGGAAGGATTTTACAATTTTATCAATTCATTTATCAACGTAAATCCAAATAAGTAATGTATTTGAAAGAGTACAGGTGAAAGAGTCTAATTGAAGGAAGTGTTTTCAGCTCTTCTATGCAACTTTAGCGTATTCCAACGTGTATATATATAATATGGAGTACAGACGTGTGGATTGGTACAATATGGTTTACGTGATTATTATAATTAAATGTAAAGTATTGATGGAGCGGATTTGAATATTTAATGCCAGCTCGTTTATGCTTAAGCTGAACTGACGGTAGTTAATAGTTAATAGTCATATATATTATACTTAAAAATAGAAAAGGTGGGTACAGTTGGCTAAGGGTTTCGTCCATACCCTTTAAGGGCATGGGTTTAAACCTCAGCTGGCCGATGTGAGAACTTTGTTGGTGGGTGATATGTAATCTCTCCCAGAAATTCTCAAAGAGGTTGAGGGTTTCCCTGACCCTGGTGGGATACCGATGTCTAACCCCACTTAAACTTATTTTCATTTAAAAAAAATAGAAAAGGTAAAAAGGGAAGAAAATACATGAGATAGTATATGACTATGTTTTCTTCATTTAAAACTAAATGTCGGTCAATACTGGAAAAAAAATCGGAGTCAAAATAATTTCGCAAGTATTTTCTCTCATTTTGCCGACTATACTGCACGTTGCCATAACGTGCGTTCAGATGAAGGTTATTTTCAAAGAATATAAATTTATTCTAGGAAGATGAAAAAACTCAAAAAAGAAATAGAAGGAGGATATCAAGTTAAATGAATTCGGGCAACTTTTATTCCATTCTTGTTTTGTTTTTTTTTTTTAAATCCCTAAATTATTTTTTAAAATTATCTACAGAATATATATATATATATATATATATATATATATAAAATCTTTTTTTTTTGGTAAACTATATAAAATCTATTTAATAAAATTTGTTTTTGAAAATAAGTTTTAAAAATTTGATGATACTTCAACGGGACGGTGACGATGTAAGTGATGGTTTGAAGTAAAAATGCAGAATTCATAAAAACAAGTGGAAGGAAAAAAAAAGTTAAAATATGCTCTCAATTTTATACTTTATTATTAAAAAAAGCAAGTTTACAAGATAATCAGAGAAAAAATAAATGGAAATCTTTATTTTGTATTTTAATTTTCAAAAGCTAAATATTATTTCTAAAGATAGTTATTGAACAAAACCTTCATTTCGCACTTATAATTTCGTGTTTCCATTTATTTTTTTAATCATTTTCGATTGCTCCAATTCTCTTGTACACACATTCAATGGAGGTGTTGTTTTTCATAGGCGAGGAGGAGGGTTGGAAATTTGGAATTCATGGTTTTGACAAATTTAAGAACCCACCAAATTCTACTAGACAAAGTACCTTTCCGAGACGTCGTCCCTCTCTCTCTATCTCTACCTTAATAGGCCACAAAAGATTATATATTATATGTTTTTTAACAGGTCATATATATGCTTCATATTCATTGATAACAATACATACCAGATCAAAAATAAGAGATGCTTGTGCTTTAGGAACAAAACAAAATTGAAAATTTTGCCATAATATCCTTTATTTATGCAATTAATAGATCAATTGCTTGTTTATCTTTCCAAATTCCAATTAGCAGTTTTGTTTGTTGGTATTACTCGTTCACAAATATCTTAATTCATATATATATATATATATATATATATATATATATATATATATATATATATATATATATATATATATATATATATATATATAGGCAAAATTATTTTTAATGTGACTGTATATAAAAGTTGGTGCAGTCACCTAAAAACTACGTCGTTTTGGGTGGGAAAAAGGAAGCTCGCATTTAAAATTAATTGTAGAAAAAAAATATTATATTTATTTCCAACTTTGTATGGTTATGATTTTCCATATTTAATGTTTTACATTTATTTCCACCTTTGTATGGTTATTATTCCCCATATTTAATGCTTTTACATTATAAAACGACGTAGTTTTATATGACTGCACCAATCCTTAGGTGCAGTCACTTTACATCCGCTAAACCCATATATATATATATAATGAGTTTGTTTTTTTCTAAAATTACTTTATATAACTTTATTTAATGTTCATCGAAACAACGTTGTTTCGGGGCGGAAATCATGATATTTTTGTAATTTTAATTTATTTCAAGATTATAATAATCTTTATCATTCTAATTTTTTAATTTTTCAACCCAAAACGATGCCATTTCGATGAACATTAGACAAAGTTATCTAAAGTAAGATTAGGTAATTTTTTCCCCTATACAATTATACCCATCCCTACGTACGCCAAGTTTCAATTTTCTTGACCAGGTTTAGAGGTAGTACCAATATATAATTGAAGGTTTGACAATCTGTTATTAATGACCCATTTGTTTCTTGAACGCAAAGGAAGCTTCATTGGAAGAAGAATGCTCGACAATTCTGCCCCCTCTCCGCATCTTCTGGACCTTCCAATTTAACTCACTCCCTTTCTCTCTCTCTCTATCTCTAATTAATTATAGCATATATATATACACACATATATATATATATTCATATATAAAATTATAATTTATAAGCTAAAGTCTCATGGAAGCAAGCATTCTCTCATATCAAGCTTCCGTGGCAGCATTTCTTATGCATGCTTAGCACCTTCAAGCTGTCATAGCTTCAAAAGTTTCCATTCTTCTTCTTCTAAAACCCCATTAGTTTGTCATCAAATTTTCCTTCCAAAAATCTTCACTCTCTCCATGCAATCGTTCCATTCCCTTTGTACTTCATCTCACCATTCAAGATGGTCATGATCATCAGAATCAGAATCCAACATGTACTTAGCTTCATTCTTTGCCTATCCTTGTGTTTGATACTCTTTCATGGATGGTTTGGATTCGAGTCCTATAATGGTAACACCGTCTTCAGCAACAACCAACAACTACAGTTATATGTTTTCCGAAATAGGAAAATACTAGCAACCGGATTTGACTTCACCCCGTTTCTCCACCACCACCACCGGCATCATCATCGGCACCACCACCACCATGACCACAACCACCACCACCGGAGTCACATGCCGCCTCATCCGGAGCCAAAGGAAACCGAGATTGATCCACGTTATGGTGTTGAAAAACGCCTTGTTCCAACCGGTCCAAACCCATTGCACCATTAATTAATGAGGTTCACATACTTTTTTTTTTCTTTCCTTTAATTCTTCATCCATCATGGTAATGTAATTTTCTGTATTCATAAAAGGAGAAATTTGTCTAGTCTAAAAAAATTTGTTATATAAACTGATAAATTTTGTATTATTGTTATTATTATTATTATTATTATTATTATTATTATAATACTTCATTATTGTTCTTTTTTTGTTTGAAATTTACAATTATAGAGTTTTGTTCTAATTAATCATCCACACACGTACAACTATATATGTGGTCTACTCAATTTGGTTAAACAATATGCATCCACTATTAAGAATGAGATGCTTAAATATAACGCAAATTGATAGGGAAAAAAAAATAGTATTTTGTTTGATTCGTAGTGGTTGTGACGGCACGGCACACCAGGGAAAGAAGAAATTAACAAGAAATGTGAAGTGGACATGTATTTTAATATTGGGATTAGTTGTGATAAGAACGGGCGTTGAAAATACGTGTGATTGTGGAGAGATATTGCTAAAAAAGGGTTGACTTTTAAACTACACGTGGGTCTTTGCTGTAATTGTCTCTCTCTCTTCTTTTTTTTTGTTAATATTTGCTTCGATTTGGGCCTGAAAGTTTGTGGTAAGTAACATTTTACCATCAAATTCAGACCTTTTTTGCTTTATGTCACATTCGCAATTCGATCACTTCCTAATTTTGTATTTTGTGTTTCGAATTTCAACATGGTTGGTTATTAGTTTGATGAAGTTTAACTACTTCATTTCCCTCCGCGCGATTCAATGTCACCCTTAAAGCTCAGTGGAGTTGAGGCATCCAATGAGTACTAATTCATTTGAAGCGATTGTGAAATTTGGCCTTTTTTTTTTTTGGTCTGTTTGGTGGAGTGGTTAATTGTGGTCTCATGCTTGGAGACCCTTGTCGCTTTTTTTTTACCGTACTCATACTCTCTCTAGTGTGAACAACATATGTTGTTCGTGCTTCGATCATGCGTGTAACTATTGCTCAACTATTTGGTTGACGTTGATATAGTGGAGACTCCACTTTGATCATGAAGGATTATCCTCTTTAGACCATTATTTCAGAGGATTTCACTTCACCAACATAATACATTGTTGTGCTGAACTAGACTTGGATTAAAGTTTGATGGAGTAACCAAATGACGGTAACTCAGCTGGCGTTAGGAAACTGAGTACGTGAAGATGAGAACATGTTCGATCATCTCAAATATCATCTTTGGTAGGGATTTAAAGTCTTAATTCCTATATCCGTCCCGAATTTGATCAATTGTGAAATGATGAACTAATTGAAATATCTTAAAAAATAAATAAATAAATTCGATGAGATAAGCATTACGCGTCCATTGCTATTCCTAATTTAGCTGATTCCATTTTAACACATAGACCTTAAGCCATTCGTTAACTTATATAATTAAATATAGTTTATTGAAAAATGTTGGATGAAATTAAATTATAAGTGAAATTAAATTATAAAAGTAAGTGAGGGGGTTGGACGCAATTGTCATGAATAAAGAGCATACAAAAAAAATAATAAAAAACCTTACTACATCTATTTGCAAAGTTGTAAAGACAAGTTTATCCCGTAGACATACTTTTGTATCATCTTTGATTTTATAGAAAAATATTAAAAATAATAAGAAAATAAATGATAACATATGTATGGGAGAATAAATAACAAACATATAATTTAAGGGTGTGAATGATAATCATTCTTTCTCTGATATTATTTTTGAAAAGAAACAATTCTTTTATATTTCTGTATCTTGGAACAGTTTCTGAGAAAAAAATATGTTTAATAACAATTTTTATTTTTATTCCGAGAATGAGAATTGTGTTTGATAACATAACAAATAATAGAATAAAAAATCATTCTTATTAAGGATAAATTTTTTCCGAATCATCACTTTCCTTTTCAAATAGTGTGGTGGTGGCGGTGGTGATGGTGATATATGGTAGTGGTTGCGGCGATGGTAGTGATAATGGTGGTGACAGAGATGGTAGTGGTGGTGGGGGTGGTGGTGATGATGGTGTGAAGGTGGCAGTGACGTAGAGGTGGTGGTGGTGACAACAGTGGCCGCAACGATGGTGGTGATAATGGTGGCGATAGTGGTGGTGGCAGTAGTGGTAGTGATGGTGATGACAAAGGCGGATCTATGTAGTGGAGAAGGGGGGCAAGTGCCCACCCTTAAATTATGATGTAGAAATACAAAAATACCCTTATCTTAAAATTCAAGTTTTTCCAATTTAATTTTGGAATAGGATATTATAACAACCTATTAGAGTTACTACCAATCAATTTCATCGTTAGATCGATTATTTTTATTCAACAGTTATATTTATTTATATCTTTGTATGATTATGATTCTCCATATTTAATACTTTTGATTTCCCATATTTAATGCTTTCACATTAAATATGGGGATTATAATCATACAAAGATGGAAATAAATATAACCGTTGGATCCACATAATCGATCTAACGGTGAAATTAATTAGTAGTAACCTAGTTGGTGGTACGATATCCTACCCCTTTAATTTGCCTCCTTCTATTTTATTTGCATTTATATACTGATTAATCTCCTCTCAAACCTCAATCTTCGTTATTGGAAGTTGGAACATTTGCTTCTTCCTTTATCATTGGTCCAGTTGAGTCACAATCCGTCTAGATCTAGATTTAAACCAGATCCAGTCAGCGATCCAGTCAGCCGATAGATGCTCGCAGGTCGCGTTCCAGACCAGATCTAGATCTTTATTGAGTGCCCACCTTCGTTAATTTTCTGGATCCACCACTAGGTGATGACGTGGTGGTGGCGGTGTATTGGTGGTGGCAATGGCGTGATAATGGTAGTGGTGGCAGCGACAGTGGTGGTAATGGTGGCATAGTGGCGACGGTAATGGTGACTGCAGTGGTTGCAACGATTGTGATGATGACGACATGGTGGTGGCAGTGGCATGATAATGGTAGTGGTGGTGGCGGTGGTGGTTGTATTGGTGGTGGCGATGGTAGTGGTGGTGGTGACAGCAGTGGCTGCAACGATGGTGATGGTGATAACATGGTGGCGGTGACATTGGTAATGGTGGTGGTGGCGACGATAGTAGTGGTGGTGGTAGTAACATAGAGGTGGTGATGGTGGAATGACGATGGTGTTAGTGGTAGTGTCGGGATGGTGGCGGCGACGGTGATGATGGTAGTGGTGGAGAGTAATTGAGAGAGACAATTGTTTATCATTTTGTGCCCTGAAACAAAAAATAGAAATTTTCTGATTCTTTTTTATGTTCGATTTTACCAAATGAGTTTTATATGCATTTCTGGTTCCGGGAGCTGAAATAAAAAAAAAAAATTTGATTCCAAGAAAATTATCATACACACCCTAAATCTTCAATCTCACTTGTTATACGCCCTAACTCTAAATTAAATAAATTGAGTATCCTCCCTCTTAACTTTTATAAAGTAAAATGATAATAATAATAATAATAATAATAAACAAGTTAAAAAACATGACTCGTATAATTACGTTTAATTTATCCACTTTTTTATTATTAATATCACATGAACTTTACTTATTTCTAATTTTAATAAGGGAACATATACTTAAAAAAAATCAGAAAATGTAATCCCATTTGAGAGAGATGTACATAAATTTTATTTTTCATAGAGTCATGTTGCTGAATTTTCTCATCATATTTAAAATTAACTAGGTTTCTATCTCTCTAATACAATTTTCTTTTATTATTGGTATCGATCAGGACAAAATCCATAATATACATCATGTTTTGATATAGGTTATTCAATTAATATTAATGAAACATCACCTATAATTGGAAATTTTGTTTTTATTTTTTATTCTATAGATTATATAGAATGTGAAGCTATATATTTTGTGTTACCTCATTTTGAGGGTACGTAATATGTACCATTATATATATTCTTACAAAAGCCAAATTTAATTATTGGCATACAGATAAATCCAAGACATAATAGAACCTGTTATAATAAGTGAAGTTTATCTCAAGTCTCCGTGTTTATTAATAAGAGGATTTATTAGTTCGACAAATTGTCATCTTTCACGGGGCTAAACGAGTAATGCAATCTACATACAATCTTGAGCAATAAAAGAAGGGAACTCCTTTTCAATTAGAAGACGTTAAGTGTTTGATAATATGTCAAATCAATTATTTAATGTGCTACAACAAAAAATCGTGTTACTAGTTGGGACAATGAACATTCAGGAAAAAAAGAGGAAAGAAATGTTCGTTTGTTACACAAACTTTATTATCAATATCATTTTAAGTTTTTCACAACTTATGAGGAATTATTTGAATATAATAATGATTTGAAAAGAGGGTTTTCCTGATACTCAAGAAACCAATAACAAAATGTTAGGTGATGATTGGCTTCTACCAAATAAATTAACTTATTGTCAAGAATAATAAGATAGTTTTGCTGCTTATTCGTCAATATAATTGGGTTAAAGGCGTCCAAGCAAGACAAATCACGTGTTTAGCATGATATCTACTTCTTAATTTGGCTTTTTCTTCATAGTAGACGAAATAATATTTTAGATCAAAAGTAATTTTAATTTTGAAATGTCTTTAGAAAAAGTTTAATGGATTAATTATTTCTGGGCCTGTGCCCTCCATATGTATAAAAAAGAGAGGATATATTATAAGAAAAATTAGGTATAAATTTCTTAGAAATAACTTTAAATAAAAGCATTATATTCAATTTATGAGAAAATATTTTATTTTATAACCTGTTTTTTTTTTTCTTTTTTCTTAAAATAAAAAATCAGTTCAACTGAAAACGTAGAAATGCAATAAAACACAGGCTGGGCCATGCTCGCTGGTACAAAATATCTTAAGCAGCCTTTATGATGTAATACATTCGAGATTTAGGTCCAGTCATTTGTTTCCTCAACATGGGTCTGTAATTAATGTTTCATGGTTGGGCCTTTATGGAGACACAGAGCCTAGTTAAATTTTGGATTGGGCTTAACTTAGTTAAAGCAAACAATAATGGCTTGTATCTGCAAAAAAAATAAATAATAATAATGGCTTGCTGATCGCCTAGATTGGTTAAGGCTCAATGCCTTATAATTTAAAGAAGCTTGCTTCAATCCACAATCCCAACTTCAAACAACAATAAAGTGAAAATTGCTTACAAAAAAAAAAAAGTGAAAAATTAATAATAATTAACGGATATTTTATTTTTTATTAATATTAATAACTCAACTAATAAATCAAAAAAGTAAGTGATGATAGCTTTGAGTTAACATTTTACCAATTGGTTATATTTATCAATTGGTATATATTTATATCCTCATGTTATAGGAACCATTTTCTTATATAGTGTATAAGAATTGGTTTGTCTTTTTCTTATAAATTTTTTGATTTCTACAACATGATAGATACATTTCCCATAAGATAAACCAGTTTCCTACACACAAAAAATAGATGTGAATCCCACATTTTTTTTTTCTTTCCTCTTACATGTGGGTTTCACTTGTAATTTTATTTTTTATTTTTTTTTGAAAATCAGTAATTTTATTTCTATAATATGAGATAACTATTTTCCTACAACATAAGATAAATATAACACTATAACAATATATATATTTGTTATGCAAAAAAATTTGTTTGCTATTTTCGGAATGGATGAAACGAGTCTAAAAAATATTTAGTACCCTTGAGCTGAATCCTAAAACTTTCAACTCATTAATTTATTTTCATAATAGAAAAAAAAATCATCATTATCGTATATTTAGAAAAAAAACCCAAAAATCATCATTATTATTAAGGGTTTCCTTTTTCTGCTTAACATAGATACTTATTTACATTAAGCCCAAAACGATATCATTTTGGGACAGAAATCAAGGTATTTTTGATATTATAACTTATTTCGTGACTATAATAGTGTTTCTTATTATAATTTTTTTAATTTTTCAATTCAAAACGATGTCATTTTGGGAGTGAATGTAAATAACTTATGGGTTTTCGTTTTGTCCTTTAACATGACGTAACAAAGTTTCCTACACACACAATATTTTGTGTGGCCCACACTTTTCAAAACAAAATAAATAAATAAAAATTAAGACATGCAAAATGAATCTCTATAACATTACACAATCACTTTTCCTACAACATAACTCTTATAAAACCCATAATTTATCTACTAAAAATATTAGATCCTATTATTAAATGCTTTCGGCACATACAGTTGTTAGTTGAGCTTTAATCCCATGATTCCTGTTCATCCTTCTTATCGATCCATTGCTAAGAACAACATATCGGTCACTACTGATGAATGATTATGACATATACCTATAAAATTGAATATAACTCATGCTGAATTGAAATGATCCCTACAAATCATCTGAAAGAATATGCACCCTTGGAATCATTAAAAGGGTGGATCATAATCCAGGGCACAAAATTGACCCTAGCGCAGACATTAACCTTTCGTTCTTCCATTAAATATTATTATCCTCTAATTTAATTTGGCAAGAGTTGAAGATCGCATGGCATGATGATGGCATAGACCGTAGGGATTGTAGTGGACTAACAGAAAAAAAGAAAAAAGAAAAAAAGAGAGAGTACCACACACTTGTCCTTGACCAAATCAAATTCATGTAATTATCGTTTCAAGTGCACAAAGAAAATGGAAGGTAACCTACCAAGCTGTAATCAATACCGTTCACCGTCAAGGAATTGTTTTCTTTTATATTTTACCTTCCTTCTCTTTGTAGGATATGGCCTCCAATAGGTAATCAAATTAAATACGATCACAAAATGTTTTCTCTTAATGTTTGAAGCTATGATTCTGGTTTAGTTTTAGGCCTAATCCGGTTTAGTATGTTGGAACTTGTGAGGAGTGATAAAATATCTTTATCACGAATTCATGATTTAGTATTATGAAAAGAATTGAGCGTAAATAGGTGGTGATATTGCGTGATGTTTCTAATAGCTATCTAAAACATGTGCAAGTTGAAACCATGCATGGTTCATTGCCATTTAGAACTTATATTACCAATTGCAGGCAATGCAATCAAACAGACAATTTTTTATTTTTTTCCCTCCAAAATTCATAAAATTGGGGTAATTAATGTGAAAAGTTTGTCACACAAATTGGTGGGACCAATAGAAATGAGAAACGCATGATTTTGGCTTGAAAAGTTGATGATGGGTGTCTATATACTAGACCCACTAACTCCATGTGTTTCAAAAGCTACGACTTGGCCTTTGCATTTCGGATTTCTGAACATAAAATATAAATTCCAACTTCCACCGCATTATACCAGTGCTGTTTCCACCACCGTTGAATCAATAACCTGAGGCTGGGACCATGACACGTGGAAATCATGATCTGATGCTCCCTAATTTTACATTCATGCATCATCTATGTATAATTATTTTTATGTTTAATGTTTTTTAAAATCAACTAGCTAGTGACATTTTTCTTGGACGAAAAAATTGTATCAAGGAAGAAATACCTAATCTAATGATGTTTTTCATAAATAATATACTTCACTATTTGTAAACAAACTTGTAAAGCTGACACCGATTTGAATTTTTAAGAATTTAATATGACATTGATTTCGAAAATTTCATCATCCGTGATATTATTTATTTCGTCTCACATATACTTTCCCGTAGCACTAACATATAAAAATAATTCCTTTATTTGAAAATGTTTGTCTAAGACAAACATTTCTTTAAAAATATTTGTCTTTAAAACATCTATTAACTTTAGTCTATTCTTATATAATAAAAGAAGGTTCGCTTAATTACTGCATTATCTATATTAGCCCAAAACAAAAATTATGGTGTTTAAAGGTTATAATAGTCTTTATATTTATAATTTTTTAACATTTTAATACCAAAACAATGTCGTTTTATGAATAAAAAAACATCTTAACTGCAAAAATATTTTTCCCTAAACAAACTTTTTTATTATTCCCTGTTCTTCTTTTCTCATAATCAAAAAACATTTACTTTTTGTTATAAAAAAAAAACACTTACTTTTTTTTCTAACATTTCTTTTAATACAATCAAATTAATAACTTTCAAATATAATGTCTAAATTTCTTATTTATTACTTAATTCCTATTAAATGTTGAATTTTATATTTCTTTTAAATTTCGATTTCCTATTTTTAAGTGATAGCGTTTTTAAATCTTGAATGAGATGATCAAGGATCATATCTAAACTAATTAGTCAACCATCCAATCCTATATATTAAATTGAAGTACGGTCTGTTATGACTTAACTTTATCTATTAAGCTACTTTTATTTAAAACATGACACGTGTGATTTTTAAAATTAGTTATTTTAAATTTAAATTTAAATTCTTTTAAAATTAATTCTGTACACTTTTTAACTTTTAATTTTTTATTTAAATATATATTTTAAGATTCTATTTGAATTATATACAATTATACATGTAAATCTTTTATTATAAATACTTAAAATGTTTTCCTTTTGATTTATATTTTTAATTTTTTAATCAAATTAAAAATAATTATGAAATGCACAATATAATTATTAAGTATATAAAATATATATATATATATCAGCCATTAAATCTGTATATTTTTCACGTAAATGGTAAGACATTTAACTTAATGAACTTGGCCTAATAGTCAATGATTATTTAGAATTGAATTTTAGTGGATATGCAACAGATGGAAATACATTAATAAAAAAAGGAAAAATATATAATTTGGTCAAAAAAATGTAAATACTTTATTAATTACTTATTTAAATCATGTTAAGATAAACATTAAAGAATAAATGAATAAATATAATTTTTTTATTTAAAAATATCTCCAAACATTTATTAATTTCTTATTTTGTAATTCTTCAAGCATTTACTATTCTTATTTATTTTGATAGTAAAACCGTGATAATAACAATTGTTGTTTCCATGTAATTGCAAACAAAGTCCTAAGTACAAAGTGCGCAAATAAATACATCACCACATGTTTTATTTAAGGGTTTAAGATCTATAATTTAACATGATCAGAAAATTTTTCCTACTTTCACAATATTTTGTGGGTTGTGGGGCCCGTAGCAAAAAAAAAATTTTCCGACATGCAAAACGAATATCTATAACATAACACAAACACTTTTTCCTACAACATAACTCTTATAAAACCATTTATTCAATATTAAGTACTATTGGTGAAATGAATTTACTTGTTGATAGATAAGATAAATTAATGATTATTGTTTCTCACTATGTAAGCTAATGCATTGCCTCTCTTTTCTAATTATCATTGAATTTTTTATAATTTTTTTTATATAAAAAGTGATATGATAATTCCCTCATTCCGCATCCTAGTTTTGCTAACAAAATCATGTGACCACTAACTTATAGTATTTTCTTTTTCAAAAATAGGAGAAAATAAAGAAAAATAAAAGAAGGAACGAGTCAACCCAAATAACCGTGGACTCTCACGGCTCCACTTACACCACACCGCACCTATATATATACTTCCAACATTTCAAACTTCAGGAAGAAGAGTCTTCCACGGAACTCAATTCATCGAAGAGAGAGAGAGAGAGAGCCATGGTTGACGCTTCATCCTCGGACTTGCCGAAGCGCCAGACGAACGGCTTCCTCGTAACCATAACGGCTATCTTCACTCTGTTGGCCAAGCGAGCCACACGTCTAACGGTGAAGCCAAAGGCGGCGGCGGCGGCGGCGACGAAGCCGATCAAAGACGATGACTGGAAAATCGATCTGAGGACGCCGAAGTCGCCGCTGGCGCGGCCGAAGAAGCTACTGAACAACATAAGCAGCAAAGCTCTGTTGCCGTTTGCTAACAACCACAAAAAGAGGCACAGCGAGGCGGAGGCGATGGCGGAGGGGTGGGGACACGGCGGCGTGTGGCAGAAGGAGATATTGATGGGCGGAAAGTGTGAGCCGTTGGATTTCTCCGGCGTAATTTACTACGATAGCACCGGGAATCAGATGAGCGAAGTCCCTCTGAGGTCGCCACGCGCCAGTCCCATGCCCGGTTATCTCACTCGCCTTCGACATCAAACCACCCTCTGATTAATTACTAATTAGCACACACGGGCACGTGATTTGTGATCGCACGTGTCTCTTATTTTTATTTTCTGGTTTTGTAGTTGAATTTGATACTGTTCAATGTTTTAGGTTTTGTGTATTTTGCTGCTCAAAACATTTGTATAGAGTTTGTGAAGTTGTGAGCCTCCATATGGTTGTGTGAAAATATAACTAGGCTTTCTCTCCATCGTTATTTTTTATGTTTTTTTACGGGAAAAGTAGTTATCCGGTTACCGAAAATAAAGTTATTTTATTTTCGATGAACTTAAAACGATGTCATTTTGAATTATAAAATTATAAAATTATAATGATAAATATTATTATAACCGTGTAATATATTATAATTACAAAAATATCTTAATTTCCGCTTCAAAATGACATCATTTTGAGCTCACTGGAAATAACTTTATGGCGTTTGTATGTTTAGAATAAATTAATGTTCACTGAGTCATACTTGCACTTTCTAACTCACGTTTGGGAAAGTTTGTTTTGCAGTGTCCACTAAACGTGGCTGTAATTCTCACACTTGATTTGGAGATATCATACAACCTTACCCGATGAAGCTTAAAAACAAATAAAGAGTGTTTTAATGTAATTCATTTTTTTTTTCTTTTTTCTTTTTGGCGATATTTGAGAGGGATAGAGAGAGAGAGAAAGACTAGCAACAATTATTTCCTCTTTGGATAAATTAAAGAAAATTATCATATAATGTAATATTAAGTCTTCAAGTGAGTAAGTTTCAAATCATTCCTTTATTTAGTTTTTATTTTTATAGATTTGTATGGTCTAGATAAATTCATAGAGCGATTCCTCAAGTAAAGACAATTGAAAGGAATAAAAAGAGTATTTGATTGAGTCCGATCCGAATTTGATTCTCCTACAATGGCACAGCGTCATTTAATTTAAAAAGCTAAAAGAAAGTGAATGGAAGATTCCAAACATGTCAAACTGCTACTTGGTCGAGTACATGTCATTATCATATATATATATATATATATATATATATATATATATATATATGGGTTTAATAAGAGTTATGTTGTGGAAAAAATATTTCCACAGTTAATGCAGATAAGTTATCTGCATTTTTACCCAAAACGACGTCGTTTTGGTATTGAAATCTTAAAAAATTATAAATATAAAGACTATTATAACCCTGAAATAAATTAAAATTACAAAAACACCATGATTTCCGCCTAAAATGACGTCATATTGGGGTTACTGTAGATAACTTATCTGCAGTAACTGCAGAAAAACGAATTCATATATATATATATAGGGAATAATATTTTTGAAAATAAATTTTATCTCCTATACATACATAAAATTATGTAGGAGTCATATTTTACTTTTTTTCTCTTTTCTCTTCACATTGGCCCCACACATAAAAATATATGGAGCCCATATTTTCTTTTTCGCTCTCTTCTCCTTACATAGGCCCGTGTAGGCTTCACACATTTTTATATATGTGTGGTAGATAATTTATTTTCTACGACGTGATAAACATTAAACTCATATATATGTCACAATTTTTTTTAATAGCGATTGAAGGTTCACAAACAGGTTATGGTGTTAAGGTAGTGGTAAAACTGCTATGATTGTTATACCAAAAAAAAAAAACTGCTATGATTGAAAGATCGCAAATTTATCAAATGATGATAGTTCAGTTGATATATGAGAGCTAAGTAGATGAAGGTGATAACATGTATTCGATTCTCCTTAATACCATATTTGGGAGAGGTTTAAAATATTAATCCTAAATCCATGACAAATAAAATTACCTCATGTAGAGGATACCTATAGTTTATTAAAAGAAGAATCACGAATTTTGATTTCATGAAATTAACCGATTTTTTGAAAAATAAAAATATGGTTACATGAAAGGATTTCCCTTATTCCCAACAATCCCAAAGGGAGATTTTATAGGGTGTGTTAACAATATTGTATGATGGTCCTGATAAAATATAGGCCCAATAGTTAGAGGCCCTAGAGGAACCCAGAGGCGATGGGCACAGCATCCTCATTGCACGGACCATCCTCACAGCGCAGACCATCTTCATGGTGCAAACCATCACGCTAAGTCGCAAGGTAAAACTTAAGGACTAAGGAAGGCCATAGAGATTTGATAAGGTCCATCATGCATAAGAGCCAATATAGATGGGACAACTCCAGCTTGCCACTACTCTAAAAAGACAAACTAGCTGCATCTAGATTTATTCATCAAGGAATAACATGAAGGACACCAACTGTGACAAAAGGACAACCAGCCTAAATCACCAATAAGAAGAGATGCTGCCCATGAAGGACGACATATATCACATTATAATACAGAGGGTATAAACCCAGTATAGATATCTCAGTTAAATATTATATACCTCATATTGATACTGACTTAAGTATCGGGTGTCTTTGTAGGTACCATTCCTAATCACTTCCATTGCACCAAAGCTACAACATAAACACTTCAAGAAAAAACATATTCCGCCATTGTACGACTATTTTGCAATAACCTCAAGGCCTACAATCTTCAATAAGTGTGTGTGATTTGGTCCATCTATGTTAGACTAGACCGATCATATGACAAAAACAGTAAAACCCATCCTTGACAAAAAATCTCAAGTTGTGGCGCATATATTAACAGTTTAACACGTACCCTCTCTTTATTCCCTTATTTTTTCAATAACTCTTTTTTGGACTAATGAATCATTTAATTAGTTTAACACGACCAACAGCAACAAAGGGTAGTAATAACAATTTTTTTTTATACATACTAATAACAATTGTGCAAAAATAAGACTGCATATAAGGATTATCTTCACCCTACACTCACTAATCAGATTTACCGAAGAGTGATTTTTTTTATGGTAATAACAATTGTGATCTCATAAAAAATGTAAATGCTGAGACAATAGTAAGATTTGCTAGTTAAAGAAATTAAAAATGGGTTTTTTTTTTGGGGGGAGGGGGGGATGCACTACTTAAAAAATTAAAAAAGAAAAGAGAGAGAAAGAAAAATAAAGTGAAACTGCGGAAAAGTAGCAGAAGCATTTTTCACTCAACAATGCTATTATCAGCACCTTTGTTTATTTTTAAGAAAAGGAGACCGGTAAAAGAAAGAACACAAGTTAATATAAGTTATTCTATTTTTCAACCGATTTGTGTTCTAAATTGAACACGAAAGCAAAACTTTGTTTTCTTCGGGTCCATGACATGTTTGAGGATTTGAAGCAGTCAACAAGACGTAAAACACAAGAGTTCCTGATTATATTATATTTTGAACCATAGTTTTTTTATTTTATGTTGAATGAGTCCAGTTTTATCTAAAATATAAGAGTTCCTGATTATATTATATTTTTATTGTGATGAAATGTAACGAGACTTATAAAACTCTGTATTACCAGAGTGGAGAAAATTGAAAACCTTAGTTGAATAGTATAAGTCTCATTATTTCATACATTTAGTTAATCAACCAACAACAATGATATATATAAAATGACATATCTGTGTATAATTTTAAAATAAACTATAACATACAAGCATGTCAGGTTAAGGCCATATTAAATATATAAATGCTAGAGAGAACAAAACCTCATTTTTATTTTTTTTTGTCTACCATTTATATTTATCTCAACTGGTAATATGGAACACTGATGGATATTCAACTATAGCATGTACTCTCCTTGAAACTTTTGTTATTTAAAATTTGGGTTTTATAATTCTCATTTAACATGAAAATTTGAATTTTCCTACACACCCTTCGATTTTTGTGTCAATGTGAATCCTACACATAATTTTTTTCTAACATACGGGTCCCACATATTTTTTGTCTTTATAATATGAGAATTCAATTCTCATATTTAATGAGAAATATAAAACCCTTAAAAATTTTATTAACAACATAGATTGGGGCAGTTGCGATGTTAATGATTCTGGTCAAATCTCAGTAGACAGCTGACTTCAACTTAGCTTATGTAGTTGACATGTGCCTTGAATCAACAACGAAGAAAAAATTTGTCTGACCCATTCAGCATACAGAAAATTGTCGTGTATATCACATTTTCTCCACTGCAATGAAGGAGTCAAAACTCAAAAGCCCGAAGGGAGGACGACTTTGAATACCGCCATTTTTTTTTTTTTTTGGGTACACTTGAATACCGCTTTTAGACTGAGTGAATTATGAATATACGTACCTTCGAATAAATAGTCGGGGAACTCTCAAAGAAATAAGGGAGATTTTAGTATAATTCTGTTACGGTTTTTTATTTTATTATTTTAATATTTTCTGAATTGTTGGGTTGTTTAAGTAGTGGGTAGTTAATTGAATTTTAACTTTCCTAAAGAATAGGTCATGGCTATTAGTGGAGCCTAGTTAGTGTTAGTGGACAGTTATTTTTAAGTTGTCTTGTGTTATCTATTTAAACCTTCAAGTGTTGAATAAAAGTATCAGATCAAGATTAGAAAAGTTATTCCAAAAGGCACTGTGCAAGAGGTCAGGCTTCCTCAGTAAAGCCATTTGAGGTCAGGCTTCCTCAATAAAGCCATATCCCCATTTTTATTTTTGTGTTTGTATCAAATTCCGGATATAATTTTATGTCATTGCATGAAATGATGTCATTTTGATATATAACTGATAATTTTTTATATTCTTTCTCTTCAATAAAATTAGGAAGAGAAAGAAAGTTGAAAAAATAGAATATAAAAAATCATTAATTATGTACTAACAACATCATTTCATTTAAGATGATATAAAGTTATATCATTTGAAACAAGGAATTTTTCCCCATAATTTATATTGTAGTAATCCCTTAAACCAAAACCGCTTCCCCTCGACACAAACCAATTTTTTTGCCTTAAATTTTTTTTTTTTCTATTAATGTAACGCTTATTTTATTTTTTAAGAAAATCGTAAACTCTCATATGGGAGTGGAACATCATAATCATAATACTATTTAATTAATATGATTATGTGACGTTGGAGAATCATAATCATACAGGTGAATCAACGGTGATAAAAGAAAAATATATATATATAAAGATAGATAATTATAAAATTATCACCATTAATTCTCTTTTGCATAATTAGGATTTCCCAATATATATATATATATATATATATATATATATATATATATATATATATATATATATATATATATATATAACCTGCTCATATTAATTAAAACATGAGGATCCATTTCCCTCGCAAATACATTCTCTCATGTAATAATTAGACTAGAAAGATGTTTTATGGCCCATTTGGATGAGTTTTTTTCTTCCAAAAATTACTTTTTTATTAAAAAAAACATTTCTCATTTTTAGTACATTTGAATGTCTGCTTTAAGAAAAAAAGGTCACAAAAAAGTCAAAAACTTACTTTTTTCAGAAACTAAAAATTTTATCTTCTATAAAAAGCAAAAGTTAAAAGCCAAATATTTTTTTCAAAAACTAAATATTTTTATAAAAAAGTACTTCTAAATTAAGGAAGAGATAAAAAATACTTTTCATAAAAGTTGAAAGAAACAGTCTCTTATGTAATGTAAAAGGATTTACATTCTATCATTTAACATGATCACAAAAATTTTCTTACACACACAACATTTTGTGGGGCCCGCATGTTTTGAAAAAAAAAAAAGTTGGCACGCAAAATGAATCTCTATAACATAACATAATCACTTTTCCTACGAGATAACTCTTATAAAACCCAATGTAAAATCTCCTTTTAATCGTGAAGTTTTTCCCCCATTTTCCATTCTGACAGTCACATCTTCTTTTATAAGACAAAAAACAAATTCATATATCCTGTTTTATCTATTCATATCTCGCTTCACAAAAAATATTTAATATATATATAATTTAATAATTATTGTTTTCTTTTGCTTTTTATATTTCTTGGTTCTTTTGTTTTGGTTTAGAAATTTGTTCCTTTTACTCTTCTGGCTTTGTGGCGATGATTCTATAAATTCTATAATATTTAGCTTAACATTGAAGAGAAAAAGGGCAGAGAGAGAGAGAGCAGTGAGAGAGTTAGGGTTTCTTTGATTACAAATTTCTAAAACGTTTTTTTTAAATAAATAAAGAAACAAATAAATAAATATTGCATGGGACCATAGTTTTTTAGGGGAATGACCTTGAGAAGTTTATTCGGTGACAAAGAGGAGGAATCGAATGCGTAGCCCAAGTGGATGGTCCTTGACTTTGTCATATTGGATGGCTTCAAACTCCTCCATACTTTCCCAACGTTGTCTTGATAAGCATGCTTTTTGTTCCACTAGGGTGGTGTCGTCTTTGAGTAAATTAGTGCAATCGTAGTAGTTTCACTCTCAACCACAAATGGAGCTTCACTTTGCTCTAGAGAACCATTTTTAGCAAACAAGGATAGGGTAACACCAATTTGTCTGAAACCATTTAGATTCAGTTTATATTCTAAAAATAAGGTAGACTTGATTTATTCTAAAAATATATTTTTGTTTTTTTGTTATTGTACTTGCATGGGCCTGGGCTGTGGAATATTAGGCCTGCCAGTACTCTCGTAAGGTCCAATATATTATAAATGAGGTTGTATACATTACATAAATGGGAAAAGTATTTATACTTTTAAATGACACAACTTATATCCTTTCACTCTCGTAAAGAGGTGGGCTCACACCTTTATTTTTTTGTCAACTCTCTCTCTTCCTTTATCTATCTCTTTCTCTTTCTTAAAATAACACAACTTTACATCCTTTAAAATGACACACACTTTACCCTACATGAATTAGTTAAATTTCATATTTATATAAAAATATATAATGTTCCCGGACATTAGTTCATCGGTTTCTAACTTCTTATGTTGCTACAAATTTTTTTCTCTTATCTAATCAATTATAACTATATATTAGAGATAGTATATAGTTGTAATATTAAAAAAGAAATTCTCTTCGCCATGTCAACTGACAATTTCTGAAGAAAGAAAGAAAAAAAAAACAATTTTTTAAATTATAACTATGTATTACTCCTAGTATATAATTGTAATTAATTGCTGAAAACAATCTCTTTCACAAGGAAAGAAGTAGGGGCTTTGATATTGGAGAATTTTTTTTACCTATTAATCACGATCTTCAGGAATGAGATGAGAAATTTTTTTCCCCAAAAATGTTAGAAAAAAACTATTTGATAGGCCAAAATATTTCCTATAAATCTTTCTGATACTATGTTTAGTTGATTGTACTATGAGATGATTTTACAAAATTAACCCTCTCGTCGACCACTCTCCCACAGGAGAAAGACGAAACAACGCTATGAGGTGAAGTCTGTCTAGACAAGTCAAGAAGAGAGTCCTCACAATATGCTGCTGGTTACACTCACCGGAGACAAAGATGATGATGATCACCTTGCTGGGTGTAGGTGAATTGGTGGTTCCCTTTGTAGTACAAGTCAAAGATAACCCGAGAACAAGGTGAACAAGACTTGAGTTATTGGCATCCTAATCAAGACCCATTTGAGAGGATAAGGACATGGGAGAGACGTACGTATCCGCTCGACTTAAAGGGTATTTTGGTCTGAAAGATGAGTGACAGGTTTCTCACTGCGTTGGAAAAAAAAAAATACCATGCCATCCATGATATTTTTTGATGGGCATAGCCTGTGTAAAACAAAATCATTGGAAAATTTTTACTCTTCCTCCTATTAAACATGAGAAAATAATTTTTTTCATCCTACTTTCCCATGATTCTAAAAAAAACCCATGTGCCAAATACCAACTTAGTTTATAATTATAATTCTAGTGTTTTTTTTCTTCTTCTGCATTATACAACACAATATAACGATAATCTATGTTGCATTAGTTTATAGTTATAATTCTAGTGTTTTTTTCTTCTTCTGCATCATAGAACACAACATAAAGATGACGGTAATCTATGTTGCATTGACATTAGACACGAAACACATAACACCACTTCAAGACGTTAATTTTAAAAAATGGGAGGATTCTAGATTTGTAGCCCGGATGAACCTGATTATGTTAATATGAAGAGCCTATATGAATTTGTCCACGACTTGAAGAACCCGAAATATGGGCCCCAACCCACAATTTATTCTCACCTTGGCCATATTAACTGCCCATGATTATTAGTAACCGTTAATTAGGACCTATATAAATATCATATGCACCCTTTAATATTTAGTTAATAAATTTCGAAACAAAATATTTTAATATTAAATACTATTATCAATTTATGTAATATATTAGATTTAATATTCAATAATTTAAAAAAAAAAATTAAATTTATAATACCCATCAATTTAAATTTTTTTTAAGATATCCCAACTATAAAATGATAATCATAATCCATGGTTTGAACTAATGCAAATTTTGAAACTTTTTTAACTCTGTGCAATGCCTGTCAAGAAATATCAGAAAATGTCAGATACCATACACTAGAGTTTTATTGTCTATGATGCTACGGTGCATCATAGACAATAATAACTAGAGAAATACATTCGTGGATCTCAGGTCAAAATCAAATACAATAGTACGTGGAAAGTAGAGGAACGAGCACACAGACACAGACACGATTACATCAAAGCAAAAAAAAAGTAAGAACAAAAGAATAAAAAAAAGTTGAGGGAACTTCTACAGAGATACACACACCATAAACTGGCCATAACATTTAACAAAAAAACCCGGCTCAATATGATATGCTTCATAAAAAGCCGAACCGGTTCGGTTCAACAAGGGGAAACGGTTCGGTTCTCCCGGTTCTCAAGCGCCGGGTGCGGCATCCTTCACCTTACTCTGCAAATACCCACCGTATTCTCTAGCATAGTCTTTGACGTGGCTGGCCGTGTCGTAAATCCGGTGCCGAGCGTAGTCGACCCGGTCCGAACCGGGCGGGTGGAGACCCCTGAAGTAACGGTACATCCAAGAAACTGAAGCCACGAGGACAAGGGCGAATCCGCACATGGACAAGAACCCTGCGGTGGCAAGAAAGAGAAGTGTGCCAGCTGGGACCCATATTGGGCTCGACACAATGATCAACGGCGAGAAGAAGATCAGACCCATAATGGTTCCCGCGACGGTTAAACCGGCGAGAAGGAGCAATATGGATCCGGTTACCAGAAGGGTCAAGAGGCCAGCGAGTTGGGTTGAGTTCGGGGAATGCTCTTGAAGTTTTCGAAGAAATGCCGCTGAGGTTGTGGGTCTTGTTGTTGTTGTTGTGGGTCTTTGCGTTTGGGCTGAACTTGGGTTACGATCAGCCATGGTAGAGAGAGTTGAAGCTTGAATAATGTTTGTTTGAAAGTGAATGAGAGTGAGAATGAGATTCAAAAGAGGAAGAGAGGCGTAAAAAGAAAGGGGAGTGTGTGGAAGGGACAAGTGTGGGATTAAAGGTCCTATTTTGGTGACATGCAATGGTATACGTGGAGTGGGGAATGTGGGTTTTTTTTCTTCTATGTTCCCCCTTAGATGAGGCCATAAGGGTAGATCACTTGTGAGACTTTTTCTTTTTTTCTCTTTTTGGAAGGATCAGATGTATTGCATTCTATTTTTTTTTTTTTTTGAAATTCATTCTACTCTTGAATTGTGTTATAAAGCATTTAAAATAAGGGAAAAAATGTGTGTGATTTAAAAAGATGTAAAGTTGTGTCATTTTAAGAGAGAAAAAAATAGATAAAGGAGAAGAGAGAATTGACAAAAAAAGGTGTGGGTCTTACCTCTTCATAAGAGTGAAAGAATATAAGTTGTTATGTCATTTAAAAGGATAAACATTTTTCCTTTAAAATAAATAAATGAATAAGAACTTAGAACTCTTATGATTCTCATTGAAAAAAATTAAACGCGCTACCTTCAGCTTTAATTATTGCTAGTACATAGGTTAACTTCATTAAATCAAAGGCAAGATCAACGTACAATAAGAAACTTAATTACAAGGGAAGATATAAGTTTAAAACTCTTGTACAATTTATTAATGGGTAAATTACATATTACCCTCTTGTACTTTGGTCATGTTTCAAAAGACCATCTTGTACTTTATATTGTTGCAATTAACCATCTTACACTATATGATTTTAACAAATAAACATATCTCTTAAGATTTTTCTCAACTCCGTTAGTCGATCACGTGCTTCACGTTAAAAGCCTGCATGTTCAAATAATATTATGCTTATCTCTTCTCACTTTGGTGTTCTTCTCATCTCACCTCCTTGTCTTCTGAAATCTGTTCATAAAGTAAAAAAACAAAATTACAGATCGAGCAACTTAGTTCCATGTGAGGCATGTGAAACAGATAAAAAAAAATGTATTCTTAAATCTCCAATAGTATTTGATCGTAAAGAAGGAGCTCGCTTAAGAAATATGGAAGTTCTTTATACCAGAGATAGGTAATTTAATAGTTACTAATTGGAATATGATAAATCATTACAGTTGCATTGTCAAATAAATTTAATTATTTGAGCAAGTTACTAAAACAACGATTCTTCAGTTAACTATCAATTTTTGGCAGACACTAATGCGATGCAGTGATTTTATGTTGCTCAATCCTATCATTCATATTGGCTACACAATTGAGGTCAGTGGTTCATGAACTTCATCAACAGGAAGTGTACTCTCTCTCTCTTTTTATGTACAAAATGAGGGCTAAAGCCCAAAAAAACAGAAAACTAACTAAGGAGACACTATAGCAGTAAAATTACTGCAGTTTCTGCGATCTTCCTTTATTCTAAGAAGCAGTCCTTCAGGAGCGTAATTCAACCTGAGAAAATTTGAATTCCCTTAGACCAAGAAGTGTACTCTTAAAGCAAGATAACTAGATTATTGTGTGTTAGATAAATGAAGGATAAGAAATAATGACTTTATACATATGCATGGGTGCATCGTGTGTTAGATTTCATTCATGATTTAAGGGATAAGGCAGTCAAAACAAAACACCAATATGCTAAAAAAATTGATACCATAAAAAAACTCTGCAGAGTTACAACTTGTGCTTGAGCCTAAGAAGAATGATTGTTATGGTGTTATCATTCTTTTACACATATTATAGAGTCATACAACAGCAAGCTACAGGGCTAAAAAAAAAAAGGCATTCACCACAATATTGGCAGAATTCAGTTATAGGTGAAATCATCAACCACTATTCAAACTGCAATACGAATCTCTTCAAAATCATCCAATACATTGAAGCAACAAGGCATTGTAAAGGCCTTCATATAAGTTGTCAATCTACCAAATTACACGATAGCATAGAAAATTAAAATAAAAACTCAATCTCAAATCTTTAAACCCAATAACAGATATAGAGATGAAAAAAAAAAATATATGAAATGAGAGAAGTTAAGGAAGTTACCTCCAGAGCGAAATATTTAAGGATGCTGGTGAGGAACAAAATGGAGGTTTCTTCGATGCGCAGGGGATTACTTCCAACATTCCAAAACCAAGCAAAACAACCCTCTTGACTAAACGATGGAGGTGAGAATGGTTTAGAGGGCTAGGACACCGTAACCTTTGTAAAAGATGGGAAATTTTCAAAAGGAAAGGACTTAGTTAGCAACCAAGTGAGAATAGGGGAGAAGCACGTGATCGACTAACGGAGTTGGAAGAAATTTTAACAGATATGTTTATTAGTTAAAATCTCATAGTGTAAGGTGGTTAATTGCAACAATATAAAGTATAAGGTGGTCTTTTGAAACATGACTAAAGTATCAGCGGGTAATAGGTAATTTACCCTTTATTAATTGCTGATTTTATTTATGTCTGACCGTTCCAATCTTTTGAAAATGAAAACAGTTAAAGTAGGATTGTATCAAAAAAATATGGGGAAAAAAACAGTTGGGAAATTTTTTGGAAAATCATTCTCTCATTTAACATGTTCTTCTTATATAAAAAATTGTGCCACCACTTTTTTTGTTTAATGGATGGTGTGCCTCACTACACATGTGTCTATAATAGGAGAAATTATCTCAAGAAAATAGAACCTCAAAATTTTTAGTCTTTTTTATTCTTTTCTTTCCCAAAATTATTGTTTGAGACCATTTTTGCTTCACTTTGATACTGTTGCAACTTGCAAGTGATTCTTTTTCGTTGCTTCCAAACACTTTTCAAAACACCAAGTACCCACTATAAACTTCCCCCTTATCCTAAAGAAAAGAAATTGATCTATTCATTACTATTTTTCTTATACACAAACTCATGAGCACATTGTATCTATGCTTCTTAACCATTCTACAACTAAACATACTAACTATTTAATATAACAAACAAAAGAAACTCTTTACTAATTCTATTCTGTTACAACTAACAAGTGATTATGACCATTACAAAAATGCATTTTTTTGGTGTGCACAAAAATCACTGGCAGAGAAAGGGGTGATGGACAAGGAGCATATTGATTTTTCTCTGGGTTAGTAATTTCCAGAATTCGGAACTGTACAACATAATACATTATATTAATATAATACATACAACAATAAAGTTTTCAAAGAACAAAACACCCTTTTACCTTTTTCTAACTTGAAGATAAGCGAAAATGAGCACAAGTCAAGATATAATCTAAAAGTGACAGTAATGATCTTGTTAATTTGGTTATATGTGCCACCATCTTCTATCATTATTTTTGCTTCTTGTCAGAACTTGCAGGGCTATTATCAGTTGCAGCAGCAGCAGCTGCTGCTAGTTCCATCAACCTCTCATAATCTATCTCAGTCGACTTAAACTTAAACTTGATGCCAAAGTGAATCCATGACTTGATACAAAGAATGGGTTGTGTACTATCATATGGCATACAGAATCTTTGCTTGTCAATTTCATCACCCTTGCCACAGAAAAGCTCTTCAGGCACAACTGAAGTTGCCTGCACAGCAAGGAAATCTCTAGCCATCACAGATAGCCGAGGGTAGCGCGTGCAGTTGACCTTCCACCACTCTAGAACATCTGTTGGTATTGGAGCTGGAGCCTCTGACAGGTACTGTGTAAGCTCATCAGTGGCAGAACTCATGCTTGTCCTTCTTTTCTTTCGAGCTATTTCCTCTGCAAAGGAAACACTGCCTCCATCTTCAATTTCTTGTGCATTGTATCCAGAACTCATGGATGGGAAATGGCTGGTAGAATAATTTCTCATAAAATGAGTTCTTGCTTCGTCCAGAAAATTTTCTGAGTTGAAACTATCAGGGATCAGCTCTCCTTTTATCCGAGGGTCTAGAATTGCTGTCATATATGTAAATATGTTGCGAACCTGATTAATATAATTTCTGGCATTTTTAGCCATTTCATCTGCAGCACTTTTTAGCCATTCTGGGCTGTGACGTGATTCTCTGCAGGTAGCAATTGTTTCTGAGATGTGATCCACGAAGAAAAGAACAAGCCCAACTGTTGGCACCTTACTTGTGCATATGTTGTTTGTGGTTTTGTAAAATGGTTCAAGATATTGATGCATTATGTTAACCACACTTTTGTCAGAAGAGCCCAGCAGCATCCTATTGCCTAGCACATCCTCATATTTACGAATTACAGCATCCATTGATTTACCAGCCTGCATCATAAAAATATATACATTGTTTTACACTAATTCATTGTGTCTAATTTTGAAGGCATGCATGATGCATCACAAGATATGTTAATATACTCTAATGATTCAATTCACAAGTGTGCCGTAACATGCTACGTTACTGAAGTACATAACAAATTGCCATCATGATGCTACCATATTTATTACATCACAACTTATACATGAATTGTGATCATAAGGAGAAAAATCAGAACTCCAACCATTTTTGTACATTGAAACCAAGTGCTCCAATCAGATCAACATCAACACACAGGCCGAATTCATCAGCAAGGTTATAAAATTTCTTACAGTTCTTCGACAAGGGCAAATATGAAAAACTTCAGGCAAGAGAAGTCATTCCAAATCCAAGTTTTGCCTTGTAATACATTGGTACTGCAACTCTAAAAGTAATTTTAAAAAATATCTCCATGGTAATTTTTTGGATGATTCTTATGCTTAATAATTGAAGCAGTTGTAAGGTACAATGAGATACCTTGCGAACAAGATCAAGCATCTGGTAGTTTCCACTCCACCTTGCTGAAACATCAAGGGGAAATTTCCAAGTACCTTCTTGATAAGCTGTAGATAATTGAATAAAATCCTCAGAGATCACTGATGAGGCATTTAACTCTATTACGAACTCCCGGATCTTAGAAATTACTTGTTTTGCTGATCTCAATCCATCATCTATAATCATATTCAAAGTTCGAGCAGCACATGGAATATAACAGAACGGCCCTATTTTCTGACCATCCAAGTCGTGTTTCAAAGTATCGCATGCATGCATTGCACTTGAACTATTATCATGAGTACAGGACAGGATTCTGTTGTCAATATTGTAAAATTTAAGAACTTTTACGAGGGAACGATAGATCTCAGCACCCCCACAAGGATAGGGTATGCGACAGATATCGAGAAGCAACTTCTGAAAGCACCAGTTTTCATCAATCCACTGACATGTCACACTCATATAAAATATCTGCTCAAAGGAAGTCCAGAAATCAAGTGTGATGGAGAACTTGGAAGAAACCTGTTCTAACAATACTCTTACGTCTTCCCTCATGCTTCTGAAAACTTCATCAAGTACAGTTCTATACTTGTCACTTGGCCAAAGTTGTATACATGGATTTAAAAACTTGTAGGAATTTACAAGCCACTTCTCTTCCAGAGTTGAAGGGGGAGAGAAGCTAAAACAAGCCACCTAATGAGCAACCAATTTAGATGATCATAATCTACCTGGTTTGCTTTTCCTTGAGGCTGAGACTTCTTGACCACAGCGGCGGGCGGGGCTGCTGAATTGTTGACAGCATCCCCTGACTTATCATAACCCGGATGGCGATTAGCAAGATGCCTTCCCAAATTTCCTTCATGAATAAAGGAACTTCAGTTGATGTCCAAGCAAACACAATTGCTAGGAGAGAAAAAAAACTTTACAACCAAGTATGCTACAATTTAAAATCCATCTAGTTTCAAATATAACTTCAATTTGATGAAATGCAAAAAGCCTGAGATCTTCAAACAACAAAGTTTCACAAGCATTTCTGAGGTTTCATAGCAATGTGCTAGGGTGTATTATTATAAGGGAAAAGTGTTTGTCATTTTAAATGACAGAAGTTATGTCATTTTAAGAGATACAGACACAGAAAATTTGAATTTTAAATTAAAAAAAACTACTCACTTTCTCTTTCTCATGATTTCCGTTTTTCTGTGTCTATCTCTCTCCTAAAATGAGATAACTTATGTCATTTAAAATGACAAACATGAAACCCTTATTATAAATCTAAGTGATTCAAAGATACATATGTCGTATTGGATAAGAAAGGCATAAAATGTAATAATCAGTAACAAAATGTTGTGGAGAAAGTTACCTGTGGCGGTTGCAATAGAATAGCTCTGTCCACAAAACTTGCATCTCCGAGTCTTCCCATCAGCAGCTGTCTCAAAAAACTTCAAATAAACTGAAGTCATTGTTTTCTTTCTTGGCTTCAGTGAAGTGACAGGAATTGGCTTATCAGAACAACCAAGTCCAATATTTACTGGATCCATGTTTGAAATGAGTGCCACATCCATCATGGATTTATTGTCGTCTACTCAAAGGAGTCAAAAGAAAGAACATCAAAAGAGTCATAAAAAAATATACCGCTTCAAGTTTTGAGAAAGACAAACCAAAAGGAAAAAACAAAAAAAAGTCAATTTTATGGAACAATTAAAATGCTTAAAACCAGTTTCATTTCTTTGATTACAGATAATAATATCATGCTGTATCAGTCTGGGAACTATACAGTTCACAGGCTTCATTTGATTGATTTGTTCACTAATATATTCAACACGTGTGAGTAAGTAACTTCATTAACCATAAACACCACTTAACAGATAACAACAACTTCAACTAAAATTAACTTTCCTTTTTTTTTTTTTGGGAACTTTGAATACACATGTAACAACCTAGTCACTTATGTTTCCAGGTAGTTGTAGTTTACCTTTGTAAGTTCTGTAGTGATTATTAACACCCCACTCCATGTTATTATCACCCACCGTCACCTGTCTGATCAGTCACAGTCACCACAATCCATAAAGAAAGAGAGAAAAAATGAACACAACAACACAAGCAATTGAAAGTATTGGTAATTGAACAACAAAATAAAAAACAAGTAAAGAGAGCATCAAAATAGAAATAGGGAAATGGGAATACCGGTGAGGGAGAGTTCATGAAAAAAGGAAGACTCAAAATTCAATTTTGGCGGAGAATTGTGATCGGCGTGGAGTGGATCTGAGCCGAGAGAGTAAGAAGCAAGAGAGAGCCGCGTCGCTGCAGATCTTAACTCTCTCTCTCTCTTGTCTGTTTCTTTTACTGTTAACGCTATTTGGACGGCTTCGCTCAAACCAATCTCAACACTCTAAAGCGAAGCGACAAAGCATTATAATACAAACATAAAGAGTCGACCCACTTGGCTCATACACACAAGTTGAGTTGAGTTGATCTTTTAGCCATTCATGTATTAATGTAACTCAACTCACTTCACTCTAGCCAGCTTTCTCCTAAGCCCAACCTCACTTAAGTTAGTCGGCTTCCTTTTTTTAGTTTTGGGCCATTTGCTTTCTGGCTTCATTCCTCGTTGGCCCAGAGAATATTTTTGCAAAACATTGAATAGTATGGTATCATGTGGAACTACCAAGGTTATTAAACTTGTATTGGTGGTCGTGAAAGTCGAGTCGGGTTGGGTCGAGTTTTGTCTCCAAAAGTTAAGTTTAAGTTTATGTTAAAAAATTCCAATTTGGTCTGTTCCGACCTAGACGACTCTAACTGTTAGTCTGACTTGACCAGTTTATAAAAAAAAAAATGGTCTGGCTTGGCTGGTTAGCCTATTAATTTTTAATTTTCAAAAAGAATCATGAATCAACTTCATACAATACTCAAATTTTGTTGCTAAAACAAAATGTCCAAATAGAACCATAAATCTCAACAAAACTCATCACAATCTGTATTTAAGTCACTTTCAAAAGTAAAATGCTTAGACTAAATAATATATATTTCACCAGATCCAACAAACAAATATATACTATATAAATTAAAATAACTACATGAATCCAACAAACACATCATGATGCTTGTGGTAGCCAAAAACTTCTCTTCATCTTCTCCCCCTTACAAATACAATTCCAAGATTACATAAGTTGGCAAACAATTTGTAAATGTAGAAAACAAAAAGCAAGAATAAAGAATAGAACAAAATAATAAGATTAAGAAACAAAAAATCTTTTAATAGATTCATATAGGCAATCTCTAGATGCTAGATGTTGGTTCCTCATACATAAAAAAATAAAGTCAAATTTCTATTAAAATCTAATCAAATATAATTAAATTACAAAATAATTTCAATTGATTAAATTTATACTTTTTGT